>OX421981.1:24878384-25240185 GCA_949128135.1 Parasteatoda lunata | reverse complement strand
TATATATATATATATATATATATATATATATATATATAATATATATATATATATATATATATATATATATATATATATATATATATATATATATATATATATATATATATATATATATATATATATATATATATATATATATATATATATATATATATATATATATATATATATATATATATATATATATATATATATATATATATATATATATATATATATATATATATATATATATATATATATATATATATATATATATATATATATATATATATATATATATATATATATATATATATATATATATATATATATATATATATATATATATATATATATATATATATATATATATATATATATATATATATATATATATATATATATATATATATATATATATATATATATATATTTCATGAAAAATAGTATTCACAGTAATGTAATTTATTATTAGGTTTATTATTTATCAAAAGGCTTTAAAATGTATGGCAATGAACAAAACTAGTATATTATTTCATTATAAAATATATTAATATAACATTTCACAACCTGTCAAATAAAGCATCCAAATCCTATCTATATAGGATTTCTTCCACGATCTGAAAAAATACTACACGAAGATTAGTTTGTTCCGATTCTTGATCCAGGAGTACTCTTGTCTTCTGGATTAGGCTCAAAATCACAAGACGATGGAATTGAATTTTGATAGTCGTAAACTTAGAAACTTGGTTAGCTTTTCAACCACTGTTATGATTTAAAATAAAATATTTAGTCACTTGGCAATGAGAAAAAGGGAAATTCCGTTTTATACATGCATTATAATAATAAATTCACGACTTTTCAAAACTGACGTATATTGAAAACTAGCAACTATTCTAAACATATATTGAAAATAGAAAATGCTTGGAACAATTTTCCGCGAAAAAGTATTACGTTAGCGTTACGTGTTGTATTTTTATTGTTTAAAAATACAACAGTCTCTTCAACTTTGAGCAGTTAGCAGTTAAAAGATTAATGATTCCATGTTCTAAAATTGTTTTAAAGATTCTAAGAATATACCCATTGTCGTGTTCCTAGAATATATTTTTAGAATATTTTCTAAAAAAATTATATGAAATAATTCTTTTCTCCAAAATTGTATTTTTATTTTAAAAAGAAAAAAAAAGTTATACAACTGTAAGGTTTTTTTAATAAAATATTTTCGATAATGTATAACCTAAGGTTCTGAAAATGTTATGTCAGTACAAAATTTTTCGCATTTCTGTAAAGTTTCTTAAACTGATTTGAGCTGGCTTTAAAACTGAAAGGCTTGAATTTGTCGCATTGATTTCGAAAAAGCTCCCAAAGATAATTTTATTTTCAAAGAATAATTTTAGAGAATTCGTTTCGTCATTGCTCTCAAAAGATATAAATTGAATTTTGCGTTATTTCAGAGAGAAATATAATTCGATTAATTAATTAGATTTAAAACACTTTTAACTTAAATGCGAGATTTTGATGTAAGAAGGCTATTTATCCTTATCATATTGCGATTCGTATTTGAAGATTTAATTTGATAGCTTTTGTAATATCAGTCGAGTATATATCAGTTTTGAAATTAGATTTACTGCATCTAGATTAAAACATAGTATTAATGTATTTTCTGAATCCAGTCAGATTAGTTTTAAAAATGGTTAAGCATTACAAAGAAAATTATATTTGTCGATACATTTTTAAAAAGAAAGTCAACTTTTAATAAAATTTTAAATTGAATCTTGTTGATTCTTGTAGATTTTTTTTCCCTTTTTAGATTTACTCGAAGGAAAAAAAAATGATTAAAACTCACGCAAATAAATAGTATTTTCCCACTAACTTTTAAATTCACACGAAATCTTTGCAAAACCTCAAAGCTGCTAACTGGCAAATCCCATGGCTGTTTATAAGCATTTGAATAGGTAGAATAACGATAAGAAGTAGAATAATTACTTAAACTGATTTCCTCTAAAATTGCTATTTTATTTATTTATATATATTTTTTTTTTGGTGAGATTAACGAAAGTTAAAAAATGCAACAAATATTAAAATGAATAAAAAATTAAAAAATGCCAAAATCTGATAATTCGGTTCTACGAGTATATGTATGATTTAGAAAATGATATACTTGGCATGAATCTTAGTTTTTTGAGTAAATCTGGCACTGGTTTATGTAATATCTTTCGCGTTTGGCCCAGTGTAATCAATTCCTGCTTTTGTGAAGTTGTACCAAACAATCAATCAATCATCTGATTACCGTAATCCTGATAGCATAATAATTTGTTGCAAATGTAAAAACAAAATGCCTATGTCCGAGGGCTTTTACTACCCACTATAAAAACTGGATACTCAAATTTCACGAAACTTTTCTTCGTTTTACACGAAACAGTTTCGTTGTATATGATTCGGTGACCATTTCACCAAAGTGATGAAATAACTACCGCCAATTCTTCGATGAACTAATTCCGTCAAAAGAAAAAAATATTTCCCCCTTTTAGTTTCCATTCTAGTTTCGTCATTCTAGTTAACAATCTCTCACAATGCACTGCGGTGAGCTTCCCAGTTGAGGAAACATTTTCGTCTTATATTTGATAGCTCGCGTTTCGTCACAAATCACGCGATTTCGTGACGAAATGATTCTCAAAATTAACGAAATACAGCTAAAGGATTGCTGAATAAAGTGAGAAGTTAGTTTTATTTCTGAGAATGCATTGTTGCTTTATCTGTCTAATATTATTTTAACTAATTTTTTTTATTCTAACTATGATTTTTTTTCTTTGCTAGACCGTTAATTATAAATTCCGCTTTGTTTAAAATGAATCACGGAAAGTATTTCTAATGGTCTTAAATATCGTTTTTATTTATTTTTAACTGATATTTTGAAAAAAAAAGTAGAAATAATTACAGAAAGTTTAGTTAGACACCATTTATTTCTTCTTTGAGTTAGGTAAGTTTATCTAAATGAATGTATTTCTTATTGCCTTTCAATATCGTTAGAATTTTCTGCTTGTTTTTTTTTTCTTTTATTGAAAAAAATAAAAGATAATTATGAAGTTTCGAAGCTGATACCCCACTCATTCCTTAACTTTTAAACGATATAGCTGAAGTTTGAATCGAAAAAGTACTATTTCTTATTGCCTTACAATGCCGTTAACCGCATTAACCATGGAAACTTCCGATATTTTTACTTTTTATCGAAAAACCGTTCAGCCAATTGAAGGGGCGGATTTATAGGTTAGCGCAGATGGAGATTGTGGGTGTTTTGGGGGGACCCCTGCTTTCAAATGAACCCCAATAGGTTTCGCATTTTTTATTTTCTTTTGTTAGCATATACTTTTGAAAACAGTTGTTGCACTTTTTTGGGGGACTATGATTCATGAAACTTGATATTCGACGGTCGTGATTTCATTACTTTTGTTCAGTCTGATATCAATATCTGTCCACTTTTTATATAGGTCTTTCATATGGCTGTATCCGAAATTCCATACAAAAAGTATTAATTGAAATATAAAATATATCAGTGTTGTAATTTTTTTAATTCAGTTCTGGTGTCTTTTTAGTTATTTATAGTGCGTCAAAATAATTTCATTTCGATGTTAGATAATTAAAAAAAAAAAAAAAAAAAAACTGCTTCATACACATTTTAATAAGTTCTAGTTATTTGTTTTATTAACAAATATTTAAAATCATGTTTACGAATATTGATTTTGTCTCAAACTGTATCTTAATTTTTTTTTTTTTATTTTATTTTTTTTTAATGGCAGGCACTGAACTTTCGATGCCGGAAGTGTTGATCATTTATCGTTACCCAGTGGGCACCCATGAACCAAAGTCACGGAGGCGAGCAACGTTACCCACGCCACACTGCCACAAACCCGTTCATAGGGTGGGCCACATTTACTCATTCACACATCAGAAGACAACACAGAGAGAGAAACATCCATGCCCAGAGCGCGATTCGAACCCGCGGCCATTGGCTTCGCAGTCAGACACGCTGACCACTCGGCCACCTGGCTGGCGTATCTTAAATTGTATCTTAAACATCTCACCAAATGTGATAATCAACTATCAATTAACACAGATAATGTCCGAATATAATAAAATCTATAATTATATTGTAGAACTCCAAATTCCCAACAGAACAGAATATGAGGAGAATGAAGCCTATTTCGGTTAGCCCTACGTCATTTGATTCCTATGTTAGGTGAGGTTAGATGTGGGCTGCAATTGTATGTCCACTTAAAATTAAGAGGTCAGATTTCTTTACTATAATGTGAATTTTTTTAACTCTATTTTTGTAGTAAATGTGCAGGTTTTGTAAAATTTTATAGCTCTGGAACAATTTTGCCGATTTTAATAAAATGTTAGTTTATATTTTAAGATTGTGTAACGAAATCTTCAGCTTGCAATTCAAAAAAGTTTCCATCATTATTAAATTGAACAAATAAGTAATAACAAAAAATTATTAATTTACCTTTTGCCTGCGATAGTCTTTGAATAAAATTTACACTCATGTTAATTTTTTTTTTTTTTTTTTTAAAGATTTACTTAGTGTTTTGATATAAAGTTAACTTTTTAAATATTTTGTTAACTCTTTTATTTATTTATTTATTTATTTGTTATTATTTTTTTTTTTAATATTACATTTCGCATTTCTGCCTACATCGAGAATCCAAATATGTTGAAATAAAGTTTTCTTCAAATAAAATTTTCTGTGTTTGCTTAAAATATATTAAACTTTCACTTTCATTGTTGCACTTAAAATATATTCAACACTAATTAATTGGCATATTTAAGTCGGATGTTTATTACACAGCCTGAAGGATTGAAAATGTTAAGATAATATTATAAATTACATAAAAACAAACATAAATATTAATTTCGAAAATTGATTTAGAGGGAAATCAAAAGTTTCGCGTTTATTTTTGCTATTCTGAATGAAACTCAACCAGGGTTCGCTTAATTGATTCTAAAGGCATCTATTAACTCTTTTTCCCAGAACTTTTAATTATCATTTCTTTGGAAACCCCATTCTTCATTTCCCCTGGATCCCCTTCCAACTGTTATCAATCCTTGCCCCTCTATTGAAAATTTTCTCACGTACCCAACTAACGGATTGATTAAAACCGGAGGTAGCATTTCCGTTTCATTTTTTCTAACCTTTTCGAAACATTATCTTAGGAAACACTTGTTCATGATTAAATGAACCGAAGTGTCCATTAATTGAACCAATCCCATAAACAAAGAAACGTTTGGGGGTTCATCCAACTCCCCCTTGGAAAATAGCCCCAGCAGCACGTGCTTGTGTGCAATATTTCTTTTCCGTATTTTTGATCGGGTCTACCCCTTCAACATTAATTATCGCCGATTGTATCGGCCTGTTTTATCCAATACTATGATCAATAGCCGCGTGTGGGGCACACGACCTTCATCCCTGCAAGCTCATTATCAGCTGGTTTGTATCCTAAAACTGTATTATCTATCGTCAGCTATTTACTTTTGAAAAGATCCAATAGGTTTCAGGCTTATCTGAAAGGGTATTATTCAAATTCATAAAAAAAACAGGTTTAAATCACTATATTGATTATTTTGAGCACTTTATTACGTCATTTTGTATTGATGAGCATAAAAGATATGCTAATTCAGGTTTTTAATGCAATGTTTTGTATACTATATAAAGCAAAAATTGTAGTTCATAACACATTTGTAGATTATATCACGCATTTAAAATTTTTATTACTCAATCTTTCATTGATAAGCATTAAATAAAGGAGATTCTGATTTTTTTTTTATGAAGTTTTGAACCACATAATATAAAACTATAGTTGATGCTATATTTATATATTATAAATCGTGTGCATTCGTAAAGAACGTGAATAAATTTGGCAATTTCTAAGGTTGATTTTTCTCAAAATGGCTGTTTAATTCTTAAATTTGGTTCTCTAGCTTTGCGTTTTGAGCAATGATTGCAACACAGAAGTAGTACACCGATTATCCGATACTGCGGTTGAGAGATACCCCTATGTCTGGTCCTAATGGTGTCGGATAATCGAGGTTCTACTGTATCTTCAAAAATTGGATATTAAAAATGAAGGTCTTATTCAAACTTAATGCAATCATACTATAATAGTGAGTTCGCGTGCGATATTTCTTAGAAATATAGCAAAATACAAGCATAAAGTTATTCTTTTATGTTAGGTAATTTCGTACTTCAAATTTTCTTGTTTCATAAATATTTTGTTTTTACTGACAGAAACAATTTAGTTAAAAAATTATTACATTTTAACTCAATTATGCATATGCAAAACCCTATTATTAATTAAACTGGGAAGCTTTTTTATGTTGCATGAAGATTTAACATATCTTAGATACTTTTGTAATGCTGATTTCAAATATTCTCTCTCCTAGCTCCAGTTTTTTTTAATGGCATTTTCAATGTTTTTTTCTTATTGAAATTTAAAAACGTCATGTATCACAGGGGGTCGTATAAATATTGAGGCAACCTTCTAGGGGAATTAAAGCATACCACCAAGATTAAAAATGCATTTGAACCCATACCCGGAAATGATATCAAACGCCGCTAGGGGTGCTTACCTATTATGAACTGTTTCTTCATGTGCTTTTGAACAGGTAATTATAGGGAAACGTCCATAGCTGTACGACGACATCTATAAAATTTTAGTCCTCATAATGTTCTTTAACTCCTCTAGAAGTTTGCTACAATATTTATGCAAACCTTTGCTATATATAACGTTTTTAAACTTTAACTTTTCGACAGAAAAAAAATAAATTTTATTGAAAAAATACTGTAACCTTAGGATCATAATTAATTTCAGATTTGAAATACCCACACCCGAATTAGGCTGATTGCGCAAGTTCAAAATATGTCATATTAGTTTTTTCTTCACATTTTGAACTCTCTTATCTTTAACTTAAAATAAGCGATATTTTTTATTTTTTTAAAAAAAAATATTTTTTTTCACTGCATCTGGTTTTTTTTCCTTCTTTTTTTTAAATGTTTTTAGTAGGCATTTTCATAAAATTTGAATAAAGTGTCGCAAATAACTTTAACTGTGAAAAATTTGCATTGTTAAAGTACAGAAAAACAAACTACTTGTAGCATAATTAATAATATTGTTTTTCAATTTGTTTAAAATGATTTTTTAAGGCTTTAAATTGCGTTTTTTTCCCACATGATGGAATCTGTTGTTTTATTTTTCATTTTTTTCTTTTCTTATTTTTCTTTTTTTCCTTCTTAAAGCATATACACAGGCGTTTGTTTCATTACAATAGTTTCTAATTTGTAAAAAAAAAAAGTAAAATTATAATTTTAATTAGTTGTTAAATATAGAAACTAGTAAATCGAATTTTCTAGTGTTCTGGAACGGGGAACTAGGCTCCAATCGCGATTAAATTGGCCTCATAAATACCCGGATTATAAATCAATATTTGTAAATTATAATATTGATTACATTATTTCGAAATTTTTTTTATCGAATTGTCGCTTACTATGCACTCAAAGAATTCAAAGAATCACTGGCAGCTGTTTTAAGTGCAGTTGCATGTGTGCACATAAAAGGTGAAATTGAATAGACAGCTTGTTTTTTGACCCCAGTAACCTTAAAAGCGGTTTTTTTTTTATTTATTTCCTCTTTATTACAGACAGGAAACATGCCGCTACGTCAACCTGATATCCATAACTAAGAGATGTTTCCACAAAAACTGGATTTTTAAGAATGCGTTCGTTTTCTCTTAAAATGATGGCCTGCACGATGCTGCAAATATAAAACTGAAACACAATTAGGAACGTTCTCCTTTTGAAAACTCTTTATTTTCGTTCGCAAATTTGGCGAGATATTTGCTGAGGAGGAGGATTTTGTTTTTCATTTCTTTTCAAACTTTTAATATTCCTGGTGGTGGAAATATATTACGTTGCGCGCTTTTCTGACGACCAGTTATTATGAAGATTTAAACCCAGATGTGTTTAAATGCTGCGTTATGAAATTTTGCTTCCTCATCAAATTTGCTGTTCGAAATATTAATATTACGTTGACGCGTGAAAGATTTTTTTATGATTTTTCCAGGTTTAAGAGTTGTTTGAAATTTAGTTTTATAGAGAAACACCTGACTTCATTTTTATTTAATGTCAGATTTTTTCAATATTTTATTTCATCAAAACTGTTTCAAATTCAAGACTAAAAATAAATTATTTTCGGTTGAGAGATATTTTATTAACTTTCTCTTGAATAAAAAAAAAATATGTATTTCAAATTATATTTTAATCATAAAATTTTCTACGTCGGTTTAATGCTTCTCGTTAAAGATGTTTATTTAGATGCAAGTTAATCATCAAATGAAAACTGAGATTTTTTTTTATTTATTTATTATTATTATTTTGTATTTTACTCCGGCACTAAATGTTTGCAGAGCAATTAAATAAAAACAATTAAGCCACTATTTTCAACTTAAATTTAAAAAAAAAAAATATATTTTTGTCACAACTGAAAAAAAAAAAAAAAAGTGGGATACATTAACTTATACCTCCTTCTAAAATTCCAAAATGGACATAGAATGATGCGCCCCATGTTACTTACTGACGGAAACTGATCGAATTTCGATTAGTACAATTACATACGGTGATATAAGGAGAAATTTTAAAAAATGTACATTTTTAATTTGTTTTAATTATTTTGTTTTATTTATTGTAAGTCTTCATATTTAAAATCAATATTTAGAATATTTATCTGCTTCAACTAGCAAGAGATGGATATTAACCCATTTTGCCACCATTACCTTTTCAAAAAGATAGATAGCAAAATAGTTTGAATTTTAAATAGAATTATGAAAAAAAAAATAATAAATAAATTTGACCTCCGTAAATGATGAATAATATAATAACTTTATATTTAGCTGCCTTTTTTGCGTAAACATTCAATACAATGTCCCGTTTCTCAAAGTTTATTATTACTACGTATCTTTTAAATTAATGTCGTTATAAAATAACATTTGCGCTGTGATTTGTTCTTATCAAAGAAAAACTGCAACGAAAGAAGATTTATTAGGATCTAAGTAATTATGGCCTATCTAATCATTATTCTTTGAAAAGGAACGAAATATCTTATTAAATTTTAACACTTTTACCTTCAATATGTTAACTTCGTCACCTTTTTTTTCCACTCTTTTTACAAGAACTTTCAAAAGATCTAATCTTCATGCAATAGATAAGTTTTTAAACGTTTGATTGCGTGCTTGCCATAAAAATTATCACGGGCAAAAGTTTCTTTTGGCACATGAGCCTAAGAGATTTCCGTTTGCATACGTCACGCTACATTACGTTACACAATGTGTTTCTAAAAAGGGGAATATCCCCCCTTTTTTTCTCCTTTTTTTTTTTTTTTTTTTAAATTCAGTTTTAAGTGTGGGCGTCCATCAGGTGTTTGATTTTTGTAAGCTTATTTTGTGAGATTTTTTATTTATTTATTTATTTTTTTTACGAAGAATTTGTCTTAGGAATAATATGTAAACGAAATTCTTTTATCCGTTCTTTTTATAAACTTCATCAAAAATACAATACTTCCCACAGACAATTTTTATTAAACATATTTTTCATATTTTTTCATTATTTTGAATAAATTTAGGGCAAAATAAGTGAAAAAAATATTATATTTAGCATTTTAATAATTTGTGGTTATGAAATGCAGCATAAAACACTGTTTTTTCTTCGAAGGTAAAACCTGCCAAACAAGACTCACTTCCAAGTAATTTTTCAAATTTGCCCTTATTTGCAGTTATTTAGATCTAATAAAATAGTTATTTATCATTAGAATTAATTTATGAAATCAATATTGATAAATTTTTCAATATGAATGAAAAAAAAAAGTTTTTTCAAACTATTTTTTTTTTTCGGATTTTATATGTTAGTACAAATATAATTCTGATAATTTAAGATTTTTTTAGTAACTATGAGACTGCTTTTTATGATTAAAAAAGATAAATATATTTTTGCTCGTATTTAAAGGTCATAAAAAATATATATATAAACGGGGCACCCGTGTCAAGGACTCCATCTGCGTCCAAAGGTAGAAATCTCTAATAATATAAAATGTGATGAAAAAAAACTAAATAAAGCCTTTCAAAATAATCTATGTCTTGAACTAATTTAATCTTTTTATTTATGAATGTGCTTAAGCCATGAGTTTGGTTTGTTTTTCTATCTCCATAAAATGTAAAAAATGTTATAATTTCGGAAATAAATAGTTATGTAATTAAAATGAGTGTGTTAATTGTTCTTAAAATTCGTAATTTGCTCGTTGGGTAAAATGTGGCAATATTAAATTATGGTGTTTTTCAATTTGCATGAAAGATTTGCTTTACAGAAAATTCCATTTTCTTCTCCTGAAAATAGTAACTTACTGTATAACTGAATAACTGTATTTGTTATTCCTTCCTGAAATTTTGTTATTCCTTCCTGAAATCTTAGCTTCTTTATTTACTTGCATCCCTGTTGGGGGAGGGGGGAATGTTTTCATATTTGACACAAGTGGGTCATCGGTGTTCTTTTATGTAAATTTTTTTCTGGCGCTCTAATTACAATCAAAAATATGTTTTGGTATTTTTTTGAAATATAAAAAAAGTACCAAGTAAAAAATTGTTAGATTTTTGAAATAATATTTAATCTAAAATATAAAATCCAAAGAAAGTAGTTTGAAAGAAAAAATATTGTTTTCATTCATACACAAAAAATTTATAAATTTTGTATATTGAAAGATATGTTCATGAAGAATAACTGTTTCTCTTAGATTTAAATAATTTCAAATTCTAAAAATTCTTTTGAAGTCAGCTGCGTTTGGAAGTTTTACCTTTAATGCAGAAGAGGACACCGGTGTTTCATGCTCTATTTCTTGACCATAAATTAACTAAACTGCCAAATCTAATACTTTTTTCTTATTTTGACCTTAATTAATGCAAATAAGAAAAAACTAGTAACAAAAGTACTTAATAAAAATTCTGCTTCAAAGGTTTAATCCATTAATTCATAGTTACAGAAAGAGCATTTATGGAAAATAGATTTTTTTAAAAATTGCTAGTGCTATATGGTTTTAGCAACTGAATATTTTATTGTTACCCACCAGTTTAGCTTTATAAAGTCCCTGTACTTCGACTTGAGATTCAAATACAGATAATTACATGACAAATTCTCCCGTTTTAATGGGACATTTTATTTATATTTAAAGTGGCAGTAAATTTTCCGCTTCGCTTAGCAATTTTATATCGATTTGACGATACAACTATGTATAAACTGTATAAACGAGCGTATAAGACTTGATAATTATGTTACGGTTTCCGTGTTGGCAATTATATAAATAATTGTATTTTTAATATATTATGGTTGAAATGGATTTTTTTTTCCTCCGAGATAAATTCTAAAAATGAAACATTTGCATTATGAGGAATCTTCCTTTTAAAATGATAAACAAATGATTGGTTTCTTGAGCTTAGGGGCTTCATAGCAGTCTTTAAACCTTTTCTTCTGAAATTTAATGTTTTTACTTCTTTGCACTGAGTTTGTAATATCGTGGCACAGTCTTGGGCATAGTATTGCTGTTCTCAACTATTTTCAGTCTACATTTATTCATAAATCATATTTTTTTAACAATTAAAATAATATCAGAAATATTTTACTCTGATGATTGATTTATTTTATGCAGTTAATTGTAATTTTTATCAAATGAATGAGGTGTCAAGCGCAAATTTATGTTACATTGATAATCCTCTTATCAATATCAGTTGTAAAATCCTTGACACTTTACCAGAAAAGCCTACTGCTGTGAATTCGTAAAAATATTTGTAAAATATTAAAAGAATACAAACTAAAATTGGCAGATTTTCGGTTAATTCTGCCAACTGTTTAAAAGGCTCAAAGCTTAACTGTAACAATGGCGTATCACACAAACCTTTAAATTGTTTAGAAGTAGTAGTGAGTTAAAAACCTATAAGTCAAATTTAATAAACCAAAAATCATACATTTAAATACTACCAATCGAAAATATTTATCCTAAGTCCGGAGCTAGATGGAATCTCTATCTTCCAAATGATAACTTAAGTGATATTTAAATAGTTTATGATCGAGAGTAAATTATTTTCTGAGCTTTAAGGCTGTTAATAAATAAATAAAAATAAATAAATAAATAAATTTAAAAAAAATCAATGCTCAAGTTATTTATACCAAAATCGGGACATGTGAATCCTTTACCAGCGCATGTATTTACATATTAGCAGATCATTTACGTGATTATACTAATCATATCATTAATATACAAGTTTACTTAACCCGAATATTATTCTTCGTTCGAATGTAAAACATGTAAGAATCAATATTTCACAAAGGAATTTCGAATTCATATGAATTACTGCTTGATGGTTAATTTAAAAGAAATTTAGGAAAACTAAACGTTTTTTTTTCCAAGCGAAAATCGCTCTAAGTTGAATTGATTTTGAATAGTGTATCTTTTAATTCAACACTGTAGACTAAATTTGCATTTTATTTCAGAGGCAATAAAATTTCTTTTCCGTATCGTGAAAATTGTGAAGAATAGAGCTCATGAATAGTAAATATCCCCTTCTTGAATCCTAAGAATAATACTGTAATTGAATATTAATGAGATTTTTCTTTGCTTAAAATTCTCTTAGAAAGCGAGCAATCAATAGCACTGTTGAAAAGTAAACTTCCTCAGAGGAACTATTAATCGGCGTTAAAATAAATGGCAAGCTAAACTCGCCAAAGAAAACAAAAACACGTATATCCATTCCTTTTAGAAATCCAGATTACTGCAGAATATAATGTTTATTCTTCTAAACTACCAGTTATAGATGGAAGAAAAAATAAAAATCCCTCTCCAAAATGATCTAGGTCTACCACGCACGTTGTACTTGTCAAGTTGAATGCATGCCCCCATACATCTTCGCCATTCTTCTTATAGATCTGGTTGAAGAATCCACATGTTTAGTGGTGTATGAGCCATGATTCAGAAGGGGGCATTACCTGTTATCAACTCCTCCTATCTGTTCTGCCAAGGAGGTATTGATTCATTTGTATTTGGCTAGCGATTCATACTTCAGCTAGAAGTTGTCATTTTCCCCGTTCGTAGTTTGGGTTGGGTAAATTGCCTTCGTTGCCTATCGCTTACTTCTATGTTGATTACTTTCTATCAGCATCTGCAAGTTTTCCCAAGATTCTGTAGCTCGTCTTGTATTGGATGTGTCGCGGTGTCCTGATCTTGTTGATTGTATATTTTCTAGGGGATATTATATAATATTCCTTTTTGCATTTATTTCACTTTTTCCATTTTGTGTTTCTAAATGTTAGCTAGTTTTGGTATTAAAGATATGCAATCTGGATACTATATTTGTTCGATTCTATTAGTTTCGATTTTTTCTTTCTAAATTCAGGTTATTTTAATGTATTGTATGTTTTAATGTAAGGTAGGTAATTATATCCTTGTTTGTAAATTTCACTTGTGTGATCTTATAATATACTTACATAGATGACTTATATATTTTCCATTATACAGGAACATTTTATTGAAAAGCATTGTTTAAATATGTTTTAAATTGATTTAATTTTCTAATACTTACGCATTTATTTTATGAAGTAAATAAAATTAGACATATTTATGCGAATAATATATGATTAATATTATCAATTGTCATTGTTAGAACTTTACGGGCAAAAGAAAAAAAATAGGGTGGTTACATTTTATTTAATCTTAGTTTTTAATTTTATTTTTTCTCAATCATGGGTCTGTGTTGAAGAAATTCGAGTCATTATCGAACCCTTAACGTTTTTTTTTTTTACTGTAAAAACTGTCAATTAACAAATTATTTTACTGAAAAATGTCCAATCTCGAAATTATTTTAAAAACGTTAATCACTACATTTTTTTATTTTAAAAATAGACTCTTCACAAAGTTCTTTTTAAAAACATAGTCAGTAACGTCAATTTTAAAACTGCAATATTTTTATACGATTTTCCACAAAAATAGAGATATATTTTCAGATATTGACCAAAACAGGTCCCTGGCCACATGAACCAGATCCTGCAGTAATTTTAGAATCGAACAAGCAAATTTTTCACAAATTCCCCAAAAAAAGATATTTCACAAAATTTTTACTGATCACTAATTTTTGTGTCTTACACAATAACGAACATGGGAGCTTATATTTTCAAAACTATAGGTAGATTTTTAACTATCTCCCAAAAAACAGTACCTTTTGCTATAGGTCTAGAATAGGGTCTGACAAATGTTAATTATCTAAAAACTCACTTTTTCAAAGTAAGATAATCGGTTATTGTACATTATAAGACAAATAATAATAATCGTTATTCAAATATAATATGCAAATCATTATGTCTGCTCATTATCTAATTTTTTTAAATGTATTTTTCATTAATTTTATCGATAATTATCTCTTTAAATCACATATCTAACCACGATAATTATAGATAATGACTAATCAAATGATGAAGAAAGGAATGATATATTAAAATTCTTCGGAAAATTTCTTTTTAATGCTCTTACGTTAGTCGGTGTAAAAAAATGGAGTTCAAAAACATATTTTACTTTTTCATGCACTATCCTACGCAACTAAATCCTTCTATTTCAAATTTATTTTTGATCTCTTAAAAATATATAGATTCAATTTTTTTACTAATAGGAAATGCGAGTTGTGTATTTACAATTGTGAATTTACTGTTTTGAATTTATTATTGTCCTAAAATTAATATTCTGAACAGAAAATTTATTTATCAATAATTTTCTAAAAAAAAAATTTATTTTTTGATTTTTTTTTGTAGTTAGAATCTGGAAAGAACCTAAAAGCAAGATTACTTTTTTAAAAGTGTAGTGCAAAAGTTGTTCTTAGTGAAATCTTAATTTTTAATATGTACTAGCTTCATTTTGTTTCAAGTTATAATTTTTTATGGCAATGCGAATTCATAAATTATCATTCATAAATTTAAATACTTAAATTGTGGCAAAATGCATGACATTTTTAAAACGTAAAGTTAAGTGACCGTTAACTTTATTTTTTTATTTACTTTTTCTTTATTTTTAATTTTTTTTTTATATTTTGATTATTTAGGTAGTTTCTTCGAGTAATGTTTAATTTATGTAAGGACTCCCTACATAAATTTCAAAAAAAATACCAAGAAAATTTTAAAATTTTGTAATTAAAAATTTTATTTTCTAATTTCTTTTAAAAATTTAAACTATATTTAAAGCACATAAAAATTAAAGGAATAAATTTCGTTTATATTTTATTTTTGTTATTCAAATAATAATATAATGTTGAATAAATAATCAGCAATGAATATTTTTTTAAGACTGGAATGATTATGATTTTGATTGATTTCTGTACTTTTTTTTTTTAAATAAAAGCTCTTGTAAATTCATTAGTTTGCGTGCAACAATGCACGAACAGTGACAGAATTTTTAATGTGATCCAAAATTTTGTATCTTTTTTTTTTTTTTTCCTTCACTATATTACGTTTTCCTTAAACAAATTCTTTTATAGTAAATAACTTGAATTAATTATTTAATGTTTCCGACTTATTATGTATCCAAAAATGATTGTTTCTGGCCAAATTGATTGTTGTTACTATCTAAACTGGGAAACAGTTATTCCAATCAAACAGAATTCATAGCTGTTACTAGTCTAGTATCATAGAGGAGAAGAAATTAAATATTATTGAGCGAGATCACATCCATTACAGCAAGACAGCTGCGAGGCTTATAGCAATTATTTTGTCGATATTGCTCCTTTGCTTGGATATTTCGAACATTAAAATATTTACCTAGACGCTTCATTTTTGTTCATTTATGTAGGTTTTATTTGTGTAGGAACTGGTAGTCACTTAATAAATTTATTGTAATATATTTTTTCTTATAGCTGAAATTTAAAAAAGAATTATATGCTAAATAACAATATAAATAATGTGCTACTACATATTGATGATTATTCTCGCAATTGTTTTATGCTGGTTATTATGTTCATGGGGTAAGTTGGACTGAACTAAATATGTTTTCTTGCTCTTGTGGTCTAGTTGCGAGTTTTATCTTCAATTTGTTGCAATTGAAAGTTTTGGTGTGTAGTAGGTTGGTGGTTAATTGGTGTTTGGTGACTAAATTGATTGTTACTATTTAAACTAGGAAACAATTCTTTCACTCAAATAGAATTCAAGGCTTTTACTAGTCAAGTATCATAGAAAGGAATTAAATATTGAAAGAGATCGCATCCATTACAGCATGATAGTTGCGAGGCTTATAGCAATTATTTGGATGATATTGCCTCTTTGCTTCAATTTTTTGAAGATTAAATTATTTACCTAGATGTTTCATTTTTATTTATTTATGTAGGAACCAGTAGTAACGCAGTTATCAAGTTAATTGTAATATGTTTGTGTTTTTTCTTATGCCTGAAATTTAGAAACAAATTTAAATACTAAATAACAAGTATATAAATAATGTACTTTACTCTGATGGCTATTCTCTCTAATTTTTATGGAGATATTTATGTTCTTGGAGTAAGTTGGCCTGAATTAAATGTGGAATTGTTTTCCTGTTTTTATGGTCTAGTTGTGATTCTGTCTTCGAATTGTTACTATTAAAGGTTTATTATGAAAGTGTAACAGATCACAGGAAAGAGAAATATTGACGATTTAGAATTAAATTAGCAGTTTTCAATTGTTAGCCAGCCACTCTAATGTTTTTATTACAAGTGCTGATGTACTGATTGTATTTAAAAATTTTATTGTTTCCAAACACGCATTAAATGGAAAGCGATGTAGATCTTACGGTATGTTTAAAATCTCATTACTTTATGTAGCAACCTTTGCCTAGTTTTTTGTTTTCGAACTCAACTAGAATCTTTGAGAGTTTGTTTCTTTGTAACAGTTTTCATTATTGATGTACTCTCTAAGTGAGATTTCATTTCAACATGTGTTGCGATATGCGATTATCTCGACTATTGTACGCAGTGATTGTTTAGCCCTGAGTGATTGTACAGGAGTGATTGTTCATGATGTTCATTTATTTAATCTCTTTTTAATTATGAAAAAAAAACTTACTCTTCGTTCGCAATAAAAACCTATGAAGCAATGATTCTCGCCAAAAAAACTTTAGTTTCCGTAAGAGTGAATTTTAAAGTTCCTAAGAAAGGTTATAGAAACGTTTTAGAAAACTGACACTTAAATAATTCAATTATATTTCTCAAAAATTAAATATGTTTTGCGTATCAATTGTCTTCAAAATTGGCACAGACTTTTTGACACTAAATATTTTGCTAAAATATCCCCCCCACCCTAAACAGGCATTGAACTTTTTTGATAACACCAATATTTTTCTCATTATTCAAGTAATCTTAAAATGAAATACTGTGTTAAAATCTCAATTAGAAAAATAGCTTAAATCTGTGAAAATTATCTAAGAACGTTGAGATATGATCCTTTTTTTATTCATTATACTTTCCCCCATACATATTATACATTATCAGATCTTAATTTTTCCCTTTTCATTTTCAAAATCTACAACTCATAGCTTCACCTACTTGAATACACACGTTTTCTTTTCATATTTTTTTTTTTTTTTTTAAATCCGCCTTTTCTCAAATTTTATTCCCCATTTGTAAATATTATAAAATCAGATTTTCTCTTAATTTACCAACTTCTTCCCTAAAGAATAGTACGTTTTGTTCATAACTTTTTTTTTCAAGTATCTCATTTAACTTCACGTATTGATTAATACGTTAGATTATTTTCTCTGTTGATATCGTTTATCGAAAATTGTTCTTGCATAAATCAAATGAGAACTTTCTTAATTTTAAAAGAAATAGCATAAATGAATGATTTCTCTTGGGGAAAAAACATAAGATTCTAGTTTTATTTTATATCTACTTTCAACTACGAGTATTAAATATAATTTCAGCAGGTTTGTGTTATATTCATAAGCGGATGTAGTGTAATTATTTAAGTACACACGTATGCACCCCTAGAAAGTTTAGTTGCAGAGCGCGAATTTGAGATAATTTATTCCCTGTATTTAATTGAATTTTTAATCATCTCTTAAAAAAGAGTTTTCTTTATTTTCTCGAGTAATTTTATTTCTAGAAGATTTCTTTTTAAGTTTTATTTTTGAGAAAAATATTTTAGTTCATTTTACTTTCTAATTATTCGTTCTATTTTCTTAAGCGTCATTTTTAAAATTCTAAAAACATTTCGTTAATTGGAAGTAAATATTATTTTGAGCGTGAGTTTATTTTTTATTCCAAACATTTATTTCAGTTTTATAGTGACATGTAAATAAATTTACTACATTTACTTTTAATATTTATTGAAAAAAGTCTCTCTTTAAGATGTCATTTTTAATTTACGATTTGAGGAAAATAAGAATTGTTGATTTAGTTTACATTTTTTTCGAATTAAAATAAACATTTATTTATATATATATATATATATATATATATATATATATATATATATATATATATATATATATATATATATATATATATAAAATCACTTTTTTGACAGCATTTGCGATTGTATTGTTAATGCGATAACTGTAATCCAAATACGTTGGTATCATTTCATTTTGTGAGCACTTGAGCAAGGTTGTATTATACAAGGTGTTCCGTAAAAGCAGTCCTTAATATGTATTTTTCAGGATCTTTTACAAATTGAAAGCAAAGAAGTACTCATTGGGATGCTACAAATTAATATATAAGCGAAAAAAGTACGAAAACTCTAGATAAATTTGACAAATCACTGTTCTGGAAGACAAATGTAATAAACAAAATGAAAGTTTTGATTTCTGGAGGAAACAAAGGAGTTGAAAGACGATTATTAGACACACTTTCGATTTTTACCTCCAAATATACCCCCATTTTGATGTTTATTACATTCGCTTTCCTCTTATGCAAATTGTTACATTTCAAAAGTGTCCCCCCTCCCTAATGTATTTTTTTTGTTTTGTTTAAAAATGATTCTGAAATAAGGACGGTATTTACGTTACACCCTGCATGAAGTTTATGCATATTTTAAAAAGGTTTACTATGGTGACTTTTTTTTTGAAAGTGTCAGTCATTTTATTGAAAATACTACTTCAAAAGTTAGAAGTAACGTCATTAAATAGGTTTTTCTGTAAGCAAATAAATGAACTCTCAAAGAGTTTTCATTTTACGGAAGTAACTGATTACATGACTAAAAAATGCCACATTTGCGTAAGACTTAGTTTTTACTGTCACTCGATATTTACTATCTTGAATATGTAATTAAACACTGCAGTCAATCCTATATATTTGGTGTTAAATTTGTAAAAAGAATCTACCCCACCCATTTTTCCATCTTTAAGTATGTTAGTTTACAGAAATAACCTGTCTCTTATCAAGTCAACTAATCGTTAGACACAGTTGATAATTGAAATCGAGCATTTTTTTCTGTGGTCAGTGGGTTATTATTCTGATCAGCCTGCGAAGGGACCGAGGGTGTGCGGGATTCGCTTTCATTAAACTGTTCTAATGAAAATGCTAGGCTTCATGCGCAGGTTGTTGGCCTACTAAAGCGCTTAAGCCGCACTTAATGCAGAGAATCAAAATTGTGATAGCGTCTCTTCGGTTCATCCTCAGGGATGTTTCGCAAACCATCGCCAATAGCTCATTGTAAAGCTCTATGCGAGGCAAATGAAATACTACTACGTGAAATAACTTAATTTTAGTAAACTTAACTTAATTAAAAATAACCACGTAATTGTTTATTACATTGCATGCATATTTTAGATTTTTTTTTAAGACAAAAAAATTTGATATTTTTTTATAAAAATTTTTCATTTTCTTAGAAAACAAAATTTATTAACATTTCGGTATTATTTAGGTAAATCTTAACCTTTTTAAGTTTATATTTTCCTCATTTGAATGAAAAATAAGCTGTTTTATCAATTTACTTTCGCAGTTAAAAAGTTTTCAAATTTTCTTTTATTTTAAACTGCAATAAGTTACCTACCTTTTGATCTAGAAATTGGATTATAGACTGGATTATAGATATATTGGATTAAATGTACATTTTATGGATTGAGTGCTTTGGTATTATTTGACCTTTTAGATCCTTATTAGTTTTCAAAAGAATAAGAACTTACATTTATCATTTATTCTTATATCTGAAAAGAATAGCCATTATTTGAATAAATTTAGAATAAATTTCACATATCAGAAATATCTAGTCAAGTTTTTTAAAAAAAATCAACATGATTAAAAATCTTTAAATTAGCTAAAAACCTAAACGTAGGTCTTTTTTAATTTACCGTTAACTTCTCTGTCATGTTTACTTTTATGTTTATTACTTAAATATTTGACAAATCTTTATTAAAAGTAATAAAATACTTTTATAATGTAATAAAAGCTTTATTAAATTAATTTATTGAAGTAATAAATTTTTTCAAAACTTTTCAAGTTTTTGACTGTACTCAGCTTTTACAAAACGTGATTGTTAGAAATGAAATTTCAGAAGAAACGTGATTTTTCTTATTTTGTTCTAGAATAGATGTCGAACATTAAAACTAAATCTATTAGAATAAAAGGTATATAAAAGTATTTATCAGTAAACAAAGCAAAATAATAGTTGCTACTTTTTTTGCTTGCAAATCGTAAAAATTTTTCCTCTGTTAATCTTAATTTTACTTGATCTTGACCAAGCTAATAAAATTACTTTTTCTTTACTAACTAGACATACGCTCATCAGCGTTCAAGACAAGCTCAGTTAGTTATCCTTGATTGCTATAGGCGCAATACAGCA
The DNA here is from genome assembly GCA_949128135.1 of Parasteatoda lunata. Lineage (NCBI taxonomy): Eukaryota > Metazoa > Arthropoda > Arachnida > Araneae > Theridiidae > Parasteatoda > Parasteatoda lunata. The sequence continues at coordinate 25,219,325 of OX421981.1, read as the reverse complement.
GCCACTTTGTTTACTCGTGGTCAAGTTGATAGTAAAAGAATGCTATTTATATTCTCATTCTTTTGGCTTATAACCCCTTATCAGCATCGCTTTACTTTCGTGGTATTTGTGTGAAGAAATTCTTTTATATTGTGTCTAGGATTTCATCAAAATATTTGGCGAGTTTTTCGTTCATGTCAGAGTAATATAATTTTTATTGGTTTGTGTTCAAGATTTTTTTCATTAGTATCAGCTTATTGAAATATGTTCTTGAGATAAGCTAAATATTATAATGTTATATGGGTGATTTTCAAATTTGTGGTATTTTTGAAAGTATAATAATTTTAAAATTAATATTGATCATTGTTGGTGTTGAAATTTGATTTTCGTATGTGTTTTAATAATGATCATCGATATTGAATTAAAATTTAAATCTGTCGAGATCTTATAAATCATTAAACTAAAAATTAACAATTTTGAAAGTTAAATCTTTATAAAATTAAAATTGATAATTGCTAGTGATGAACATTGATTCTTGTATACATCTTGTAAATGTTTTAATACTCAGCATCAATATTGAATTAAAATTTAGATCTTTGGACAGATTATATCTCCACAGATCATCGTTAAACTCAAAATTATCTAAAAATAGAATTATAATTACTCATTGTTGGTGATAAGCATTGATTCTAGTAAATGTCTTTCACATGTTTTCAGTTTTTTCGGATAATTGATTCTAGTAAATTTCTTTCACTTGCTACCAGTTTTTTTTCTGATAATTTTTTTTTTCATACAAAAACCGCTTTTTGTGCCTGGTTGAATTTTAAAAAAAAACATGTCAAGAGGAGGATTATAAATTTGAAATCTAAATTGAAACAATTTGTTTGAAATTATTAAAATAAAACTTCTAATTTCCTATCTGAACTGTAGTTTATTATTTATTTTTCTTTATATAAAAAATGTTTTTAATATAAAAATTTCGAGGAAGGTTGAAATGAGAATTCGCAGTCATCCAGTGTTCGTGGGTGTATTTCTAAGAAAAAAAGTATTTTGGGTAACATACTGAGTTCTCGTGCAAAACAACTAAGTGAACAAAAGAGAAAAGATCATATTTCATTCTTTATGAAACAAGTTTTATTTAGGATATATTTTCTCTGTCCCATTTCTTAACACACAAGTTTTTTTACACGTGTTCTTTTTATTTGCAACTAACAAACTGCCGTTTTCCAGAATCGTTGATCTAGGTTTTTTTTTTTTTTTTTTTTTTTTTTTTTCCGACTGTTAGAAAATATAAAACCCTCACTTAAGTTATATTTTTGGAAGAACATAAGGCACTGAAAAGAAACTGAAAAAATAAATTAAACCGAGGTATTTCTGAGGAAATATTTATTTCTGTAGAGTGTTTTTCAGTATTTGCTTAAAGTAAAACCCTCATGGATTCCAATTTCTACTTTTTTTCCCTTTCTATGTTTTGAGGAAATTGGTTGAAATTAAAAATATAAAATACATTAGAATTCCAGCTATCCAATAATGATTAGATAAGTTAAAAATACACGTATAACCGGAAAGTACGTAATTATTTTATTTAGAGTTATTATCTAGAGTTAACTTCTCTCTGCTTAACTACATCCCATTTGTACTACCCTGAAGTAATTACTGGGTGATTTGAAATGATCTAGTTTAGTTGAAAAAACAAGCTAAGCGAAGGGAGAAGGGTGTACTATCTCTCTGTTAGAAATATTTTCGCTTTACTCAGCCCAGTTAACTCTTCCCCATTTTACTAGTTTCAAAGTGTGAAGTAATTATTGACTTCGCAGATTTCGGAGACTGCGCAGTAACGATTGATTAACGTGGAAGGACGAAGTTAACTGTACGGAGTGGAGTGCAAAATCTCTCTAACTGAACAGACTTTGAACCACGAGTAGAAAGAATAAAAATAGGCAGTCACAATCATGAAATATAAATATTAGTGCTGACTATGACTACATTGCGACTACGTGGACATCAAAAATACTCAATATAAAAGTTATCAAACAACGTTGACGACATAGTTAAAACAGTCACTTTTCCAATGTTATATTACAGAATGAAATGTGTGATAAAAATTATTGTTTTTAACTCAGCAAAAACTCAGTCATAACAAATCATATTAACGCTATTGACAAATTCTATATTGTGATTCGTATTACTCTTTTCATCTTACACTATTATTCTCTCTTAATACATTCTACAGCATTACTCTCTCTTAATGCATCCTACAGTATTACTCTCTTATTCATCCTACAGTATTACTCTCTTAATGCATCCTACAGTATTACTCTCTTATTCATCCTACAGTATTACTCTCTTAATGCATCCTACAGTATTACTCTCTTAATGCATCCTACAGTATTACTCTCTTAATGCATCCTACAGTATTACTCTCTTAATGCATCCTACAGTATTACTCTCTTAATGCATCCTACAGTATTACTCTTAATGCATCTTACAGTATTACTCTCTTAATGTATCCTACAGTATTACTCTCTTAATGCATCTTACAGTATTACTCTCTTAATGCATCCTACAGTATTACTCTCTTAATGCATCCTACAGTATTACTCTCTTAATGCATCCTACAGTATTACTCTCTTAATGCATCCTACAGTATTACTCTCTTAATGCATCCTACAGTATTACTCTCTTAATGCATCCTACAGTATTACTCTCTTAATGCATCCTACAGTATTACTCTCTTATTCATCCTACAGTATTACTCTCTTATTCATCCTACAGTATTACTCTCTTATTCATCCTACAGTATTACTCTCTTATTCATCCTACAGTATTACTCTCTTAATGCATCCTACAGTATTACTCTCTTAATGCATCCTACAGTATTACTCTCTTAATGCATCCTACAGTATTACTCTCTTAATGCATCCTACAGTATTACTCTCTTAATGCATCCTACAGTATTACTCTCTTAATGCATCCTACAGTATTACTCTCTTAATGCATCCTACAGTATTACTCTCTTAATGCATCCTACAGTATTACTCTCTTAATGCATCTTACAGTATTACTCTCTTAATGCATCCTACAGTATTACTCTCTTAATGCATCCTAAAATATTACTCTCTTAATGCATCCTACAATATTACTCTCTTAATGCATCCTACAGTATTACTCTCTTAATGCATCCTACAGTATTACTCTCTTAATGCATCCTACAGTATTACTCTCTTAATGCATCCTACAGTATTACTCAATGCATCCTACAGTATTACTCAATGCATCCTACAGTATTACTCAATGCATCCTACAGTATTACTCAATGCATCCTACAGTATTACTCAATGCATCCTACAGTATTACTCAATGCATCCTACAGTATTACTCAATGCATCCTACAGTATTACTCTCGTAATGCATCCTACAGTATTACTCTCTTAATGCATCCTACAGTATTACTCTCGTAATGCATCCTACAGTATTACTCTCGTAATGCATCCTACAGTATTACTCTCTTAATGCATCCTACAGTATTACTCTCTTAATGCATCCTACAGTATTACTCAATGCATTCTACAGTATTACTCAATTCTTCCTACAATATTACTCTCTTAATGCATCCTACAATATTAGTCTCTTAATGCATCCTACAATATTAGTCTCTTAATGCATCCTACAATATTAGTCTCTTAATGCATCCTACAATATTAGTCTCTTAATGCATCCTACAATATTACTCTCTTAATGCATCTTACAGTATTACTCTCTTAATACATCCTACAGTATTATTTTCTAACATCCTACATTGATTCGTATTCACGAGATCTACCAACCCTGCATTGCGATTTGATTGAATTGATTCTTGCAATAATGGTGTACTTATATGTATGCCTAGCTCGCAATGTAGAAGTCTAATATTGCTATTTGTAATTATGGAATTAAAGAATAATATATCCTGATTCGTATCAGTATGATAGAATTGAAAATCACGAATCACAATTATTGCTGATGGAATCGCTATCAAACATTTGAGTAACCAAAAACCTACTGTGAGTGGAAACTTATAAAAAAAAAGTTTTTTTAATTCAATGAGCGAACACATTAAGTAGAAATGTTTTGTTCGTAATGCCAGCCTTCTAAAATTCCCGGAAAGAAAAGACATTAAAATATTTATAGATATGTTTTATATAGATGTAAATGGAACATTAGATTTATATTTGAAATAAAATTGTAAGAAGATCATTTCTTCATTCTCATTTATCATTTCTTCTGCTTCGTATTGTCTGTTATAAATGTTAAGACAAGTTTGAAAAAAAGAATCCTTTTTATCAAACAAATATAATAAATAAAATTAAAAAAATAAATTAAAAAATTAAATAAACTAAACATAAATAAATAAAAAATCTCATTTAAACAGAAGATTCTATCATTATTTCAAATCATTCTAAAGAAAGAAAGCTCACTAATAAAAATTACAATTGAAATAATTTTTATCGAATGATTTATTTTCTATACTATAAAACCGTGCCAAAGTTTGCTTAACAATTTTCACTAATGGAAAAAAAATGTAAATGGACGTTAAATTATTTCTTAAACTAATAAATTTTAAGTACTTAAATATTATTTATAAAAAAATAAAAAAAGCCCGTTAAAAATATCTAGTTTTTCACTTGGGCTATTAAACTCAGTTTTTAAATATATGCAGTTTGCCTGATATGGTTTAAAGTTAGACCTATAGAGAAAATGAGAGCATATATTTCTCCACTATTCATGGATTAAAATAAGAATAGCAGGGTAAATAAATGCGCTTAAATATTCATACGGGGTAAAAAAAAAAAGTGGGTAATAAACTTTCTTGGAAGGTAGTTAAGAGAAGAGCTCAGTTAATGCTCTCTTGTACTCATTACTTAAACACTTTTTGAAGTTTTCTCTATTTTTTCCTTTTCTTTTCTAATTCCTAATTTATTATGATTATAAATGAATATTAAATAATTGCGAAAATTAATTGACTTGGACTTGTGGTATTTAATGAATGGGGAAAAGTTTTCCATACCTTTAGCGATAAAAGTTGGAGAATATAAAATGGAAGCTAGTGAAAAATGATTTTGTCTAATAACTTCTAAATTTGATTGCTCTTTTATTTAAATTTTTTTTTTTTTTTTGCTTGTCTAATGAACAATTTTCGGTATTTGTATGAAGTCGTGAAATATAGTTTTTTTAGTGTATATTTCTGAATTGATGTACTTTTAATGTAAGTTCTGTTAATCTCTTTTATTGTGTTAATCATTTTGTTGCTTTAAGAATATTAAAATATAGCTCTGTGAATTTATGGATTAATTATGTCGGCGAGAAAATGAGATGAGTTTTAACGCTTCTTAAATATTTGCAATTTTAGAAATTTTTTGACAAGTTTTTGCCACAATCTAGAAAATTTGTTATTAGTAGAACAATTAACTAAAAATATCCTTATAATATGAAAATTATTACTTTTAAATCTACAAAAAATGTAAGGTAAGAAATTTAAATTAAATTAGTTTCCCATAAGAATTTGCATTTCTGGTGCTTATCTTTAAATACTGGTTCCTCGACCCCAAGGTTACTTTCATTTCCTTCACTTATTTCCCCATTCTTTTCGTATTCATTTTTTTTTTAATTAAACATAGTTTGCTTAAATATGTAACAAAGTATGCTTTATATATATATATATATATATATATATATATATATATATATATATATATATATATATATATATATATATATATATATATATATATATATATATATATATATATATATATATATATATATATATATATATATATATATATATATATATATATATATATATACAGCACAACATAACACACATACAGGGTGGTTCAAAAATGTAAAGGGAGTTAGAGGGAACCTAAATTATATTTCATAAGGGAATGTGAGTGCGGAAATGCAACATTGACCCAATAAAGCGCTGTTGCATACTAGTGAAGCTTGCTTGCTATGCTAATGTTGCTTTTTTTCCAGGTAAACTGTAATTGATTGTTAGCTATTGTAAATTTCACAAATCATTTTTTATTTATTTATTTATTTATTTATTCATTTATTTATTTTTTTTGTCGAACTGGAATTTTTACTTACTTACTATTAATTACTGCTTTACGAGCTGTCACTTTTATGTACTGCATTTTCGCATCTACATTCTTATTCAAAATCAGTTTACAATCAATTCGCAATCACTTACAGAGTACAATATCTGCACCGAAGAGTGATATCCTACAGGGATACAAGATTACCTAATAGAGATACAAGATTACCTAATAGAGGTACAAGATTACCTAACAGAGGTACAAGATTACCCAACAGAGGTACGAGATTTCCCAACAGAGGTACGAGATTACCCAACAGAGGTACGAGATTACCCAACAGAGGTACGAGATTACCCAACAGAGGTACGAGATTACCCAACAGAGGTACGAGATTACCCAACAGAGGTACGAGATTACCCAACAGAGGTACGAGATTACCCAACAGAGGTACGAGATTACCCAACAGAGGTACGAGATTACCCAACAGAGGTACGAGATTACCCAACAGAGGTACGAGATTACCCAACAGAGGTACGAGATTACCCAACAGAGGTACGAGATTACCCAACAGAGGTACGAGATTACCCAACAGAGGTACGAGATTACCCAACAGAGGTACGAGATTACCCAACAGAGGTACGAGATTACCCATTAGGTACGTAAGATTACCCAGCAGGTACGCAAAATTACCCAGCAGAATTGCCCAACGGGGGAAACAAGATTGCCTTACGGGGACACAATTTGTCGAAACACCCTGTACATGAAAATACGTGGTAGTGCTCATATGTTCATTCTAAAAAGACATTTTCACTATTACCAACCATTATTCTTTTCAAATATAAACATTTATATTATTGATATATTTTAGTAAACAAAACTATGTTTCAAAAATAAATTTTAATAATGGAATACTTGCATTACCATTTTTTTGCATTCTATACAAGATCCATCCTTTTGAAAGAACTCTTAGAACAAATGGTTTATATAAAATCCATTGTACGAAAAGTCAACTTAATTGAGGGATACAATTATAAACTACTTTAAAGTTAAAATTGTAATAGAAAATTTTTGGACACCAGTTCGTAGAAAGTATTAACATGTGAAATTATATGTTAACATGTTAAGTGTTTCCATAAGAAATATTAACTTAAGAAAGTGTTAGAAATGTGACATATTAAGCACTAACATGTACCAGAAGTGTGACACGTTATGTGTTAACAAGTAAAAGAAGGTAAAAGTTATATTTTGTTCTGAAATTGGTAAACGAAAGTTATATACTTGTACACAATAGATAACTTCATCTAATATAAGCACAGTATTCGTATTTTTAAGGTTTTTATGAATTCCTGAATATCGGAGTATTAAGTTTTTATTCCGAAGGATTACTGCTATAAAAGAATATTTTTCTATTTGATTTTTCTCTGTCTGCCTCTAGCCTTAAAAATATTCGAATCTTTTGAATCCCTTTGCGGCGGTATAGTCAAATTCTGAAATACTGGATAGAATCTTGAGCAAAAAAAGTAAAAAAAAAAAGAAAATTCATATTTTTCTTATAGATATGGACTTTACTCTGGGTGAAAATTTTTCGCATTTTAGACATTTTCGCCTCAGTAATATTTCGTAACGAAGAAAAAAAAAATTTATATCACTCACATGAATTCATGCATTCATATGGTAATTCCGCTGTCCACTAATCTTTAAAAATGTTTAAATATAAAACTATGTATGAGTGCATGCGAATATAAACATGAAATATATGTATGCATAGATAGAAATTTCTATTCATAGAACAAAAGTTTGACTTATATTTCGCGAACTGCGCATTTTAAAACGGAAAACAGTTTAAACTTCATAAAAAAATGTTTTATTTATTTATTTATTTTCAAAAATTGAATATGTTTAAAATAAAAATGTGCAAGTAAGGTATGGCGGCATATTATAGTCTAAAAAGGGTTGCAGATATTCTGACAATACTTGCAATAGTTTGTCCTAATGCGTGATTCAGTTCTCTTGTCTCCTGTGTTGAGTTCAAAATAACGCCTGTTCAACGCTGTTTATTAAATAAATTAATAACCACAATTGCCATATATATTTTGAACCCCACTAGTGAGTCTTGTATTTAGTACAAAAACCGAAAATTTTATTTTTAAAAAATTACACTGTCAAGTTTTATAAGATATCAAAACTGTCCATAGACCGCATGAAAATTCCTAGTGGTTGCAAATCTGGGTTTAAACAGGGTGGCACAAATGCGGGTTAGTTTCATTCAAAAGTGATCGGGGAAGTGAGTTTGCTCTGTTTGACCCAGAAGTTTCCTGCTCTGAGTTGGGTTCTGAAACACGTGTTATGAAGCTGATAGCTAAAGACAGCATATCTGTCATGTACAGTCCGAAAGAAAATGGGCCACCCCGATAACTTTTAAGCTAATGATCTGATCTTCATTTTCTAGGACTCAATGGTTCAAGGAGGTGACTTCAAGTATGCTAACTAGTTATTGTTGACAATATTTTAAGTTAAGAAATCAGACACGGAAACGTACTTTCTCTAAATAAACATATTTTTGTTGTTGTTGACGTATTTGGATTACTGACCATCAAAACTAAAATGCCAGTAAAAAAATGCTCTACGCAGAGTTTTCAATTCACAAAATACAAAGAATTTTTCCAATTTGAAAAAAAAAACAGGATCTTTCACTATATTAGTCTGGAAGGACTGCTGTAAATATCTTAAAATAAAAATAAACGCTATTTTGTTCGAAATTATTGTGCAACCTAAACAATTGCAAACATTTCACTAACCTCATTCTTTGCCTAACATAAAGAATGTATACATACAAGGTTATAAATCATATTTTAATTCATTTTTTTTTTTTTACGTCTTGTAAGAAGACGTAACTCTTAATATATCACGAGTCAAATTCTTCCTATGCGGCATTAATTAATTATACTCAAGTAGTGCCATGAAAGAGCGGAAAAGTATAAAATGTTGCAGACAGCCCATTGAAGAGATACCATGATTTTATGTACACATGCTAGTAATTGCTTTTATCTCCAACCTTATATGAACATAAATTTTGTAATCCAGAAACAAGAGGTTTTAAAATAAATTGAAGTTATAAGTATGTAATTTATTGATTTATTTTTACAACCATTAAGTTACGGTCTTTTCTTGCATATTTATGTTACAGGATATGCTTGAGATATGATTCATAGTTAATAAAAAGAACGGTTATAAAAATGTAAGGAAAGAATGTCTTTTTTATGCTTTCCGGTTCATTTAAAAAAGTATTTCCCTTGCTTAATGATCTAATAAACGCAAAACTCGTAGATAAATATTCGGATTTACATCAACGTCTTATAAGAAAAGAACATGAGGTTTTTTTTCTGTTACAATAAAAGTAGTGTGTAATATGGGTGTATTAGCAGCATTGTATAAAATGTTCAAGAAGCAACAGGAAAGTTTGAAATTCTTTTTCACGCACTTGTGTTATTGGCTTAAATTATATGTCAGTGACAAAATGATAATTTAAACATCGCCAAAAATATCGAATGATTAAAAATACGAAAATATTATTGTATCGGCGCAAGTCCTTGTAAAAAAGCTTTGAATAAAAATTTTTCTTTTTAATTTTCAAAACATTAAATCAATTTGCAAAAAATACCAGGAAATTGATATGTTAATAAATTTTTCAAATCACTTTAAAAGCATGAGTGATAATCTTAAGTTTAAAAATTTATTGTACTGTGTGCAAAAAAAATAAATAATTAAATAAATAGACCACCTACATTAACTTTTGATCGGATCTTCATATTTTAGGGCTCTATCTTAATGGTTTGAAGGGATGGCCTCAAATATGCTAATTAGTTGGTGCAGGTGATAATTTTAAGTTGCGAAATAGGGCACAAGATCGAACTATTTTTAATTAAACATACTTTTGCTTTTTCGATGGATTCGGATTTGACCTTCAAAATATAGGGGGTAGCCGCAATCTGGGAAAGATGTTCCCAAAAATTTGGCTCCCTTAATGTTATTTATTTATTTATTATTATTATTATTTTGCGTTTTTCACCATATCTCGAACTTTTTAAGCGCATTGAAAATTCTTAAACACAATTGAAAAATTTGTTTATCCCAAGATAATTGCATGCAAAATACGACTTTCAAGAAAAAATTTTTACAATTCAACAATAGTCGAAAAAAGTTTGAATTGTAAGGTGTACAATTTTTTGCATCATTTTATAGAATATAATTTTACATGCAAAATGTGAGCGAAATCTGTCAAATAAATCCTGAGAAATCGAATTATAAGAAAGTCGTGTATTTTAAAATTTTATTTCTCAGGAACTATTCGACCGGTATTACTCAATTTGTGTTTTGTAGGGGATCAAAAATCCGATTTTATTTATTGCCAATACAAAGCTACTAGTTCTTCAATATATGAAACTACTGTTAAAGAAATTTTCAATGTATCTTTACTGTATGCTTTTTATATAGTGATTTTATTGAAAAGAAGAAAAATGAAAGAAATAAGCAACTTAAATTGCATTGTCCAATCTCTAGTTTTGCTATAATGTCACCATGTTAAATATGTGCAAGAAACACAAGCATTTTTTTTTTTCTCACGAAAGTTTTGAAGAACGATTTTGACGCTACAATTTTGATTATACAATCATTAGTTTATAAAATTTGCTACTGATTGTTCCATCTTTTCACGTACCATATTCTATAATGAATTATAAATTTTGATTTAAAAAAAAATATGTATTTATATCTTTTCCAAATTATGTGTTAATTTTCAACTGTAATTTTCAAAAGCGATACGAATTGTTCAAAACAAATATTAATTCGAAGAAAGCTAAAAAGAGAAGTTTTATTATTTTAAACCTTGAAGTTTCAAATATTTAAGTTCGCTTCAGAATAAATTTAAAAAACTAGACCACAAACGCTTTTCATTTCGTCATAACTGTGTCTTTTCTCCATATTGACGGTTTTTTCGCCAGTTTCAATATAGGCATAGTCAGCACTAGTTGTAGATTGGCTAAACTTGTCTTAACAGTTATGAATAACTGTTGTAAACTCAGAGCAGCTATAATAATAGCATATTTTTCTCAAAAACTCATTATTTCATATGACGACGAAATCTTCAAAAAACAACCAAAGTTTAAAAATTTAATAAATGGTTTTAATAAAGCAACTAAACTCTTCCCCTCTTCATTTTTAAAACTTGAATAAAAATAATTTGTGCCAAAGCACTTCAAATGTCTAGGAAATATAATAGTCTTAATATTTTAAAAAAATTGTATTTCTTATAAAAGATAGATACATTAAAAACTAAAACGTTTTTAATGTTTCTCTCTTTTATAAAAAAAAATAACTAACAATTTAAAACCGAACTTATACTAGCAATAAAATTTAATAAACTATATAGCACGCAAATAAATATACATGAACTAAAATTTTCATTTTTATGCTATGCTAATGGAAAATTTACAGTCTCCTCCTTTGATCTCTTCATAACTACTTCACCATTGCACGTGGCAAGGACGACTAATGGTATGGAAATGAGGAATGAAATTCAAGTTTTCAGTATTTCTTTCCTTTATATTTCCTACTAAAATGTCACCCGCATACCAGTTCTCCGATTGCCCAAACCTCCGTACACACCTCAAAGAAAATACCGCCTTACTTTCGCCAGTTATATCTTAATATTCTTTTTAGCTACCAGTCCATGAGATAAAAAAATATATACAAAAAAGAAAGTTTCAGAGGAAACAAATCGACTTTGTTTCACTTTTTCGAAGCTGTACATTCAAAAGCGATTAGTGAAAGAAAAATGGACGAAAAAGAAAGAAAAAAAAACGACCCGGATAAATAAAAATATAACAGAAAAAATGTGTACACTCCCCCATATCGTTAGGAATCTACGTTAATTTTGTTTCCCTCATCAACAAAAAAAAAAAAAAAAAGTTTAGAAGAATTTTTGGAACAAAGAATGTAAAAAATAGCCTATTGGATTTTTACTTTTTTGCTCGTAAATCTCGCTTTAAAAATTTTATTATGGCTCTGTGTTCTATTTTGTTCAGCTTAGAGCTCTATCGAGAAGAAAAATAACGTACAAAAATGCATTGGAATGTTTTTAGTAGAAGTGAAAGTAATTGAAATTCGATATAGTGTCGTTCACCATGTTTGTACTTCCAGGAGAGATTCTCTATCTACGCCATTTTCTTGATTCGTCGAGATTTCTAGTTCTTTAATTTCTCCTCTGGGTCAAATTTGACTATTTGCTGTACTTTAAGCATTCTCGATAACCACTGTACTTGAAGAAATTGAGTTGGAATAAATTGTTCTCATTTTGGGGAAATAGGGTTTGATTTTTTTTGTTCGCAGAAATACAGCTTTAATTTTTTGGTACTCGTGGGGAAAGCAAAACTCGTTAATTTTTTATAAACTTATATATATATATATATATATTTTGGTTTAAATCGCGAATGAGATCAAATTTTTATTCATTTCGATAAAAGAAATCTAATTTATTTTATCTCTTTATTATAAGCGCTTTCTGTTTTATATTAATGCGTAATATGATTGGAGGTAATGCATATCTGAAAACCCTCGTAATTCTTTTTATTTAAATATTTTAAACACTGATTATAAGTAATACTAATAGTGTTATAACTAGGCTTACCGAAAAATAATGTTGATATACGGCGAAATATTGTATAATTTCATGCAAAAAAAAAAAATAATGTAACTGTATAATTTCAAATTAAAATATAATTATTTTTTTGGTTAATATATTTCGGTGATTTCCGTGATCAAATTAAAAAATGAAAAAAATCAGTTCGTTCTCCGTAAACAAATTAAAAAGTGTAACCATTGAGTTATTAGTTTTTAACTTTTTGTAAAAGTACAGAAGATAGAAAGCGAGCTTTGTCAGTTAAAGGGTTAAAATAAGTTGTGATCATAAATAAATTGTGGGCAATATAATGAAGATAGATAAAAAAAAAAAAAAAAAAAAAACTCTATATTTTGAGGATTTACGTGTAAATTCTTATCACTTATTATAATATGTGGAATATAATTTGAGCGCATTGTGGCAATTTAGTGAATTTTCTGTAAATAAATTTAATTTTTACCATTAATAATTTATATGGTAAATAGTTGACTAGACATTAATAATGTGAAATTTAAACTTTCGAAATGAAAAAAAAAAAAAAAAAAAAAAAAAAACAGTGGAAGTAGACCCCAATTCCCAAGAATGAGACTCAACACTTAAGTTTGATCCCTGCATTAAATTCAACATTAAATTAATATTATCAAAAGTGAAATTATTAGGATAAATATTATAAGAGTTGCCAATTATTATTTGAATGAAAATGAAACAAAATTGCCAAAATTTTGAAATATTTAAAATAATCGAAGCAAAATTATTTGACCGTTAAATTAGTGGATACGAGAATTATACAAGATGTTACAACAATGTTTGAAACGATGCTAATCATTGGTTTCAAATATCAGGAACAATTTTAATCAGTCTAACTCTAATTTCAACTTGTAGAATAATTTACCTTTTACTGGATTTTGCTATTAAATGTTTATTTGAGCAATAATTGAAAAGTTATCAAATTGTTTATCTTCACTTTGTTAACAATTGTTAACATATGCTTTTTTGAAAAACTTAGGAAAAATTTGGGACTTTCAAAAACAATTTGTATAATTTTTAAATGTTTGAAATATTTAAGACTAGTAAATTCATTTTATTTAGTACAAAACTAAGGATTTCGTTTAGGAGTTCAAAATTCGTTTTTATTTACTTTAGCAGGGAAAAAAATATTTTATTTTTGGTGCTTTAAAATTAACCTTAGAATAGGTAAAAGTTTCTGCGTTGCAAATCATTAAGACTCCAAAATCGCATACTTTTTGTTTTGAGGTTCAGTATTTTCGTAACGGCATTTGTACTATAGATATTTTTCAAGATCTGCCTAGAGGCGAATCAGATTCGTTAAAAAAAAAAAAAAAAAAAATATTTCATTAAAGTTATCCGCAATATCACAGTATTTCTATTACAAAGGTTTTAGGCCAGTGCTTCTCAACCTTTTTTTTTTTTTTTTTTTGTCGCGGCACACTTTTAACGATTTCAAAATTTGGCGGCACAAAAAGAAAAGGATAAGTTTAAAAGTTGCTGACTTACCTATAATACACATTGTAAAATTGTTTATGATAATAATTTGGAATGTAAAATCAAATAATATAATATGTGCTACAAAAACAACATTTATTAAGGGATTAATTACAAATGAATAATAAGAATACTTTTAATGAGAAATTTGAGCTTCATGTTTTTTGATAATTTCATTTATATTTGGTCGTAAAAATGACAATGCTACTCTCATATCATCTTCTACATTTAACAGTCTCGATCTTTTTTTCGTTTTTATGTTGGTTAATACTGAAAATTCGAATTCACACAAATAAGATGTAGAAAATAGTAATAATATTTTTGAAGCTTTTTTGGCTATCATGGGATAATTGCATCTAATATTAATCCATAATGAATTAATTGATTCTTCCGAATATTTTTCGAATTAATTAATTCTTCCGAATAAAAATAGGTCAAAAACGAGGCACAGAGAAATATGTAACGAAGCGGTGAAAGTGAAAAATCTTCATTACAATATTCATATATATAAGTACTTTTCTTTAATTTAAACTTTACTCGTAATAAAAAAAAGCATTATAATTTTTACTAACTCCATTTCTAAAATTTGGTGGCACACAAAAGTGCCGCGGCACAGAGGTTGAGAATCACTGGTTTAGGCTGTAAACAAATTTGAAACTGTCTCATAATTATATTATAACACATTGTACATAAATCTTATTTAAAAAGCATTATAATTTTTACTAGCTCAATTTCTAAAATTTGGCGGCACACAAAAGTGCCGCGGCACAGAGGTTGAGAATCACTGGTTTAGGCTGTAAACAAATTTGAAACTGTCTCATAATTATATTATAACACATTGTACATAAATCTAATTTATCACGCAACCAAAATAACATTATTAAAATAAATACAAAACACTTTCGATAATTTAAAACACCATATCAACAATCCTAAGTTGCAAACGAAAGAATTTAGCAACGAATATTGTACGTGCAATTCATCTATCATTGATTCTAAGGATGAAGTATTTTTAGTGAAAGCATAGAAAAAAAAATTAATTCCTCTTAGAAAGTAAGAACTTCATTTCCAACAAAAAGAGGCACAGTAAAGTGTTTTTCAAAGTTCAGGAATTATCTACTTTGGCCGAGCTTAAAGAAAGTCTGCAACACTGCTTTTTCTTTGAAGTAAGTAGAAAGACCTTTTTTTAGAAAAAAAAAAAAAAAAAAAAATTAAGGCTCGGTAAGCTGAATTCATTTTCTAGTATGATACGGTGAAAGAATGACTGACAAAAAAAAAAAAGAAAAAAGAAAAACGTGTTCAACTTCAATTTGGAAGCACTTAAAAAGCGAAACAAGAAAGCTAGTCTGTGTCGTTTTATAATGCAAGGCGAATGGACTGAAAATCTTCAACCGTTTAATTTACAAAAAAGTGCTGATCTTGAATTCGAAGCATATTTTTTTGTTGTCAAAAATGCAAGTTATACGAGTATTATTTCTAAAAATAAAAAAAAAAGCATTCTCTTTTTCTTCTTTTTTTTTAAGCTCAGCCTGTAATCTTCAATTTTAAAATTATATAAAAAATGTAATATTATTTTCTGTAGAAAATATATTAAAATTACTTTTCAAATTTTGTTCAGTTTTTGCTAAGAAGTGTTTTTCAGCAAAAATAGTGTTTTAACGCGGCTTAGTGTTGAAAAGTGAATAAGTTAATTAAATAACAAAAAGCTTTTTTTTTTTCTTTTTTAAGTAAACCTTATGCAGGGATCTTTTTGGGTATCATTTTGTTACTCCAGGCTGTTAAATATTCCGTACTTTTTTTTTTTTATTAAATTTAAAGTGGGTTGAGATTATTTAAATTTTAAAACCAAAATAGTTTTACAAGTGGAATGATGAATTGATAATGAGATTTAAATTCAAAAAAGGAAATACTTCTCTTTTAAAAAAAATAATAAATTCAAAAATGAAATTTTAAAGGTTCTCAGCAGTTTACTCCACCTGTAGTGTTATTGCTATTTGGAGATTACTAGTATGAATATTAAATTATCAATGTATTTGTAAATTTTTTTATTATATTCCGAAAATTTGATTTATTTTTTAAACATAATGTAGAAATTTAATTCATTTTAACAACAGCACCAAGGGTTATAACTTTAACCTTGCCCCCATTCCATCATCACTAATACTTTAAATAAAATTTAATAAAAGATAAAAGGAAATAACATTTTCTTGTAATCTACCATTGATTTCATGTTTTTTTATTCCTAGTTAATTTTCTCAGAAATGCTATGAAGGAGTTATTTTGAAGAAAAAATAATTATTAATTATATAATCCAAAGTCAAAAAACGAATTGTGTATGTATACGGAAGATGTCATTTTATAAAACCAAAACCAGTAATAATTTTCTTGGTTACATTCGAATCATTTATGCAGTTAGAAAGAAATAACTGTTTATATCATTCAAATGACTTTCAAAATAACGGATTACAGTCGATCCTGACTAATAATATAGTAACCGGCATTTGTTTACAACTCTTTCGTGATTTCTGCATTGAGTTACCTCTAAAACATAACTAAAAAATAGCTGTAAATTATAAAAATTTATGTTACAACAATAAAAAATTGTCTTAACTCACTGAGCATAAGTTATTTAGTACAAAATGAAAATAAAACAAATTCAAATATTTAAACTTCCGCAAGTAAAAGTATTAAAGGCAAATTTAAGTATTCCAAAACAATCTTAATCCTTAGTTTTATCTCTAATTTCTTCATTACTTGAACAATGTATTATATTGAACAAGGGAGTTCACGTCAGTTTTTCTAAGCCATTAATTTTTATGAATGTATTAGTTTCTGTTTTTCTTGCTTACTTTGTAAGTGAGTATGAGGTACTTACATAATTTCTTTCCATGCGAGTAAGAAAATAAACAAATGAAAACACACTATCACGCACAAATCTCCACAAAAGTAATTTCTTTATTGCTAGGTCATAAATAAATATCCAAGATATTGTGCTCGCTTTCTGTCTTTTCAGGCTTCATTAGAACTAAATTGAAACAGTAAATGTTCATAAACGACAGGCCTGAAATTAGATTGAATGAACCAATTTCTTTATGTAGTTTAAGAGTTCTGCAGTTATATTGTCTAATAAACTTATATTTTCTGCAGAATTTGATTTATTATGAAAGATTTTTTTCTCAAGGTTAATGGAACAATTTTATTTATTTTATAACCGGCATTGAATTGATGACCCAATTCTGGGTTTATGTCTATCTATATTTAAATCTTTACTCTTTGTAATCTTGAAACCAACCCTGAAGACAAGGGAACTCCTGGATTAGGCATCGGGACGAACTAGCCTTCGTAGAGAACTCTTTATTGGTACTAACCCACATTTGTGTTTCATGGAGAGGCAAATTACGAAAATCTTCCATGGTTTGCCCGGCGTCAAGGGTATCCTAACCCTAGATCCGTCTACCACTGAGGGTATTTTATGTCAGCACTATAGTCGTTGTGAGCTGTGAACTGAATTCATATAAGCCAGCCACCGCTGGGAATCGAACCTAAGTTATCTCGTTGGGAGGTAAACGCTCTATCACTTGAGCCACCGTGACTCTATTTTATTTTAACAAATTGTCACTTTTTTGCACACCGAGCATTCTTTAAATTCATTTTTTATAATAAATAAATTTTATGTAACTTTGCTTTATTCCCTTAGGTAATTTAATGTGGATTAGTGTGTATGTATAAATACTGTTTCCTTTCCGCATCCCTAAAACCTCCAACACTATCTTAAAAATCAATTCCTGCTGGAAGAAAATAGTGCGTTTGAATTTGCTGTACCTTTAATTTGTTAATTTGAAGCATTTTTTGATCAAATTGAAACCATTGTATCACGCAATCAAGTTTACGAATTTTTAGTTACATGATAATGCAGTTGAACTTGGTACCATAGGCAATTGAATATGAAGTTGCAGCAAATTTGAACGCTTTTATGATTCAATGCCCTCAGTTAATTGTGATAATGCAGTGATCTGCCCAGATTTTATGATTTGTAAGTTTTAATTTCGTTTTGTTTTTGCGACAGCTGTAGTTTCTTGCACCGTTAAAAAATCCGTTAAGATAGCTCGCAACAGAAAGCTGGTTAAAAATTGTCTCTGTAGCGTTTCTTATTCCATTGCGGTGTAGTTGTATCACAAAGCGTCTAATAATGCGTTTTGTGAAAGTAAAATGCAGTACTGATATAAATATTATTAAGAAAAAAAATGATATTTTAGATAACTTGACTTTGTTTCTTCTTATTCACGTCTGGCAAGTCTTGAAAATGGGTGCCTGTTTTTGTACGTTTGAAACATGTCGACTGTTATTTCTTATTTATAAATAATAGTCTTATAAGATCTTAAATAATACCTTGTTTATTGTTAACTTATGTTTCAATAATATTTCAATAAATATGTTTTATGTGTTATTATCATTAATATAACTGACTTAACCTTTAATTGCCGAATTTTCAAAACAAGAAATATTTTAGTTAAAACAAGGGATGAATAATTTAATAAATTATTCATACTTAAATTCCGTTTCTCGCTTAATTTAGCTTTTTTCCGCTCTTCTCAAAATTTATTTCTTATTTTTCCTTATGCTCTATCTATTTTTGTATAAGCTTTGGAATTTTTCCCCCTTGTAATGTTTCTTAAATATTAGCCCGTACTTTTTAAAGATGTATCAAAAATTTCATTAAAACACTTCACTGATAAACTAATTTCGTTAATATTCTAGCAATTTTTCACGCTTCAAGAACCTGCTCATTAAAAAAAAATAGGTAAACTAAAACTCTCGTGAAAACAAAACTGCTGTTTGAAAAGACGTTTTAGCCCAACTTCCTGCATTCTAAGATTATATTTGTTTTCTCATAGGATTAGACAACGTTTCTTAATGGTCCATCCTAAAAGCATAATAGTTGGTTGTTAAATCCAAAGCCGACTTTCCAGTTGTTCTTTTCCACCACCACCCTAACTCTTTCAGAAGAGTTCTATTTTTATGTTTGAGTTTCTATTGTGCCTTAATCCTTATTTAAATTCTCAATGAATATTTTAACATACGAATTTCCTCTCCTCAACAAAGGAAAAATTTTAAGCGCTGCCTGTCATAAGCAATGAAAGTGTTCATTTGTTATTATGACGATGTGCTTGTTACGTTTCTCTTGATAAATTTTGAATAGAATAAAAAAATCTAAGTTGTGTAACATTAGATTAAAAGATTTAACGTATGAAAGAGCAGATTTATTTATTATTTTACTATTTGTCCAATGCCCACCTTTAGTTCATTTTTTTAAACCATAAAAAGTTTTGTTCTGGTCTAACTTATGAGTTGAATTTTTTTTCTCTAATGCCCACCTGGAGAATGACCTTTCGTCACACATGCATATGAAAGGCAGATTTGTTGGCCCACTCTTTCAGGGGCTCCTCATTAGGTGGGCCAACGTATCTCTCATAGTAAGGACCGATTGTATACAGAATAAAAGAACATCCATGCCCTGCCCGGGATTCGAACCCAGAACCTTTCTGATGCTAGGCCAATTCCCTGACCCGTATGAGTTCAATATAAATAAGTGCAATTTTTAAATTATTTAAGTTAGTTTAATTGTTAAATTAAAGTAAATATAATACAGTAAATAAGAATGGGACAACTTAATTAAATTTAGTTTAGTATCCTGTTCATATAAATGAATCAATAAATAAACGCCTTTAATTTGCTCATGTTCAAAATTACTTCTTGAGGCATTTGTTTTTTTGCCGGTTAACGTGATAAGGTTAACGTAAGGTTGGCAAGATTCGGTTATAGTAACATCAGGTAACTGTAAAAATACATCTTTTATGGGTTCCCTTCATCACCTAGTTTATAGCACCACTTTATTAACTAACTGGGCATTACCGTTTATATTTAATGCGGTACTAAACCAACACCTGCTAAACTCAAACGAACTTATAAAAGGCCGCATTTTATATCGCTTCTCTAATTATCATTTTACTTTATAATTTTTTACTTTTTAACACAAACATAAATTTTACTTTATTATTTATAACTTGAAAGCCCTCTTGCTAGTTGTTTTGAAATTTAGAGAGAAGGATACCAGCTCAGGCGCTGTCCACGTCTTCATAATTCGGCCGAAATTTCGTGGCTTTCCATTCCAGAGCCATAAAAGTGGTACTAGGAGCTTGGTCATGGTTTGGTGATGGGAGTTATTAATATCAATTTCCAAAATTTATTTAATTTTAATTTGTAGCAAATTATAGTAGACTCTATAGACTTAAATATTATTTTATTCTTCCTCAATGATGAGACAGTCGTCTGGATGTCCTTAGATACAAAACATATATATATATATATTTTTAATATACATTTTATGATATTAACTTGACGCTTATTTCAAGGTTATGAATCATTAAAAGTTTCATAATTCATCCCGACACAAAAATAAATTGGTTTTTCGATTTCACAATATCCTTTTAAAATAGGTTACACTTCCACGTTATGAAATTTGACATTGCTGGAAACAATAGCTGAAAAAGTTTCAGGTTGACTATTTGAAGTTAAATCCTTATATTACGTTCTCAAAGAGACAGAATTAGTTCGATCTTATTTGTAGCAATAGATTATGCTTTCCCAATATTTTGAAATGCACAGCTCTAAGTAGTAACTGTAATTTGGTTTTTAGTACTGTACACGTTATACAGTAATACATTATATTTCTAGAAACATATTTTAAGATAACAAATATAGATTTTATAAACACATGTTTTGAAAACTGAAGCTCTTAAATTTTCTAAGAATTACCAAGGCTGAACAGAGGTTTTTCGGGCCCCAGAATAAGTTTTATTGCTGTACCCTATCTCCAAATACAAAAGCCTAATCTTAAAATTTGTAGAATTTTTGAATTTTTGTAGAACCTTATTAAAAATTATAAATTTTATATAGATAAAAAGAAATTTTGTGCAATTTTAATTAAAAAAAATAATAATAAACATTATTTTTGAAAGAAATTTTAGTTGGACCCTTAGCAGTCCCGGATAATTGCACCCCACCCTTGGGTATCACTTTTAACGTGTTCTCAGAGTTTCGATTTTTTTTTTTATAAATAAAATGATGGAGTATCTTAATAAAACATTACATGTGAAGTTAAAAAATAAAATGGTGGCATATCTTAATACTTCACGTATAAAGCGAGATGATCTTACAAAGCGTCTCTAGAAATTGATAAATTTAGTATACTATTTTTTTTTAAAATCACTTTTTTACATTTACAGTTTTATTGCAAAATACCATGTTTTATAATTTTCATTTAACTCTTCAGTATTTTAAAAAAAATGATAGATATGTTTTTTTTAAAAGCTCTTTATATACTTCTATAAATAATTATAATTGTATTAAATTTTTTTTTTAATTCTTTTTTTAACAACCAAAAAAGAGAGAATTTCAAAGGTAATGACGAAATAATGGCACATACTTACCTATAATATGACATTATTTTGCCATCGAAATAATAAAACATACATATCCTATAATGCTTTTCAATAAAATACTTCGTGTTTTGAAATATATAGCCAACATAAAATGTCTCTCCGTACCTCTATTAAATCTTAACTTTCCGTGCTATGTAATTTTATGATTCTTTAAAAAATCATAGTTATGTCCTGCACGCTCTCAGTTTTAAAAAATTTAACCAAGTTAAGAATTTATTTTAAAATATACAAGTAAACAAGGCAACCAAGAAAAAACACTTCCTTTTCTAATAAATGTTGACTTCAAGTATACAATTATTACAATAAAATTGTACTTTTAAATATTTTAAAAGAACACAAAGAACAGCGCTCTTTAACAATGCCGTCATGTTTCATGCCATGAATTTAGTCCAGAAGATCTTGGTGTGCTTTTAATTCCATCGTTAAAATTTTAGGATCTAGCTATTTGCACTGTTCTTGGAAAGCGCCCTTTCTTTCCCCGCAGAATTGGATAGAGCCCTTAACGACAGCTATATTTTGGCTTAGATGTACCTATGGGGCCAATATCGTGCGATGCGAAACTGTACTCACGGAATTGTAGCGCGCCATCGTGCGACAACGGAACAGAAAGAAATAATAAACGAAGGTAATTACAGTTTATAAGTTGAAGCCACTCTTTTACAGAATTGCCAGAACAGACCTCGGGGGTTTTTCTTTGCTTTAGAATACAATGTGGAGAATAACAGCCTGGAAAATGCAACGAAAAATAAAATTCGAATGTAGAGTTTTAGGCAGACACTTAATTGTAATCCCCAAATTATATTTCCTCGAGGAAAAATTTAATTTAAAATGCTCCATTTCTTGTTTAACCTTTTTTTCACAGCTAGTTCTGTGATTTATGTTAACTTTAAATTGCTTAGTGATAATGCTTAGATAGATGTTTTTAATCCAAAGGTAGGAGAAAACGTGAAGTTTTAAAGATTATTTTTATTTCTAGAAGTGAGATTTTTTTCCTGATTTTGTTATCGCAAGTTCATTAATAGGCTGAAGAAGTTCCAATCGTGTGAACCGTTTAAAAAAAAAAAAAATCATGACAAAGGTTGTAAGAATCAAAAGATCTGGAAAGTGTTTCAGGAGTGTCCTGTAATCACCGTCCTTAATCTATGCAAGTTGAATGATTTTCAAACAATAAATACACAGTAGAGGTTACAAATTAATATTTCAGTGAGGAAACGAAAATAAATACGCTATCAGAATGCGACGAAGCAATTCTGAGAAAGGAAATATTGCAAGAAAAGAAAACATCTAAACAGGTTTGATTACCTGCGAGATTAAACATAAAAGTTTAAACATGAAATAGCTTCTAATATAAATTTTTTTCTTTAGAATTTTCTATTTTTTTAATAAATCTTTAAGAAAATTTTAAACATTCAATTCATAAATTTCGTTTCCTTCTTTCATCTCTACAGCCTGTTATATGCCGTCACAAGTACTATTTTTATCATCCACAGCAAAGCTTTTCCAGTTTTCCTTATTTATTATATGTTAGCTATATTTTGTTAATATAACTATGTTTCTCTGACTTATTATATTTTATTTAAAAGAGTTAAAAAAAACTTGAGAAAAAAAAAAAAATTGGGTTTTAAAAAGTTTAATTTCTGTAACACTTTGTTATCATCAAAGAACAATTTTTATTTGTCATAATTTAAGATTAATTAAATTATTATAAACAAAGCTTTTGAAATGTCTGGTTTCAAATGTATTTAACTAAATATTTTTTTTATCGAAATGAAAACATCCATTAATTAAATTCATTGTTAGAAATAAATTATTATTCCTAACTAATTTTACACTCAAAGATAATTTTAGATAGACAAAGCAATGTTGAAATTTGCAGAGAGTTCAAAGCAATAAAGTGGAACTTTTGTTTCAAAGTAAATTAAATACACTTATATATGAATGCCACATGCAACAATGAAATATGAAAATATAGACTCTTATTTGGTTTCAAAATTTGAGTTAATGAAACTCAAAATTTTAAGTTCACCTTTGTAATCCTTTTAGACTTTAAGATAAAAAACGAAACTGGCGAGTAATTTTATTTCTTTTACCTCATCGACGTTTTATGTCTGGATTCTTTGCGAGTCGACTAATTCTTCAGATCCAGACATGCAGCAACATTTCATTTTGCTTTCTTATAAGCTTTTGAGCTTAAATTTTGCAATGCTTATTTAGTAAAAGATGGGAAATTTTATGGGTTTTCTTGAAAGAGGAATAATAATAAAACTCAACTGTGTTGGTACCGCGAAATATTCATTGATGAGATCTGATGAAAATAATCACTGATTTTAAACTATTTATGGCCATAGTTTTAAATTTCAAAAGATATGTTTTAATGCTTATATATCTCAGTAAAATATATTGTAATTCTTTTGAAATTTAAGTTTTCAGAGTTCGTTTACGTACTTTATCACATTTGGTTCAAATTTCATCTCCACGTTTGTAATGTTTTTTAACGCGCTGAGTATCTTCTATCTAAAATATAATACTAATGGCATAAAGTGATATGTAAAAGAGCTCGGGGGATTTCGTGTTAAGCCCAGTTTCTTCAAAAGATACATTTTTACATTACGCTCTTTATTAGTATCATTTCCAGGTAGTTTATATTATTTCATAACCGGCGTGGAATAATTCTCAATTTTGAGTTTACGACTAGCAATGTTCAACTCCGTAACCTTATTAATCCTTAACCGTAATCCTCCGTAACCTTATTTCCGTAATTTTGAACCCAATCCAGAAGACAAAAGGCCTTTTGGATCCATCATTGGGACGAACTAGCCTTCTTTAAAGACTTTTTGTTGGAACTAACCCGCATTTTGCTTTACTTTTATAAGAGAACCACAAAAACCACGGTCAGCTTGACTGCAGGGGAATTATAATTCTCACTAGATGGCAGCACAATAAAGACTCGCCTTGTTGCAAACGTGTTGTTTTTCACTTTCTGAAAAAAATTCGAAATCTGGCTTATCATTGTATTAGCCCAGAGGCCCTTCAATTAATCGATGCGCAAAATTTTTAAATTTTCTTTTTTACACTGAACGTAATTATTAAGAAATATTTCCGTTATACGGTGAGAACCATAAAACCTCCCTCGGTTTGCTCGACGTTAAGGGGAATGTGGTTAATTTTATATTTTTTTAAATATAAAATTAACTGGCAATATTTTTTTTAATATTTTTTACTTAATTCGCTATTAACTTTTTTTGATTTAAACTTTCATACCTAATATATTTTAATTATTTTTTTAACTTATATAAATTGCATTGCATTGACAAAAATCATTAATTACAACGCTTTCCCTGATACAATGTTAAAATTTGAATTATCCTTTCAAAATATATGTGGGTAATATTTCTTGCATTTAAAAAAAAAAAAAATATCCATATTTATTTATGTTTTCTCGGCATTATCCCGAATCCATTGTTTATAATCGACTAAAATCTCTTTAAAAATACTATGTACATTATTTGTAGCATACAGAAAACCTATGCCATTTGAAATAAGAGCCACATATTAATAATTGATGCAGTTTTCAGAAAATAGCGCTATGTTTTAAGAATTCTAAATTGTTATTAGTGCACATTATTTCCCCTCTATGTTCCTTCTTGCCACTAAATCTCTCTTGAAGTTTGCCTTAGGTTGCTTTTGTTATTTCAGAAGTTCGCGCTGTAAGAATGAATAATTATCTGCTTTAGAAGCAGCTTTCTCTTATACTTTCTCCTTTATATTGCAAATTACAAATGCCCATTTATCCCGCTTTACAATAAGTTATTCTCGCATCCAGTCCTCCCATATCATAAAATTCAATCAGAATAAGGGGCTCTTCGACACCCGCCAGTCTAACAATTATGACTGCTAGTTATTTTATATTTATGATATGCATTAACACCCAAGAATAATGCGAAAAATACTTCTAGCATTTATTGCTGTGTAAATGCCGCTAACGTAAGGTTGAGGAAGCTAATAAACTTTGAGAACTGGATTTTGAAAAGAAAACAAAAGAAACCTTCTAATCACGTTTGAGTTGGAAGTTGTAAAAATTTTGCTTCTTAACTTTGCTTGTTTCTTAAAACGTCAGAACTAGTGAATTAATATTGATGCATTACATTCATTATAATTTAATCATTTTGTATAATTTGTTTTAATAATTACAAATTTTAAAAATCACAAAAAATGTAAAAAAAAAAAAAAAAATGCATTTTATACTAAATTAAAAATACAAAACAATCTACATTTATACGAAATAAAAAAATATATACATTTATAAAAAACGAGAATAAATTTTATTAATGGATTACACTGGTGAACCAATTTTTTTTTTTTGTTGTTCTTATTCAAGTATTAATCTTACCTGATCCGGATGTGGGGTTTTTAAATCTGGACATAGTTTTATTCAGAAAACTACAGGTTTGTTTTCAGAATAATGCTGTTTGCTTATTTTTTATCGAAATGCACATTTCACAAATTGATGAACATATGGGTTTATATACATACTTATATACTTGTCTATTCTTTTGAAAATAACGCTAAGCTTCATTGTTACACTGATTGTAATTTAGTAATGAGAGTTTATTAAACTATCTAAACTATCATAAAATGTTCTGTCTACTTACTTTTGTATTCTTTAAATATAATGTCTGAAATGTAATATCATGTAAACAACGTGAAGCATATTCTTCGAATTTTAATTCTCCAAATTGTCCTTCGAATTTTCTTATATTTTTCCGAGATTTTCTAGACGGAAATGAACTTAAAATCTGATACGTGTAGTTGCAATTCCAACCTCTTTCAAAACTTTCTTTTTTATTTTACAGAGTTCCAAATATTCTCCGGAATAATTTTTTTGTTTTGTTCTTATTTTCCTTAGAGTCGCCATTAACTTGACCGTAAATTCCTAGAAATCATCACGTTCCTTAGCAAATTTAAGTGTTTGCAATGTTTTGAATATTCTCATTAAACATTCTCAGTATCGTAACTCGATCCTTCGGCAAACAGTTGAGCTGCCTCTTAGGATCTTAGAAATTAAAGGTTGGTTTCATTTAGCTTTATGCTCTAATGGAGGCTCTGGAGTCCTAGTTGTTCTCTCAAAAGCGACAATGATGCTTCTAAGGTTTGGCATGTTAACTCGGCTTCGTACACATGTTCGTGTTTATTCATTTGCCGCTTTAATTATAAAGATCACCTGTGTAACGACCTGGGAAAATGCGATATATGATCTAGGACCACGTGCGATTGACTAACCTCTTATCTATGATTACCAGCTTGGAAAGGGTATATTTTCAAATTTGGTTTTCTGTGAATTTTGTTAATGAGTGAAACTTGAAAAATGCACCGTCAAAAGATAAAATGTAACTTAAATATCCAAGTTTTAATTCTCTGTAAACGAGGATAGGACAAAGAAGAAATTAAAATTAGAAGTCTGATCTTAATGTCTCGTTCAATTTTGTAATTAGTTGTAAATTCAAATATGAAGAGGATATTTTTTACTAGAATAAATTTCTTTTTTATGTTGTAGAAAGGTATTTTAATAGAATTTCTGAAAATGACTATTTTAATATTATATTTGAATATTAATTGTTGCCTATTTAACGCGTTTTATTATAAAAAATTTAGTTTATTATATTAAAAGTTAAATCTGCTTTGAAGTATTTGTTTCATTGTGTGGATATTCTCTTATTTAAGGTGCTAAAATTGTAAACACATATTGAGTTAAGTTGCAAATATATATGAAAAAATATAAAATATAATTTGAAATGAAACTATTTTTGTAAAAGAAATAATACTACTATTATTTCTTGCGAAAATATTGCTTTAAAAAGCTTTTTCTCATGGAAAAGTTTTAAGTGCAAAGTTCTGAAAATGCTTTTAACGTTTAACAGAAGTTTTTTTTATAGCTTATTTTATAAAGTATCTAATATATATTTTTATCATGTTATATAACATAAAAAACTAAATTTGTAATGCATAAACTATAAAAGAATAGAATTATAACAAAACATTTACATACTTTATTTGCGTTGAATGTTGAAATGCGAAAAGATTTAGATCCAGACATCTTTTAATTATTTAAAGATAAAATTTTATGTTTGTAAAATGCCTGTAAACATATTTCTAATTAAAGTAAACATGCCTACGAACATAGAATAAATTTTATTTTATCTAGAAGTACTAGCCCTATAGTAATAGTATTATGGTCATATTTGTGCTAAAATCGTTTCGCTATATTGAATAAACAAAAGTAATTACATTCCATGTTGGAGGTAAAAAATGCATTCATTAAGCAGACATAAATCCTCATTTATGCTTGCTTTATATATTGCGGAACTTTTTGTAAATAAATAAACTGAACATCAATTGACTTTATGAAACATTACAGTTGAAAACATCCCTAGGGGAAAAAACGAGCATTTTTCCTTCAGCAATCCCATCTTCAAACATTCGTATGGGCTTCATTAATTTGCTCTGACATCAAGTTCGGGTTCTGTATACTATCTAATTTTCTAATGTAATGTATTATCCACGCTCAAGAATATGAAATATGTGTCTTTTTTTGCCCCAAACTTAATCTCATCAGATGGATTTTGCCATTTCTACTCTATTTTATTCTTTTGCTTAGTTGCTACATAATGGAAAGTGCCACGTACAAAAAATTGGTTTCGTTAAAGGTTACGAATATTGCAATTAATTTAAAGAGTGTATTTTACAAAGTTCAGTTTGCCTCAAGTTAAACATATATTTTAATACAAAATATCTTTCGATATTTTGCTATTTATAATTAAAATTTTGTGTCCATGCTGATTTATTATTTTGTGCCCTGTTCCAATTGGTTAAAGTGGTCCAAGTTTCGTTTTTTGTTTATTATTTTTTCATTTTAGTCTTTTGGTTTTCGAAATTTTTTTTATATTTATTTTGTATTTGAGTTCATTTCTGTTTAGTTAATTGTTGGTAATATTTGATTTTTAAACTTTTAGTTACGTACACTCCTGTTTTTTAATTATTTTTTTATAGAGTTCGATTTAATTTTTATCTTGCATTTGAGTTGTTTTTGTCCCTTTGTATTTGATTTTTTTTTCTAGTTATTACAGTTTTTGTTTCTTGCATGTGGTTTTTCATTTACCTTGCATTTGATATTTTATTTTTCTCGCATTTGCGCTTTTTTTTTTAATATTTAATTTCGGATTTTTTTTTTTTTTTTTTTTTTTTTTTTTTTTTTTTAAATTTGGGTAATTTTAAGGTTGATATTTTACCATTTCGAAAACATAGTTCAAATCGAGAGAATCATTGTAAATATATCTTAATTTGATATTTTCATCAAGAATTGTAATCCCCCCCCTCTGAAATATGTCACTTTTTTCAGGTTGTGAAATATATGCCCATTTGCTCGATGTCATCTTTTCATTTAAATTTCATTTCTGGCAGTTTATTTTCTTTAAGTTTGCTTTGTTCAAAACTGTTCACATTTCTCTCTTTATATCGTTCAAAAATTATTGGAATTATATAAAGATACTATATCATAGCCAGCCGTACTAAATTACAAGTGGTTAAAATAAGACTTTATTAAGATTTGAGCTTATATATATTTTTTTTTAAATATGCATAGTTTAAAAAATATACATAGTATAAATAAAAAAAAATTTGGCGAGATTTTTCCACACAGATGAAAACTATTCATTATTATTAATAAATATGTCACAATTTTTGCTTGCTTTTATGACTCCAAACAATGCAGCTTTGACGTAACTTCTCAAATATTTATAAATCAAACCACAGTGTAATGTAGATTTCCTATGACAGTTTTGTGCCATTTTCATAATTATAATTGAACACCAATTGAAAATCAATGACTTATTATATTATATTATCTTGATGAATGTTAGCGAACTCCACTAATTAAAAAATAGCCTTATTATTCGTTAAAAAAAAAAAAAAAAAGCTCTTACACACCACCATAGAACTTTCAACAGTTTTACAATTTCTCCAGTTTTGAATTTTTAAAAAGTTTACCATTTTCCCCTCTAATATCTTAAAAAGGGAAAAATTGATTTTCAGTTATCCGTAAAACTTTTCAATATTTTATCTAGACTCGTTTTGTTGAGATATGTGAAAATATGTTTCAGATTGATTTATTATTTATAAATCTGATGTCTTAAACCTCGCACCGCTGTTTAGTTCTTCCGCGAAAAAAAATATATCTTTCCATTTGCTGCAAATATTTTGCTAGGAAAATATAGCAACTGTAAAAATCCCGAATACCTAACTTTATAAAGTTCTCTATGTATGGAACTATAGACCAACCTTTTCCCTTTTCAGTTCTAGCTATTTTTACAGTAAGGGGAAATTGAAGCCTTTTTCCTGCACCAGGTATTTCATCATGCTGAGTGCAGATTTATGATGTGGACGTTTTAGGACTGCAATCAATACGGAAGTTTTATATCTAGACTGAATGAACATTCACTTCTATATATTTTTCTTTCGGAATTGTTCTTTTTCCGCTCTTTCTCGTGTTTTATTTCCTTGTTTTAAAAGTAGAAAAAGAAAATAGAAATTTTTCTCTTGAATCGTTCTGTGTAGATTATTGTGAAAGCCTTGTTTTCATGTTCGTGTGCTCTTTATAAGCTTGGACATTAAATACACTTTTCAGTTATACTTTATTTTCGACAGACATTTTGATGGTAGAGTGAAAATTTAAATTCAAATTAAGAAAGTTTTAGAAAATGAATGGTGCTAAAAAATATTTTTGCAAGTATTTTATTAAGATTTAGGGGGGGAGTTGGGTAAGAGTTTGAGACCGGTGTCTTCGACTTTGTCTAAAATAATTCTGTGTTTTGGAGATCAAACTCTGAATTGCGCTTTACCAGTTCATAAAAACTTTCCACATTGGCGTGTTATTTATTTTCCATCGTCTGAGTACATAAATTTGTTTTACAATGTCAACTCTCGAATGATTTTCTTTTTTTTTTTTTAAAAAAAAGAAAGAAACTATCCTTTTTTATTGGTCATTGCAGTTATAAAAATTATTTTTAGTCCAGCTTATATGATTACCAAAGTATCATATCTTATCAATCAATAAGGATTTAGTCCAATAATAGTTACGTTACTGTTCTGCTACGTTTCGGTAATCTCTGCTCAATAAGGATTTAGTCCAATAATAGTTACGTTACTGTTCTGCTACGTTTCGGTAATCTCTGCTCAATAAGGATTTAGTCCAATAATAGTTACGTTACTGTTCTGCTACGTTTCGGTAATCTCTGCTCAATAAGGATTTAGTCCAATAATAGTTACGTTACTGTTCTGCTACGTTTCGGTAATCTCTGCTCAATAAGGATTTAGTCCAATAATAGTTACGTTACTGTTCTGCTACGTTTCGGTAATCTCTGCTCAATAAGGATTTAGTCCAATAATAGTTACGTTACTGTTCTGCTACGTTTCGGTAATCTCTGCTCAATAAGGATTTAATCCAATAATAGTTACGTTACTGTTCTGCTACTTTTCGGTAATCTCTGCTCAATAAGGATTTAGTCCAATAACTGTTACGTTACTGTTCTGCTACGTTTCGGTAATCTCTGCTCTACCCGTCCTCCGACTGATGTGAGTAAACTGATATACACGAATACTGAAGTGCAGCGGGGAAAGAAGACAACTACATCCGTATTTTTATATTAACAACAAAAATCCTTAGTTTTATATTTTGTAGAATTTTTAAAGACTTTGTTCAAAACTATAGTTTTTATGTCGATATAAAAAAAACTCTCGTAATTTTTTTTTTTTAAATATCAATTATTTAACTCTATATTTCTTTAAGAAATTTTGGTTAACAATACATCCCATGTAAATTTCTGCCATAATTTTCTATAATTGTCATTCAAAATTGAAATGTATGCTTTTTCACTGAAATTCTATTTCTAAATTTATCATAGAGTTGCAATGTGTACCTGATTTTACCCCCATTAAACCAGATAATTTGACTATTTCTAGAATTTTTTTTTTTTTTAAAGTATATGTCTATGTTCAAGAATGATATATTGTTCACAACAAAACAATGAATATTTCGATCAGATTTGCCAATTTTTAGGTAGAACAGTTCGATCGAATAGAAATTAATTGTCTTAGCTATTCAGTCTTACCCCATTTCCCCCTATTTTTATTATGTTATAAATTTTCGCTAGTAGACACTTTACATTTAGATAAATTATTATAAAGATATTTAAATACTTAAAATGCATTTCTAAGCCAATTAAAATTGGTTAAAATATTTGTTTCTTTTTTACATATTATTATCTTTACAGTTCTTTTAATAATAAATATTTGTGATCACTAACTAGTATGTTGCGTTTTTTTTATAGATATGGATTTTTTTTCCTCCAAAAATCATTCTTTTGGAATTGCGTGTAACATAATATTTGACTAATAACGCATGCAATTTGTAACACCTGCTTCTTAACGCATTTTATTACAGCTGTTCAACTCAGGCTTTAACGCAAATTCACTAAAGCGTTTCTATTAAGAGTTTATTGAAAAAAGAAAAAAAAAAAAAATTCGTCTTCATCTAAATAAACATGATTTATATTTCCACTGTCTTGATAAATTCTTGTCATACTAAAAATTTGTAACATGATTGGCACTAATTTCAAATTATTATATACTTTGGTCTCGCTTGAGTTAGGTGTGAATTTACTGAAAATATTTTATTTAATTATTTAGACCTCAGGATGTCTAATTTGTAAATAAATAGGGCTTATAAATTTTAAATTACAGTTTCTATGAGTTAGAAACTTTAGTCAAACACGGTTTTTATCGGTCTGAAAATTTTTAGTTAAATACTGTTATCTATGAGTGAAAACTGTTAGTTAAGTACGGTTTCTATGAATCTGCAAATTTTTAGTTATGTACGGTTTCTTTGG
This sequence comes from Parasteatoda lunata, assembly GCA_949128135.1. Taxonomy (NCBI): domain Eukaryota; kingdom Metazoa; phylum Arthropoda; class Arachnida; order Araneae; family Theridiidae; genus Parasteatoda; species Parasteatoda lunata. Next base: position 25,186,645 of record OX421981.1, on the reverse strand, counting down.
CATTCAGAAAATTCTGCTAAATACGGTCTCTATGACACTGAAGTGCCTGTTCTATTGGCATTTCTTTTTTGCTTAATTTACGTTTTTCCCTTTTTTTTTCATTAGACTTAATTTCTACCTTCATTGGAATTTAACTAGGCATGCATTATCGTAAGATTTTACCTATAATTTGATACAGTGTAGCAGCACCCGCGTTATGCCATTAAACTTGACAATAAAACCCACTCATTAAGCGCTAATATTTAATTTACATCCGCATATCTCTACACCTTAAAAATTCTTTAAAAATATCAATCTAATATTGATACTAATCAAAAGCTGGTTTATTTTAGACTGAAGCCAATTCATCATTAAGTTTGATGAAAAGTTTGTTTAATCTCTACTCTTATTTAAGAGATTTTTTTTTATCCTAAACATTTTTGCCGCAATTCATTTGCGGTGACGTAAACAGAGGGCATCTGGAAGTGTCAGCATTGTTTAGATTAATGGTGACGTCTACCGCTTTACTACTAGCAGATAGAATGTCTTTGACTTGTTGCAGAAATGTAGGCAGGTCATTTGTTTCGTGTCCTTGTCCGTCCATACGAAACAACGGAAATGGAACAAAAAATGTGACATTGTTAAGGTTCTACCAATCGTTTGACCACGGGTACAGATTGCGTTTTTGTAGAATAAGAGCTTGCGTTGTTTTTTTTTTAATCTCCTTCCAAAAAGCCATTTAATTTCGGAATGTTTTTAACACAATTAAACCGTAATGGATAATAGTGACAGAATGTAATACTGTCACGCGATGTAAAATATGTGCATATTTTAATCGATAACTAGTAATCCTTTTATTCTGTATCTAATTATGTAGTTTTGTTTATTACAATAATGATTTTAAATTACTGTAATTTCCTTTGTGCAAAAGTTTCGATTTCATATTGCTTGTATGTAACACATTATTAAATACATCGCATTTAAGTAAAAAAATATGAAATGTAGCGAAATATTTGATATTAAAGTTTAGTAGTAACCTTTTAAATGATATTTTTAATGGTTTTAAACCATAAAGAATTATTATCCCTTAAAACATATAGATCTCCTTTATTTACTACTTTTCATAAAACGTAAAAAGTGTGCAATTTCATACAATTTTAGTACATCTATCTCTTTCTAACATAAGATATCAGTTTCTATAGAAATCTGTTGAGTTGCATCCCGTATCATATATTAGATTTGTTTTGGCTACAGCCTTAGAAATCTTTGAATATGCCTCACTTGTTTTCTTTGGAACTCTTTTTTGTCCGCTTTTTCTCATCTTCCAGAACTTATTTTCTATTTATCCTTACAAAAACAAGACTATTGTTACCTTGAAATACCCTCTAGAGTGTTATTGTAGCCTCAATATCATACTTTGTCTATGAATATATCTCCTGGATTCTCCATAAAAGACATCTGGACTTTCAGAGTAATGCCTTGTATTATTTGCATCGTTTGCAAAATTCTTTCATTTAGCAACACTTGTTTTATTACTATAGAGATTGACGTAATTGTTAATTATAATTGTTCAGCGTAACAAAGAAAGCTTTTTGTATTTTTCTGTTTTATATTAATTACTTATTGTCGTAGGTATTATTGTTAAAAAAATTTTCAGAAAAATTAACCGTTTTTAGTATTTTGTATTCATTCATTGAATAAAAAAGAAATAAACTCTCTTGTGAATGCAGCCGTATTGTGCTTTTATTCGAAAATCCAAATATACAAGTTTTCTAATTTCGCGTAATTAAATGCCTATTGCTTTCAATTCTTTTTGTACGTTGAATTTTTAAGTTGTGTTTATTTCCGTTTAATTTTAAGGAAATGATTTCCTTTCGTTTCATTTTAAAGATTCATTTTAAAGAAATCATTAAAAGAAAAGAACAGCATCTTTTATGTATACAATCAGGAAATGTATGCCTTATATTGTTCTTCCCAAAAGATATCGAGAATGTGTAAGAATGCATGTATATAAGACTTTTACTTTTTAAAAAAAATATATTGCATGATAATTATTCGATATGATATTCTGTAAAATGCAATTTAATTTATAATGAAGTATGAATTTTATTATTTTCTGAGAGAGCAACACTTTAAGTATTTCGGTGTTTAGTTGCCACCATTTTCGGTGTTTAGGTAAGTTAAATTTTTTATAGATTATATAGTCACATTTTTCTTTTACTTTTTCACAGCTATAGTTTTATTTATTCTTTTTTTGTTTATTTACTCTCAACCTTTTCGAATTTAGTTGATTACTGAGCTGAAGATTTCTATAGCTCTTATAATCAGAAATCTGGAAATCTCCGTCTGAATAATCTACAAAATTCGGGCATGGTTTATCGAAAAAAAGATAGTAAGTTTATAAAGAACATGCAAGTTTATAAACGTGCATATAAAATCGTCCGGTCCTTTGAAAATAGCGCTTAAGACAGACGAAAAATATATAACTTAACGTATCACATCATAAACTGAAATGTATTATTGCAGGGCTCCTACTCTCCCTACGTAGCAGAGAAGTGGGGCATTTGAGCAAATTTTAAGAAATCATGTTTAGAAATATATTAATATGTATAAAAACTGTAGCTTGTAGAGAGAAATCGATAACAAATTTGAAATCTGTGTAACTGAATATATATCAGAGAAATATATATCAGAGACTGAATATATATCAAAGAAATCCAGAATAATAAACAAAAAATAAACTGCAATCTATATTTAACGTAAAAATAACATTGATGTTAAAAAATATGTAACCAAGAAATTGAAATCGACATCAAAAAATTCAAAATGATGAATCAATAAAAGATGAAATCGATAATGTAAAAAAATTTCTACGACTAATATATAATTGTTTGTTATTACAGTTGCAAAATCTGATTAAATAATTTACTATCTTAAACATAAATGTGAACTTAAATAACACCTAGTGAAAATCTGCAATAAATAGAAATACTTTTCAAAGGTGAAATTGATTTTCCATGTTAAAGAACAAAATCGATATTAACAGAAGTATAGGAATGTCTGCTTAAAATCCAAAAGCCCTGCGTAAATCAGTAGCGGAAACGGAAAATTATCAACTTCTCAGAACCCGGAAGAGTAATCGCAATTTCAACTTAACTTAGAAATGTGAGAGGAGATTTATTTGATAACGCTATCTGGCCATTAAATGGAGGACCAGCACTCCTAATCCAAGAGCCGCTACAATTACACTTTCCGTCTTTTGCAAGTAGCAAGAGAAATCTGAACCCCTCCACATATCAGTGCGTAATTTTAACCGCATATGAGTTTCTATTGTTATCGTTTATGACTCCAATTATATGCCCATTGTGTGATCTATTGCACGATTGCTATTTAGAAATGTTTTTGACCTCAAAGGTCAAGGCCTAGAGTTGCGATAAAGAGATAATAGGTACTTTTGAAGCAGGAGAACAAAACCATTCATTCGGTGATCATAGTAAATGGAACTTTTCGTCTCTGGAAGACTTCTCTGGCTTCATGCCAGCAGTAGTAATTTGAAACGTAGGTGCGTAACAACGCCGCGAAAGTGGAGAAAAAAAAATCAACAAACTAAAAATGGAAGAAAAAATTTAAAAAAAAAGAAAACGAAAGTGAAAGCCTTGTTTACGATGTTATCGCTTCCAGTTTTATAACGTAAGCTTTATACCACTTATTTGAAGCAATGCCCGTAACAACTGCCGCAAAAGTTCCAATTTTCTATTCATTTGAAATCGGCTGCAAGTTTTGGAGCTGGCCCAACAGAAAAAAAGATTGAAAAAGCTATAAGGGAATTACGATGAGGAGTCTCCAATTCTTGAATTATTGTTTTTCATTTATCATATGCCCGACTTGATTTATATTTACTTTTTTCCCTTGAGAAATATTAAATTATCAAATTATATTTTTATTATAAATGTTAAATAATGGCTTTTTACAAATGGAGTCAGTTTATGGAAATTTGGTTGGTTAAATGTATACTTCAAATTACTAATTCAAGACGAATCAATTTTGAAATATAATGGTATTTCAAAATATTACTTCCTTTTACGGTAAAAATGTTCCAATGAAATTGCCATCCTACATAGTGCTCCGGTTGGAATTTGAGCACGATTGCTAGTGTAAAGTAGTGATTGCTAGTGAGCACGATTGCTAGTGGGGAGTTCACAAAAACGTATTCGAAAGTATGACAGGTCTAGAGCTTTTTTAGGCGTTTTTTTTTATCGTCCCCAATACAAAGTTAATATAATAGGTCTCTATCAGAAATGCAAATAATTCCTTTTTTGAAGTGATCTTTTTATCCCCAATTATCACCTCCACAACCCCCTCGGTGCAAAGGAAGATGCCCGCTCCTGAAAAATAATGCTGTAAATTACAATCTTTTTTTTTTTTTTTTTTTCACAAGATTTTTCTTCTTCCTTTTATAGAGCCGCGATGGCTCAGGGGATAGAGCCTTCGCCTATCAATGAGGTGAACCGCGTTCGAATCTCAGAGATGGCTGGACCCTCAAAAAGTCCACGAAGGCAAATTTCTCCCAATACTTGATCCATGAGTTCTCTTGTCTGGACTGGGTTCAAAACTCCAAGGCTAAGGAGTAGAACATTAATAGTCGTCGAACCAAAAATTAGGTCGGCTCCTCAATGACGGTTATAAAATAAAATTTAAAAAAAATCCATTTACAGTTAATAAAAATTATCAAAACTTTGAATATAATTATTATAAAAAAAATGCGTTTTCTTGTATTTAGATAAATTTTATTTCAGTGTTGTAATTTGAAAAGTGTATACAATGCTCTAATTTTGAACATTTTCTAAGTCCCACTTTCATTGTCTTAAATAAGAATAAATTTATTATAAATACCTGAATGTCTCCTCACCATAGTGTTTTTGCTTCATATTATAATTTTAAAAATTTTGCCGTGAGTCAAATATAGGGCACACATTTGGTAGAAAGGCGCACCCATGTCTATGTTCGTTATTGTTTATTTCTCCTTTTATTTATTTATTTTTGTGATTATTACAGTTGCTTTGATATGAATAAAATATTAAATAATTTTCTAAGGAAAATACTTGGTGAAATTTCTGAAATTCTTGAATTATTGCTTTTCGTTTATTGTTTCGTTATTTAAAGTTATATTTAAAATGCTTCTAATTGAGGCTTATATTTACTTTTCTCCTTATAAATATTAAATTATCAAATTAAATTATTTGCCAGAAGTATTTGATTATGGATTATTACAAATGGGTTCAGCATATGGAAATGCAGTTTGCTAAAATATTTACTGTAAATTATAAATTCAGAAGGAATCCATTTAGAAAGATGGTGGTAGCTGTGTAGTATCAAAATATTTGTTCGTAGGCCTGCTCTTCCACGGCTATGTCGTAATTTGTTGTTTTTTGTAATATGTTGCCAGAATGGTTGTTTTACTATGCTATTTTTATAACTGTTGTAAGATATAGGAGTAATTTATCCTGAGCCAGTGCTTTCTATACTGATTATAAAAATTGCGGAAAATGCCAATCTGAAGAAGAGTAAATTTTTGAGAAATAAAATAAGTTAATCTATTTGTAACTAATTATAAAACTATTACAAATACATTTTTAAGAACTGAACTATATTTATTGGGCAAACATTAATACAAAATTGACAAAAAAGCAGGAAATAGAGCGAATATATTTCTGTTTTTTTTTTTTTTTTTTTTTTTTTTTTAAACGCTATGTTTTTCTAAGGACGCTTTTAAACTGGTTTTATTGCGCATTAAAAATATGTTGTCAATAAACTACCACGCAAAAAGGAAACAAATATGAAAAATGAAACAAAAATGTGATGGATGCACTCAGTAAAAGATTTGAATTCATCTCAACACCAAAAACGGCGGCGTCTACTTAGTTGTACTGTAAAAAACTTGATGGAAAGGTTATATTTTATGGTAATATATAGTTTATATTACCGTTATTCCGTATAGCGTACCATACAGTTTACCGTATATATTTTAGGTTAATTAACGTTGCATTGCGTTTACATTACCTTAATATCGTACTGTATAATTTACCGTAATACCGTATAGTTTATATTACCGTAGTTATTATATAGTTTAAAATTAATGCTTGCTCCGAGTTAAACGCACCCATTCTGTGAATCTTTATTTAAAAATTTTTGGGTTCCTTAAAATTAAATAATCCTAAAATATATTTTTGAAGTTTGTGATTTACCTCTGTCTAAAAATATACTTTTTTTTTTTGCATTTTTCGATTGAACGCATTTGATAAACGATGCATTTGAAAATCGATATTTATGAAATCAATCTTTTCCACTGCCTTGATATTTTTCTAAAAATATATTTCGCATCACAAAAAAGATTCAACAAATTTTTCTTCCTTATATTTCGTAATGTGCTTATCTATTTGCAACCGTTTTGTAGTCTGGGATGGGGTATAAAACGAAAATGGGACAAAACGAAATAAAATTTGAAAAGCGGGTAAATTTGTATTTATTTATTTATTTTGAAATATCAACAACGCTTACATTCATAACCAACAATGTTTACTTTCATATAAATATAGAGCAAAATTGCTTTTTCACTATTCCTGATTTGAAAATTACTTTAGATCTTGAAATATATTATATTTACAATTTGGCTTTAAAACCAGCTCAATTTATTATTTAGGTTTGAGCTGGTTTTGATAATGGAACAAAATCTATTAGTTTTGTTTCGTCGTATCATTCTTCGATTTTAGTCAAAACAAGAAAATAAACAATGCTGCTTTTTTATTTTGCGTTAACTATTATTTTTTACTAAAAATAACACTTTAACATTACATACAAATTTAGTAGTTTTAAAAACTAATCTATCAACAAATCGTAAATCAAATACTCAATAATTTAAGAACTTGTCCATAGAGAGTGGAATAATATTATATTTAATTTGCCTAAAAAATGGGAAAAACGTTGGGGTTTACGATTACTAATGTGCAACTCCGTAGCCTTGTAACTTTGAACCAATCCAAAAGACAAGGAAATTCCGTGTAGTAAATGGTGACTGATGCACGTTAAATCTTTCGAGTCACAAAGTCCTTCATGACAAAAGACAAGGAAACTCCTGGATCAATACTATCAGAGGTATGATTTGGTATGGGAGCATGAAAACTACAGATTTAATAGATTTTAGAGGAACAGATTAAACGAGCATCCGTCACCATTTACTACACGAGGAGTCATCGGCCGGCGGGGATCGAACCCACGACCTCTTGTACATGGGCCCAGTGCCCTTCCAACCAGGCTATCCAGGCCGATCATTTATAGTCGAGGGAAACAGGGGTAATAATATTATAACAGGTTAAATCGGGAGTTCATGTTTTTTATCTGTTGAAACCACTATTTTTCATCTAAATGTACGCACTATAAAATAAAGTTTTATAATTTGAAAAAAAGTTAAAAAAGAAAAAAAAAAGTTTTTCTGTACATTTATTTTCATGTTTCAACCTTAACTTAGCGAGGTGTTTGGAAAATGAAATTACTGAAACTTAAAGCAAGTTTGAATTTGGGAAGAAAAAGCAAATATTCATTTTTGCTAAAGATTTTTTGAAGAAAACGTAAAGTCTGACAAAAGGAAGAAAAAAAAAATAATTGTTAAAAAGGCAGAAACTTTTATAAGAAAAATTTTCTTGAAGCTTTTGCTTATTTTGAATTATGAATCCTGGAGAAAACTGAATAAATAAAGTAAAAAGAATTCTGTTGTGAAATGATCGATGGAATTCATACAAAAGAATAAATCCTTCGAATTATTGATTTATTTGTCATATTTTATTTGGGTATGAGACCGATTATAAACCTGTTATTAGGAACAACGGAACGCATTCTTTAAGTTAATTTAATTTTTCAGAGAATTTGACTTTTTTTTTTTTTTTTAAATCGATAAATGGTCGCGAGAATTCATTGAATAATTGATTCGGAGTTCTTAGAACTAATATTAAAACTCTGAATTTTGCTTTATTACACACAGCTCTGTACGAATGGACATAAAAAAGACATTAGAGTGTAAACTAATATTTTGATTTCAATATGCAGGATGTTAAATAACTTGGACACATAAAGGGTGTTCCGTAAAAACCTCCCTTGGAGGGTCAAAAATGAATATTTAAGCTAGGAAAAAATATTAAAATGATTAATTATTATACTTGTTTCTCACGTTTATTTTGATAAACTTAATTTTTGCAAATACATAGTTCAGAGCTGTAGTGGCTTAGGGAATAAAGCGCTCGATTCCAAATGAGGTGAGCCGGGATTGAATTCCAGCGATGGCTGGTCGATACGAGTTCCGCACACGATTCACACTAACCACTCCGTGTACTTCCCCTCCGTGTTACGCAAATGCGGGTAAGTTCCATAAAGAAGGACCTCCGCGAAGGCAGATATCTCCCTATACTTGATCAAGGAGTTCCCTTGTCTTCTGGAGTTGGTAAATTACAAAGCTACGGTGTTAAACATTGGTGGTCGTAAACTCTAAATTAGGTCAACTGTTTAACGACGATTATAAAATAAAATGTACAGTTTAACTTCAGGTATGATTAGAATTTTTTTTTTTTTTTTTTTGATGCAGTAATATTTTTAAACACGAACATTACTATTTTTATAAAGTCACATTTAGTACCAAAGTATTTTTTATCATAAATAAGCATTAAATATATTATTTTTGACAAAAATATTAATTATTTGCATGCATCACATGCAGGACAGGGCAGTGGACTAACCCAACTGTGAATTCTTGTAACTAAAACAACTTTTACTCAAATATAGTCACAAATTTCTGTAAATAAACAGTTAAAAAGACAGATTTTAAAAAAACATAACCTTCTGTAACACAAAGGTATTTGTCATAAATGCAGATTAAAAATATTATTTTTGACAAAAATTATTTGCAAGCATCACTGCAAGACAGAAAAGTGAAAAACTGAATTTGTGTAAATAATATCTCCAACTCAATATAGTCACAAATATCTGTAAAAAAGCATTAAAAATTTTATTCCTTACGCATCATTTCAGGAGAAAGATTTTAGAAAACAGACTTTTTGGAATGAAAAGCATTTTAGTCATAAATACACATTAAAAATATTATTTTTGACAAAAATATTTATATTTCGCGTGCATCATGTGCAGGACCGAACAGTGGAAACGTGAATTCGCGAAAATAAAACCACTTTTACTCAAATACATCTCCATATTTCTGTAAATAAAGAGTTAAAATTTCTCTTTCGTTACGCAACATTTCAGGAGAAAGATTTATACTACAATTGATCCTGACTAAAGCTTATAACTTTATATTTTGCATCAATTCTGCAGTCAAAATATGACATAATATTGAACTTTTTCGCATTTACAAATTTATAACGACATGTTTAGATCCGCCACATTTCTCTATTTTCTTCTACTCCTTCATCACTGATCTTTTTTCTTCGAATTTTATACTTTCGAAATAGAAAGTTATGGCATTTTTGTAAGCTCTTTAAAACATCCAATGATGGCGCTAAAAGATGATGGCATAAACTGCTTGACAAATCCCAGTTATCTGCCATGAAATATTGCTTTTCTTAACGACTGTCATTTCTCAACCGGATTTACTTATGCCCTCCAATATATGGGAGGTTTATAGGCTGCTTAATTTTTCTTTAAATCATTCATGCTACTATTTGTAGTTTATATAGTTGCGAATTGTTTGCTTTTATGTCATATTTCATCGGAGTTGGCCAAATGATGCACAATTTGGGTGAGATTTCTAACGTTATGAATTAGAGATTCCGTATAACTTGGCATTTATATGGGTTGAATATGCTTCAGGCTTTTTGATGAATAACCTAGTGCATAGAGGATAGGTTCGTGCGTGTATGCTAATGTATTTTAAGTGGGGAGATTTCTATATTTATTTTTTTTCTTTTCAATTTTTAGTATCAGGCTAAAAATAAGTTCAAAAAAAGACAATTATGCAATTAAATTTGTTTTATTTATAATATTTAATATTATAATTCTGTAGTAAATTAATGCAATGGACACGTTGAATCGCAATTTGTTATGTTTGTTGAATTTTTCTAACTCCTTTTATTGTAAATATTCCAGTGCATGTACGCTAATGATATATATATATATATTTTTTTTTTTCAATTTTTAACATCAAAGTCAACCCAATTTTACAGTACGCAAAATAAATAAAATAAAATAGACGGAGCATCCTAAATAACTTTTAAATATCTTATTTTTATAATTTGATTTCTCGGGAACTATTCGACCGATTTCTCTTAAATTTTGTATTTTGCATTTTAAAATTGCGTTTTTTAAAATGTAAAAAAATTTATACCTTAAGATTAAAAGAATTTTCAACCATTATTAAATAAAAAAATAAAAACTTATTTGCAAAAACATATATTTTTTATGGAATTGTCTTTGTTTTAATAAATTTAATGAGAACTATGGAAAAATACTCAATAAGTAAAATTAACATTAAGGGGTCCAATTTTTGAACCGCCCTCCTGACCAAACTATTGACACCTTATTTCCGAGATTGCGGCTACCTCCTATATTTTCAGGTACAAAAATTCGAATCCATTAAGAAAAAGGTATTTTTATTTATTTTTTTAAGAAATAGAAAGCCTCGTTGTACATATAAATTAATATTTTCCATTACTATATATTTTGGGTGTCCTTGAATCGAATAATTTTCTTAAGGATGCTCCGCTGATTATTTTCTCAAATCACGGTTTAGAAATCAGGTCACCTTTATTAAAAAAAAAAAAAAAATCTTAATTGTTATAAATGTTTTGCTCAACTCTAAAAATACTTTTGCATTTTCGTTAAAGCCGAATGTTAAACAGAATAAAATTCAATGATACATTTGTGATAAGTTTGACCATCGTTAGGAAGAAATCCTTCTATTTGTTTGGAATCATCGGGTTGAGAGTAGAACAGTTGTTTATGTTTATTTTTCATTGAAAACCTATTTGATCTAATCCCGCTTCTGATATCCCTTCCTGTCAAAATTCTGAATGCGTCACATTGCGATACGCTTTTTAAGCAGACACTGACACTACTTCGGTCATGGTTACGATCATCATTTTGTCATCTTTTTTATTACTGTTTCATTCGGCCGTTGACGTGCAGTTGTTTATGCGGAAGTAAGCGGCGCACAATTTAATGCTAACAGGTCGTTCTGTTTCAATCCTAACAATGGTTATTTTGAATAAGAAATGTATTTTTACCGTTAAGACCATCATGCAAATGGTATTTTTTTTTTTTTATGAAACATGGTTTTTGCATGTAGGTTAATTGGCGAGTTGCCATTTTTCATAATTGGTTTGGAGACGTAATATGCGTGACATTTAACCGTAAAAAAATATTTTTATGTAGTATTAAACTTTTGACCAGTTATTTTCTCTTGCCTTAAAGGAAATATATATCCATAGTTATTTTTATTATTATTTGAGGTAATATTTCAAAAAATGTTCGTATTTTTTTTTTTAAATAAAACTTTGAAATATTAATTTGTACAACCTACATTGGTTCACATTTTTATTTATATTTAATTTACTACTAATAAAAGTCATTATTATTTAACTTTTTCATTTTAAGGGATGTTATTCAATTGAAAAAACGGGTGTTTTTTTTATTTATTTATTTATTATTAAACCAAGTTTTTATGTTATGAAACAAAGAATCACAATTGATAAACTACCACTTTAAAATAGATATTTTCTGTCCGGAGCAAGTTGACTTCTGTGTTAACCACGTGCGATGTAATAAATTCTTGTTCAAGCGAGCGACATCTGGCGTGATAACTCAGAGGCTGTTGTCTCGCTTGCTACATGTATATATGTATTTATATGTGTATATATACTGCAAATTATCAAACGACATTAGTACACTTCGTACTGCAAATTATCAAACGACATTAGTACTCTTGACCAAAAATTTTAAATTAATCTATTGGAATTTGACTGGCGAGGTATTGGTATGTTATTTTTATTATTAGGTCAGGTGTTAATAACACTGACTAAATATCTAGCTTAAAATGCTGTGAATCCAGCCTAATAATGTTAACGTCTTATTTTAAACATATTAACGATGATCATCACTCCTACCATTTATAATATGGCGAATACGACCTCTTTATATCGTCATCTGATTTCATTGGACAAATAAGGTAGTGCTGATACTTTTTATGCCAATTTCAAATGAACAATGATTTGATGTGTGCCTTCTAGTTTAATTATCTGAATATCTTTCTCACATATTTTGAAGTAGAATCTCTGTTATTTTATCAGAAAACATATTAAGTAAGAAATATTTTTCAAGAATTTTTAAAAAAAAATTATGAAATTTTATGGCAGTAAAATGCAATTTTTTTTCCTCATAAAGTAGTGAATAATCTGCATCGCGTAACGATCTTGCCAAGAATATTTCTCGTAAATTTATTGTTTAAGATAATCTGACGTCCTTAAAATTTATTTTGGAAAAAAAAGCTTTTTTCCCCCTTTTTTTTTATTGGCATATTGAAAGTTTAATGAATATTTTGAGCCTATAATATAAATTATTATACAACTCAAAATACAGTAAAAACTTAATAAACAAATGTAAGATTTTTAGAAAACTTTTGATTACGTAAATGGTCGCTTAATTGCATTAACTAATACAGCATTTTCTACTTAATTATCCACTTACGAGTTATCTTTTCCCACGTAAATTTATTTTGAGAATTTAGTCAATATTTCAGGCATTTAAATAAATTAGCGTCTTCAAAATTTCATTAGTGTGTTGATATTTACCTGACATTTATTAGACGCATGTTATTAAGAATTAAAATTTATTTCAAATTTTGAAATCTGCCTTAATCGTCAAATAATGTCTATCAAAATTACCAACTATCGTTGAAATTTCATTTTAATAATCTAAACTCCTTCAGAGAGTAAGTTATTTAGTAGACAAAATTTATATAGGGAAACATACATTATTTATTTTCAAATAATATCTTACAACTTTTGCGATGCTTTTGCTGCTATATCTTGGTGTTTTTTTTTATTTTTTTTATTTTTTATGTGATTTTGATCTAGCTAGTAATTTTATTTAATATTTAAGTATTAAATACAGCGTGTTCCATTTAGACAACCCGTAAGGTTGATTTTTTTAAATAAAAATGAGGACAAAAATGTATAAATATTGAAAGAAGCAAATTAATATTTAATCATTTGAAAAAAAAAAAAAAATAGAAAAAAAAAAAATAACAGAAATAAATTGTGCATATATGCGGGAGTGAACAGAGGAGAGTTGAAATACTACGTTAACTCCTTCTTAGAAACATCTTGAAGTTTCTATTTCACCTTTCTCATTGGTCGAATATTAATTTGCGACCCCTGATTAGTATATATTTTTACATTATCATCAAGGATTCTAAAAATTGCACGAAGAACGTCTTTAGCAACACTCCATTAATTATTATAATAATATATCAATGAGTTAGTTTCGAAAAATTACCAAAAAATTTAATGTGTCTTAGTAAATAATGTTAAGAAAACTTATTTTTACAAATTTGAGTTAGCATCAAAATCCTGGATATATTTTTGTTAATGTTTTAAAGATACTTGCATTTTTAGTTTAAGATTGGTTAATTTAAGAAAATTTTATATCCTGTAAATTTGCAATCCAACGTGTCTTCATTTTTGGTTGAATTGCTCCCATCCTTATGTGTTTATTAAAATTTAGCCTGATGGAAAGTCACGTGACGTCCTAGTCTCCCCACGGACGAATAGAAACTCTCATTGATTTCGGATATATTTATGACGCTTCGGCGACATAAAATTTTAATTCATTTGTCTGCGCTACTCTTGGTTGACAGTTTCAAATGCCCCAAAAGCTTTGTAATATTTTTCTCTATTGAATTTAATCATTTGTATTGGTATGAATTGTGGGCCTGCATATAAGATAGAAAATGAACTTTATCGTTTTCTGTTAAAATGCAGCTATTTGCTTTAGAATGGATTTGATAGCAATAAAATACAAAAGTGAAAAAGTTTTGGTTCTAGTTTGGGTTTTCTGTTGGAATAGTTTGCCTAATTTAAGCGATTGTTGAATATTGCATGTAATAGTTGTAAAAAATGTTAATATTATTGCGTGTTAGTTATAATTTAAATGTAGATAATTATTATTAAAATTATGAAGTAATATCATGTTTATAAATATATAAAATATGATAATTTTCATCAAAAAATTTTAATTCATTTGCCTACACTATTTCTGGTTGACAGCTTCAAATGCCCCAGGAGCTTTGTATTATTTTTCTATATTAAATTGTATCATTTGTATTCGTATGAATTATGTGCCTTTATATTAGATAAGAAATGAACTTAATCGTTTTCAGTTAAATTGCTTTGCATTCAATAGCAATCGAAGACAAAAATGAAAAAATTTAACTATAATTTGGTTTTTCTGGTGGAATAGTTTGGCTAATTTAAGCGATTGTTGAATACCACATGCAATAGTTATGAAAATTATAATATTATTGAGTGTTAGTTATGATTATATGTAGATTAAAATTGCGATGTAATATGTTTATAAATAAAAGTATAAAATATCATAAAATTCATCTATATTATTATTCATTTGGACTCGCAATTCTTGGTTGGCAGATTTAAATGTGTTATGAGCTTTGTAATATTTTTCATTGTTGAGTTTAATCATCTGTATTCGTATGAATTATGCATTTGCATATTAGGAAGAAAGATAATTTTATAATTTTTTGTTATTAAGTAGTTAATGCTTTAAATAATATTTAATATCAAAGGAAAAGGCTTTAATTAGGTTTTTCAAGTTGAACGTTGAACAATAAGACTTATCTGAAAACTTGTTTAAAACTGCATGTAACTGTTGTTATTGTGTTAATATTGTTGCCTATTAGTTATATTTTACCGAGGGAGAAACAAAAATTGTATCGAAATCTGATTAATTCCAACAGAAACCAGCTAACGTAATTAACATCGAAACAGACTTAATTGGAGGTAGAAACTTGACGATGTTACCAGGAGTCGTCTTTCTAAGAGTTGTTTATCTATCTCTCGTTTCTGTACCGTGATTTGTCAGATTTCGAAATAATACTCTGATTATTAGTGTCGCAAATCAACCTTTTGCTTACAACTGGTACAACATGTGGACCACATGTGTGAGTGCCACATGGTAAACCGTAAGTAAAAAGTTAATAGTTAAATCTTTTTTCTTCTGAATTTTTTGATAAGGAATGTAAAAACTCACAAAGGGCAGACTATACGTAACATCTTGTATATAAAGTAAGGAAATTTTCTCCTTATTTCAATAAGCATGCTATTTTCCTTTTTTTTTTTTTTTTTTTTTTTTTGTTTATTTTATGTTTGATAATTTCATATTTTGCTTTAGTTTTATGAGAATTAATTCCAAATATGTGACACCAACTTGCAAGTATTGTAATGAATATTTTGATAACATTTATATTCCATCTCAAACTTATCGAGTATTCTGAACTTCTTATAATTTTGCAATTGTAAGGTATTTTGTCTTTCCCAATAATTTTCTTAAGTTTTCCATTATTTTGCGATATCCTGAAATTTTGATAGCCACTACATTATATATTACTCTAAAATTATGGGGGCTGGTTGAGTATATTTCTAGTATTGTAGATGTCAGAAATTTGAACGGGAGAAATTCTTGAGTCTTGTCAAGCAGGGGGACACTTGCGAAACTTTTTGACAGTTTCTTACAGTATGCTTTTCAAAAGAAACTGTCTAGATATTTTTTTCTTCATTTCGATAGATTTTTCTAGAGTTAAGAAAATGTTTGAGAGACTTGCATTATTTCTTAAGCCTACTTCAAATGCTGATACTTATAGAAAAAGCCTGAGTGTAGATTTTCTCACATAGTCATTCTGTCAGTTGTATTTTCAAAGTATTTTTAGTATGGAAAATGTATATTTTTCATACCTACCACGAAAATCTATATTTCAAGATATTACCATACTGTTTAATTTGTTTGGAGTTATTAATTGTTAAATGTTTACAGTCAATAATGTTGCACTTTGCATTATTTTTACTATTATAGTAATATATTTTGTATGCATTTCTAAAATATGTTACCTAAAAACTACCATTAAATCAGCCCGCGGTCAACAGCGTTAACTTCGATACGCAACCAAAGAATTTACATGGGCCGGGATAGCCTAGACGATAGGGCGATGGGCCAATGTCCGAGAGTTCGTGGGTTCGAACCCCGCCGGCCGAAGACTCCCCGTGTAGTAAAGTGACTGATGCACGTTAATTCTGTCGAGTCGCAAAAGTCCTCCATGTTCCCATAACATATCAAAACCTCTGGGGGTACTGGATTGGAGATCGATCGTTCTCTGATTCAGGTCAAAATTACGATCTGTGAATGAATGGGTTCGCCCTATAAACAGGTGCGACGTATGTGTGGCTGAAGTCGGTTTCTTGGCCACTGAAATAATAAGAAACGCACACTCTGCCTTAAATCTGCTTGGTTTCACCAAGCAGGCTTGAACGTGCGGTAAGTGGCATAAGAAACAACAACAACAGAATTTACATAGGAAAAGAAGGCTAGCTTACATTAATATAATGTAAACCAGTCCCCCAAGGTTTGGGATGGTCCTTGCATATAAAGGAAAAAAAAAAAAAAATTAGGGGCACAGCAGCATAGGTTCTTGAAATGGGTTTGAACCCACTTCCCCTCTCAATTACTACTTGATTTCGCGAATGGTTGAGGAGGAGAAGAAAATTTTCTCTTTTTATTTATTGTTGGCCTGTTTTGCATTTTTTACACTATTCGTAAACAGTACTGTATTATTAAGATATTTCTCTGAGAATCACCCATATATCATTTATGTAGATTAAATCTGCTAACACAGTTTAATATAGAAAGAAAGAATAAAATGGTGGTTGGCAGCATATCCTACCATAGATGTAGAATTGTCGAAACAACAGTTCATAGATTATGTACCTCTGGACTGTTACTTTGCTTCTTAAGCGCATGTGCAGGATCTTAGCACATAGTATCTACTAAGTACTAAGGATTAGCACATAGTATCTACTTAGATCTTAGCACATAGTATCTACTTAGTACTTAGTATGTTCTGCTAAATCTGAGTATGTTTCTCTCCCTGCAATTGTTTTTCTAGTATAGAATAATACAGCATCGAGCAGTTCTCCGCTTTAGTTACATATTCCAAGAGCTGAACTTCTTTACTATTTTCTATTTGGAAACTATATCCTTTCTATTTCTATATATATATTGCCACATTTACACTTAATGTAAAGTGACATTTCACTGTTAATTATATCGAATCCTTTAATATTATTAAAACTTTATTCATTTTCTCTTCAATATAGCATTTATATTTTTAACCTTTCTGGTTGACCTTGGTCAATGTGGTCATCGAACTTCCTGTGGGGAAAGTAAACCCCTCTATTTTTCCACGCCTTTCTTTTTTCATTTATTTTATAGGGGGGCTAACTTAACCAATCTCTTTCCTATTGATTTTCAAACTCTCCTCCTCTTTAAATTTAATTGGCTGTAACTTTTTTGGTCCAACACCAAGTTAACGAATTTTTAAGTCACTTTTAATACATTCTCCTTTTGCGCTTCTTTCTTGCAAGTTCTTTTTTTTTTTTTTTTTTATTCTCCGCGATGCGGACTTGGTCCGAATCGAGGGGGCCGTTTTTTTTTTTTACATTCTTTTTCTTAACCTTAGTTTTCTTTAAAAATTTAAATCCTTAATTGTAGTCAGAACACTGCTTAACCTGTATATAATTTTGCTTAAATTGTACGAAATATTTGATTTTTGTGTACTCTACCTTTCATAAAATCAATTGCATATTATTAGTCTGTAAAAACGCAATTAAAATTGATTATAATTTTTATTGTTCTTACACTTTTCTGTGTGTACATAAATGACAAGTAAGGTCTTTCTACTACTATAAATACCAAGTAGAATGTTCCTCCTTATTATCTTGAACAGAAAAACTGCATTAACATTTTTATTTTTAGTCCCAAGCTTGAATTACTGTTACTTCAAATTTTTCGTACGTGTTCTTTAGTTATCCAGAAAAACTTTCAAGCGTTACTTTTTAAAACAAATCTCTCTCGTAGATACTTAATTGAAGATTTGTTCTCCACAACAAAACTTGAGTGGGCCTAATTCTGAGTTGCTTAGATGCTTCTCCACTGCTCTTCATTAAAAAATATCTTTACCACATCGTAATTCTTTCATCCACTTTAGCGTCGCATTTAAGTGGTAGTGGATGCTCTGAAGAAGGTAATTTATAGTCTCCGTGGACCACGAAGACCCTAGCTCTGATGGCCTTTGGAGATCACAGGCCCTAAGGACTTTTGCTCTTCATTCCCCATTGCATTTCTTTTTTTGCTAAGATAAGTGCTTTGTCGTTTGTTACTCTGAGTTACTGTCTTTCTCTTCTTCCTAATAAATCCTAAGATTTCTCTGAATAATTTATAATTCAGTTATTGCTTTTTGAAACCTGGTTAAGTTGATTTTGTGTCGAGGGTAAAAATCTCATTCGGATAAATAAGGTTTAAATATATTATATAAAAGATTCTTAGTTAACATATTTAAAAAAAAAATAAATAAATAAATAAAAAAATCAATTTCTAGTGACGTTTGTGAAGAAATGGGAATGTTAATGCGCTTTCTGACTGTTTCTTCACGATGTTTTACGTATTTTAATTAATGTAATTAAATAAGATTAATTTTCAATTAATGCAAAGTGAATTTGCCCGTAATTATTCGTAATAACTAATTAATGCTATCATAAATATGAATAAAACGGTCGGAAAAGTGCCCTTTTATTCAAGAAAATTATATAAAACTAAGTTCATATACAATATATTTTCTCATTTTCAAGTTTTGGATTAATTTTTAGCCTGCACCTTTGAGTGATGTCATTTAGTTTGAAATCTATTGCTAAACACTTAACAAATAGTCTGGTACTGCTATCTGGTTTATTGATTGCGAAGTATACATGATTCCGGGTAAAGGAAATAGATTGTTTTAATATTTTTGGTGCGTTACCTTTGAACATACCAGCCTGGAAATATGGGCACGAGAATTAAGGGGCAAAACTTCACCCCATCATTTTGACGAGAGCGAAAAGGAAGGGGTTAAGTAATTGAATTAGTTTTTGAGCATTAGAGACAAATGCTATTTTGAGTAAATTAAGCATTTTGAATGCATTTTTTTACTACTGTGCTTTCACAGTGGGCAAGACACTAAGCTGCCACTGCTTATGACCTGGGGTTCTATCTTTGTTGGTGATGCGAAGAGCGCTGAGCTTGATATCGACTGGTACCAGCTTGTTACGGAAGTAAATCTCACTGGTGCATAACAAGTAATTAATTTCGAAATAGTGGATTCTTATCCTAATCAACTATTATCTACAGTTTCTTAAAGCGAAAATCCAATTTTCTTTCTTAAAAAAAAAAAAAAAAAAAAGTTTTTTCCATAAGAAAATCACAGGTCTCAAGCAATATTTGATTATTTTTAAATTTGACTTTTCATTGTCATACTATTATATTTTAAGAAAGGCGCTATAAAATTTTTAAATTTTTATCAGAGTTTTCTACTTAATTCTTATTACACGCAGATTTTTGTTTTGCTAATATTTAAAAAATGTTGCTTATTAAAGTTGAAAGATGCCTTAAATATTGGGACTTATAGTTTAATAATTAAAAAATTGTCAATGCAGTATAAATCATACTTACTACTAGGAAGTTAGCACGGTTAAAGTGTATATTTTGCATTAAAAACTTTGCTACTGCAATTAAATTATTTTACTAAATACGTCTTAAGTTTAGTTGAACCAAAACAGGTAAGTTAGACATTCAGTGGAAATATTTAGAAGTAAGTCTGCATGCATTTTCTTTAATTTGAAATTATGCATGATGTAAAATTTATGAGATGTTCAATGGAGAAAAATGCTGACTTTGTAAGTGTATATGGCACACAACACGCAAATGTGACGTCATCAGCTAACTCTTTCTGCCAACTCTGGAACTGTAGTCTTCGTGGAGTGGTGCTTATCCCCCCCCCCCCCCGTGAATTTAGTTTCTACTTAGAAGTGGTATCAAAAGGTATCTGATAACGTCACACCGTGGCTATTGTGCCCTGTAGACTATTGTTAGCATTTTTTATTTATTTATTATTTTTTTATATACACAGAGGCAGTACAGTAATCTTATTTAATCCCTTAAAATCAGTTAACCTTTAGAATTTATTATATATATTTTTTCATTTTTAAATTTCTAAATATAGTTTCACATAAATTTCTACCGTTTAGTTTTTTTTTTTTCGCTCAACAGTTTGTTAAATGACTAGTTTAGGTTCAGCGATATCTAGAACCAAAATTCCTAAATATCTAAATAGACTTAGTTGCAAACATTCAGGAAATGTTCACTCTAATTGTTCCCTATGTTTATAAAAAAAAAATAATAATAATTTTGATCTCATAATTACTGTTTTGATTGATTCTTTGATTCATTATTATTTCGTTGATAAAAATTTCTCTTTTATCCAATTTTCTAATATCTGATGTAATTGGAAGTTTATGAACTGGATTTCACTTTAAATTAACACACCTATTCTTTACGTTACAGTTTAAGCAAGAATCACGGGAAATTGCCTGTATTGATGAATGGAAAGTTTAATTAATAATTTTAATACTGATGATGTACTTAGAGTCTCTTGGACAGTGGAAGGCAGGATAAGAAAAGGTAAGTAATTTTCAGTCCTAGTTTTTTAAAATTCTTCTAAAGCGTCAACTTTGGATGAAAAGCAAAAGTTGAAGAAAGTAATTTGCATGCATTAAAAAACACGAATTGCTGAAGAAGAGAACTTTTTTGAGTGTATAAATTAAGGTCGAAGGTGAAAAACTGTGATTTAAGTTAGTAAATATTCAGTTTGTTTGTACTAACGAAAACTGAGAAAGCCAGAATTATTAAAAGTTTTGAAAAGAAATTTGATCTATTACAATATTTCATTCTTAGGTTCAATAGTAAAGATAATTTAATAAGTTCGTCATGAAATTAATAGTTAAATTTTCACTTATAAGATGAAATCATTGATATTTATGGCAAATTTTACTTTTATTTTTCTTTTGTTTTGTGATTGTATATGCTTATTATGTGTAGGATTTATACTGAAAATAATCTGTTGAATTCGTTTGAACTAAGTAAGTTTTTAAAACCGGAATAATTATCTCAAAAATTTGCTTTTCTCATGTAATGGTTTATTGCATGACATAAGGTTCAATAAGAATATTATTAAAAATATTTTAATCTTTCATCATGGTATTCCCTTATAGTTTTACTAGAAACCTTAACGTCAGAGTTGCAGGTAAGTAAGTTTTTGTTACAGTAAATTTTTTCTGGTTGTTAATTAACGTCTGGTAAAAGTAAATCTTAAACTCGCGTTGAAAGGTAAGTAGACAAATTGTAAATCCATCCAATTTTAAATTTTAATATCGTGGCGCTTATCTTTCTTTTTCTTTCCTTTCCGCTGTCTATATTTTTGTTTCTTAGATTATTCTAACGATTATGCTGTTTTTGCAAACAATATAAAAGTTAAAAAAGTGAAGGAGTGAGTTTATCATTGCTTAAAATGGATTATTTAAGGTAACATAGATTAAAATCACCTTGACTAAATAGTACAAATGAAAATGCAGTTTGATACATAACACTAAACTTCATTGATGATGTTTCGTATAGCCTATTTTGAATCGCTATTTATCAGATATAATAGTTTAAGAACTAGTAAAGTATTCTTAGGGATAATCAAAAACTATCTATGATTATGTTTAAGCAAGTTTAGACATGACCTCATTGCTGGGATTGATATTTATTAGATAATGACTTACTTACCCCTGTTGAATTGAACTGTCCGGAAGGTTTTTCACAGTGGTCAGACAGTATAAATATTGATACAGGATGATTCAGAGCTATTCAAAAATCTACACGAAGAACATAACAGGCAGGAATTATAAAGAAATATATGGTCACTAAAGCTATGTAGACGCACTGCATGCCAACAAAACAAGAGAGTACAAGATACGAGACAGGTCACTCATTAAACACGCAAAACGTGTTCAACAGTCCCAGCTTTGAATTTATAACACAAGTACGAGTTGACAATATTTTTTTTTAATGGTTTAAAGCAAGTCTTCACATTTTCAGCCAGCTTTTCTCCAGCGCCAGCAGCATTCTGGCCAGCTTTATTAGCGACCTCTTGCGTCGCCGGGTGCTAATTTACAAACAAGCGGCCTTAAATAACCCACTAATTTTTTTCCTAGCTGTAGTTGGTCGTTATAATGCAAGGTTTATATATATATATATATATATATATATATATATATATAAATATAAATAAAAAATTTTATACCTTAACTATAAAAAGAAGTCAGGAATCAAGTTTTTTTCTTTTTTTTAAAAATTTTTTTTTTCCTTTTTACTTTAAGAAAGTGACAAACAGAGGAATTGGTCTTCTAAGGCCGCTGGAATTGCGTATATTTAAATAAGACGCTATATTTCTATAAGTTTTTTGATTGTCATTATATTTCTGACCTATGCGTAGATTTTTGTGAAATATTCTAAATCATCCTGCATATTATTGCAGACAACTAAATCTTGCTTCTTAAAAAATAAATGCTACTTATGTTAGTTATAGTACTTTTTGCAAGAAGGGACTTTTAAAAGAATGCGAGACCCAGATAAATTAATAGAACTGGACAGCAATAGGTTAAGAGATATTTTGCTAATAGTGCTAATATATAGCGCTTAATATTTTTTTCCAACATATTATAAATGAAATTCTTTCTATTCGGAAAAAAAAGTACTTTAAGGTTTAATATTCTTGGGAATTTCCCGAAGATATGTTATTTTTTTTTTTCCAGCACCGAAGCTAAATAAACTTTTCCTTTTTACAATATTTCGTTGCCGAAAAAGCTCAACCAAATCTGTAGAATGTTTTCACAGCAATTTTTCTTCCCTCTTGCTTGTAGACGTTTGCACCTTGAAGGCATAGTTTCTCATACGTTTCACTGACGCCGCCGAAAGCGTTTAATGTTTAGAATACTTTTTCCGTCTAGTACAAACTAGGCTTGCAAATATATATATACACCCATTGCACCAGAATCATATTTCTCGGTCTATATCTTCAAACAGGAAGCGTAAAGCTGTTATTCGTACTCCGCGTAGAAATGTTCGAAGAATTTCCGATAAGAAGCCCCTTCGGTGCTTGTGAAATATACAATTATTTCTTTTTCGGTATAAATAATTTGTTTTGGTCACTTATCAGCTATGATTTTTCTTTCTTTGACAACATACGTGAATCATAGCAAATTCTAACTAGATAAACTGGGTTTCTATTTATACCCGTGACAGCTCATATTTGTTAATATAAGTTTTAATTTTTGACATTAGTTTAAACTTTTTCTTGTCGAAGATAGGAATGTTGAAATGTATGTAGGGTAAAAATACAAAGAAAATGAGAATTATAATAAATTTTTAAAGATAGAAGAAAATATTAATAAATAAAATGTTTTTATTAAAAATATTTAAAAATTACGAAAAAAAAAAAAAAAAAACTGGAGTGCTAAATAAGTAAAATATATAACCTCGTCGTCAGCTCATGCGAATATATCCGCAAAAGGTGTTCTCTAATATCGTATTAATATAGCCAAGGTGAAATACATCAATACTATAGTTATATATATATATATATATAATTGTGTGTGTGTAACATAAAAAGCTTGTATTAATATTTTTATGTTAGTTTCTTCGTTAAAAACAACTCCTAATTTATTGCTAATTAATTTCAAATCGAAACACTTTATCATACTTTTAAAAAGCCACATCTTGTTTCTAAATCTATTTTTTAGCTCAACTATGCATAAATTTAAACAAAGATATTTCTCCCTTTAAGCTTCGTGGGAATCGCGTGATCTATTTAATTAACCAATAGCAATTTCTAAGATTTCCCTCTTTCCCTAAATTGAAACATTTTACGGATTTACTTTGCAAGATTTTCCCTAACATATAACCGAGGAGCGCAACTTTTCGTACACACTTTCATGGCTGCTCCTGTCTAATAAATAATAAATAAATTATGAAAAATATTATATTTAGCATTTTAATAATTTATAATTATGAAATACAGCATAAAACAGAGATATTTTTCTGGGTTAAAAGTAAAATCTTCCAAACACAGCTCACTTCAAAACAATAACTTTTCAAATTTGCCCTTATTTGTTATTATTAAGATTTATTGGAAACATTTATTCATCATAATTTAGAAAATTATTCATTAATAAATTTCTTAAATATAATTAAAAAAAATTTAAATACTTTTTTGGGACTGAATATTTTAGTATATATTTATTTTTATTATTTTTCTTTTTTTTTAAGTATTTGACTGTCGGCCTAAAGTATTCCATCCCGGCCTAAGGCCCGTTTTAATTCTTCCACTCGGCAACAACGTTATATATATATATATATATATATATATATATATATATATATATATATATATATATATATATATATATATATATAAATTCTTTTTATTAATTCATATTTAAATATTAGTTCGAATAAATGAACATTTTTCAAATTTTTAACTTCTATTAAAAATCATTTTTAGTATAAAAGTATAGCTAATATTTACGTTGTGCTATCTTCGAAATATTGATTAATATTAGATTTAATTCAGCATTCATTTTAATTATCATAGAATTTATTCTTAATTATGAGTAAAATTCTCTCCTCCATTAATAGACGATAAAGCTTAATACCAAACTTTCAAAAATTCTTCTCAGTTGAAGATTCAAACTAAAATGCTCGTTCATTCCATACAAAATCCACTCTAGATAGCTTTTCACTGTTAAGAAAGATAACCGTGCTTAAATTGTGGAAAAATTCAAATTCCCTTCGACTTCAAATCCAAGCAAAAGGTACCGCCATGATTAATTGCTTAGCTCAGGTAAGTTATCAAGGACCAGGGAAGCTTTGTATCTGTTAGTTGTTTAGCCGGCGAGCCAGATAATAGAGCCATATCCGATTTTACGAGAGAGGAAGGAAAGCTCAAAGGTGTGTTTATGGGAGGAGGATCTTTGTCGGTCCCTCTCAGGTGGGAACACCTGACTGGTAAGGTTTGAGGTAGAGGAAGAGATGGTATTTTTAGAAGTTCAGCTAAAAGGAAGAAGAGGTATTCAGTTGGAATGCATTGCTTTAAAATCCGTGTCCATTCTGAATTTGAAAGCCAAATTGTTTTCTTTAGAGAATTATGATGCATATTTGTTTTGATATTTAATAGTTTCTTTTCTTTCTTTCTTGTTTTTTTTTTTTTTTTTTAGAAAAAGATGAAATTTAATTTCTGAATATTTGCACATCTAGTCTATTTTATTCTTTTTATTTCTTAAAAGCCACAAGTTTGACTTAATTATTTTACACCAATGCCCCTTTTATGTATTTTTTTCTAAGGCTCTAATTACAAGCAAAAATATATTTTGGTAATTTTTTAATTGTAAAAAACAGTGAAATACTTAAAAAAAAAGAAAAATAATAAAAATAAATATATACTAAAATATTCAGTCCCAAAAAAGTATTTAAATTTTTTTTAATTATATTTAAGAAATTTATTAATGAATAATTTTCTAAATTGTGATGAATAAATGTTTCCAATAAATCTTAATAATAACAAATAAGGGCAAATTTGAAAAGTTATTGTTTTGAAGTGAGCTGTGTTTGGAAGATTTTACTTTTAACCCAGAAAAATATCTCTGTTTTATGCTGTATTTCATAATCATAAATTATTGAAATGCTAAATATAATATTTTTCATTATTTCTGGCCTAAGTTAATACAAAATAATGATAAAAAAAATTTATGAAAATTATGTTAAATAAAAATTTTGCGTAAAAGGTGTAACCTCGAATCAAAGCTATAAATTTAAACTGTATATACAGTTCTGCCGTTAAAATTATCTGAACTTAAAACTAACAAGTAGCTTTAATATATTTTTCAAACAAAAAAAAAAAAAAAAATCATTAAAAATGCCAATTTTTCTAGATGTTTCCATCTAAATGAAAATCATTAAAATATCTTCCAATTTTTGTAAAACTCGTCAATGTAGTTCTGTGATAATTTTTCAAATATTAAAAAAAAAAAAAAAAAAAAAAAAAAAAAAAAAAAAAAACTATTTTCTCTCGGTTTTTCATTTTTACAATATTAGCATAGAGGACGCAGTTTTTAAAAAATGGACCTAACTTAACAGTTTATACAGTTAAGTTAACAGTAAAACAGTTTTAAGCTTAAATAAGTCTGTTTTTAAACTTACAACAGTTATGAAAATTGTTTTTTATATCATGACAGAGCCTTCGTAAAATAGCAATAATTCAGAGCAAAAAAAAATTCTTTTTCTACCAACGAATTTTAAAAAATATATATATATATATTTTTTTGCCTCACATAAATGTTTTTACTTTTCAGAATTCGAATA
Source organism: Parasteatoda lunata (assembly GCA_949128135.1). Lineage (NCBI taxonomy): Eukaryota > Metazoa > Arthropoda > Arachnida > Araneae > Theridiidae > Parasteatoda > Parasteatoda lunata. The sequence continues at coordinate 25,160,059 of OX421981.1, read as the reverse complement.
TTAAAGAACAAAATTTCTTTTCAGACAAATTTTATTAAAAGTGACGAAAAATTATGAAGTGTTTAGTTTAAAAACTTATTTACATTTTCCTATACCCTGAATTAAGGACCAAAATAATAATAATTATAATAATGAATAATAGCATAATATAATTAAAAAATGAATAACATAATCTATTGCATTATAAGAAATGCAATAGATATATTTTTTCAAAAATGTTTTAGAGGAAAAATATTTTGCAATGATTCATAAAGAAAACATTCCATTTTTAAAATTTCTTTTAAATATTTTTTTAAAAAAAAGGCCACATTTAAAAAATATCAGTACTTTTCATTATTTCCCTCGATAATTGCTTGATTTGCTTGAGAAAAGTCACACTTTTTTTCTTCAAATTTCGATTTTAAATAAAAATCATAATTTCATCGATATATAGACATATATTTATTTCATTGAAATATTAATTTCAATTTTAAATATGAAGTTGCACTTCTTTCTAATAAAAGATAATTTCTAAAAAAAGTAAAGAGATCAAAGAAAAAAAAAAATCTTTTTGAAACCGTAGCTTTTATACTAATAGTGGTTTTTTGCGGGAAAAAAGAAAAAAGAGATCAAAATCGAACTTTTTATGTACTATACATACTCAAGATTTATATATGTCAACTTATTGAAAAATATCTACCCAAAGTTGAGTACTTTTCACTAGGATTTCCATCCCTTCTGAAAAATACTATTAGCTTATCCGAAAGATATGTTTTCGTATTTCAAAGACATAAATCTGAAATAACAAGCAGCATTTATAGCAAAATCTTTTGAACCGCAGAAACCGCAAATTATAGTTCACTTCGGCTGAACAGCTGTTTAAAGTTTGTTATCCTCTAAGAATATTTAACATCTAGCGCAATATATTTTCCTTATGAATAGTAAATAGGATTTTATTGTTAGTGTCGAAAGTATAAAAGAAATTCCGCAATCCAATTTAGTTATTTTAACTATAATTTGATTTTTACAGGATTTTAATTTTTTTTTTATCAGATTTGTTGTAGAGGATTAAAAAGTTTTTGATATCAAGAAATAACAGAATCATTTTATATTATTGGTTCAAATATTTGTTGGGATTATAATTTCTCTAATCCCATATATTTTAGAATTTTTGTTAAAAAAAATGCGTACACACTGATGACAAAAACGTTATTAAAATCTGTCGAATCAGTATATATCTATTAAAAAACATCTAAATCGGTTTAGAGCTGCGTTGGCACTGTGATAGACCGCCATTGAGGTGATCCAGGTTTCTATATCTTGTCGATATAAAATTATTTGCCGGCTCACACAAATCATAGTGCCGATGTAAAATATTCTCTGTGGTATGGGTTTGAATCCCCTTGCCATCAGGCTAACCGGAGGTTTTCGTGATTTTCTCCTTCAAGCAACGGGAATGCAGGGCAGTTCCGTCAACAGGGCAGTTCCGTCAAAATACATAACGGAGGCTAGTTTGTCGCAATTACTTGATCCAGAAGTAACCATGTCTTTAGGGTTGGGTGCAAAATTGCGGTTTTACAGAGTTAGATACTGATAGTTATAAACCCAAATATGATTCGGTTATTCAATGCCGCATATGAAATTAAAAAAAAAAAAAAAAAAAAAAAAAAAAAAAAACTTCATATAACTGATGAAATTTGAATCTGTCTTATAATCTCTTTTGTCTAGTAGAAAACTAATACGGTAAAGCTGCGTTCGTCGCATATTTATTTTGGACTGGCAGACAAGAATAAGTCAAATATTAGGAAGAAATACATAAAAAAGTCAAGTTAGTTTCAAAAAATTTTAACTCCTCTGCATAATTTTGCAACCAATCTTGCAACCAACTTTGAACTTGCATTCAATCTTCATAAATTACTTTAATCTTGTTTAATTGGGTTTCAATTAATGAATTTTTAGTACTTTCTTTCAGTACACTTACTTTATCGAATATTATACACTGTCTTTTAAAACTTACGAACCTATCCAATGCAACATTTGAATTCAAATACTTTGATCTATACTCAGTAGATTAATTCTAAAATTTCACCATGGTGTTTCAGAGGTTTTTGCTACCGGGCTCATCTACTACATCCACCAATTAAACAGGCTTTGATGTTTCCATTTCCACCATCCCAAGTAGTGTTTAAAAAATTCCGGTTGCATTTTGTTTTTCTCCGATTTAAGTATAATTTTGCTATAATTTCTCACTTCATTTTTCATAAGAAACCTTAAAACGAAGCTCCTTGTATATAAAGAATTTAAATAATTTATTCTTTTTAAATTTAATGATAAAATTTTGCATTTTTTTTAAATCAGAAATTGCAGGTATCAAGAATTAATAATAAAATTCATTTACATTTATTTCGGAGACACCATGTAACAAGGGTGTTAAACTAGCACCATGTAATTGAATAGACTAAGGAATCAAATCTCCTTTACAAATTGAGTATCGCGTTGTTAACAAGTTCTCTCAGGCGTAACGATGTTGTTGTGGTATAGAAACACAATTATCAATTATAACGTATTCTGAAGAGCTCCGCGTGTATTGTAGTTATTAAAAATCGAACGATAGGTTCTGCTTTCGAAGGTCACAAGCTTTATTATTGACAGGGACTGGCAGAGATTTTGGGGACAAGTCACGTGGCTTTTTGCGACTCGTGACGCGGGGAGGGAGTAAAAATAACTCTTGAACTAATGCAAAAAGGTAATGATAAATGTATAACAAATACCAGTATATCCAGTAAATGTATAAAAGAGTTCGATCCCCTCCACCCCGTATAGCATGGTGCGTAGCGTTTTTAAAAAGCCCTTAAAGGTGCTTTATTTCATTGGGTGTTTTTAAAAAGTGCTTAATTTTCTGTTTTCAAAAATAAGATTTATTTTCGTCACTATGTTGATTTTTGCCACGTATTATGCAAAAGCGTGCTTTTCTCATTGTTCTCCTTAACGTTTTTCAAATTCATTTCGGCTTACCGTCTGTCCATAGCGTGTATAAAAGCGACAGTAATTTTACATGTTCGATGAAATACTTGCGAGTTCGTATGTGCGTCTACTGAGCTGGTTTCGGTGAGATAGCCTTTTTATGTGCAACTCTGCTGCATTTTGCAAGTTATTTTCAATTTCAGGCTTCATTTTCCCACCCTCTGATATCGAACCGAAAAATCTCTCGATCATTTTATAACGGCCAATAAAATCAAGAAAAGAGTTCTTTGTCAGAAACTAGTTATTTTCTCATTATCATCTAAAGTCTTTGAAAATTATTTTGCATTTTGTTATTGTATATAGTGCTTAAAAAGGACTTAAAATGTGCTTATTTTTTGTTGAAAGATTTGGCTACGCACCCTATATAGTAAATGGTGAATAGTGCACGTTAAATCAGTCTAGTCACAGTCCTCCATGTTTTCATGACAAACCAAAGCTCTGGGGGTACTGAATTGGCAACCATTCATTCTATGGTTCAGGTCAAAATTTCAATCCGTGGATGAATGTGTGGATGTATGAATGGGTCCGCTTTATAAACAGGCAGTGACTTGTATGTGACTGAAGTCGTATTCTTGGCCATAGTTGGCGCCACTAAAAAAACACGAATTGCATCCTTTGCCTTAAATTCGCTTGGTTTCACCTATCATGCTTCTGGTATTGGCAGTGGCATTAGAAACAACACAACACCAGAAACCCCTAATAGGTAATTTCTACTGAAAAAGATTCTAAAGACTCGTATTTACGTGGCTCGTATTTACTCGTATAGACTCGTACTTGGCATATTGATAAAATAGTTAAAATATATGTAAAAATAATTTTTCTAGGCCTTTTTATTTTGTACATCTCGTGTTCCTTCTTATTAATCATAAGTTAAGTAATAATACCCTTACTATAAGCAAAAAACTATTTTAATATCCGACATAAGATAACAAGATAACTCGAATAAAATAAGATATAGAATCTTTAATAAAACTATAAAATAAATTCTTGAAGCATGACTAGTAATTTAATCTCGTTATCGTGTTTCGATAACTTATAATAATTAGATTACATTTACTATTTTAATTTTGGTCAGACAGGAAGAAAAAAAACAGTACCAATACTTTCTTCTGATATATATATATATATATATATATATATATATATATATATATATATATATATATATATATATATATATATATATTTATATATATATTGTAATACGTATACATATTATTCCATTCATTGATCTTTCCCCGAGTTAATGTAAGCATACTTTTAATACATCATTTAATTTACTGCATGGTCATGGTTAAATTGAAAAAAGAGCAAATTAAATTATGAATGTATCTTATCATCAATGCTAATTAGTTATAATAATCTGTATAGTTTACGAGAAAATTGTTTCGCCGGAATTTTTATACATCAACAATTAGATCAAATTTTATAATTTTTTCTTATCCTAATTAGCTTAATAATATAATAATTAACTAAACAGAGTACTTTTCTATGAACTTGAGTGCGGTAAATTATCGGAAATATGATAAAGAATTATTTTATTCTTTATAAATAAATAAAAAAATGTAATATGATGAACGAAATATAAAACATGTTTTTACTTAATTTATTTTTAAAATTAACCAACCGATTAAAATAGTTTCTCAGTGCAACCTTTAATTCTTACATAAACTCTTGTATTTTACAGCTAATAGACTCGATAATTACATTTTTTAACTTTTTACCTTACCTGTATTAAGATTTAAAATTTTTAAGTTCTATGATTTTGAATTATACAACCATTATTTACCAAACAAATTACTCTTTCAACTGTCTAAAATCCAACTAACAACGTGCAGAAAGTCTTTCTCAATTCAGTAAAAGTGTACGTGAGGAAATGCCGTTATTAACTCCCATGTTTTCCAATGGGGCGTAAATGCAGGAAAAGTTTCTGTTGAAAGCATTTCTTACGGTATGATGTAATTAGTAGCTCACGTCATAATTTCTCTTTCCATATTTTCGTAACAGCAACCAAATTAATATTCCTGGCACAGAATTTTTAGGTCATTAGTTTATTAGAATATATTTTTTTTTCCATTTTGGACGAGTATAAATTTAGTCATAAAATTTTTTTTTGCTGCAGTGGAATGAAAGATAGAATTTTCATTTTATTAAGTGCTAAGTATGCTAATTTTACTGATTTGTTTTAAAATTTTTCGGTCCGATTATTTTGAAAAGAAATTTTAAAGTAAGGTTTGGGGCAGATAGGTTGCCTTACCTTTACATAGAAATGTAGTCAAAGGGGGTCTACTTCGGTCTTTAAGTTGTTTCCTACAATGTTTTTAATTTTCAGATTTCAGCAGTTTTTACGTGATTTTTATCATGTTTGATTTATTTTTATTATAATTTTACTTTTGCAATGGTTTTGTTTAGTTATATTAGTTGAACAGTGTTTTTGAGTGATGAATGTGAAGAACTAGAATTTAACACACGTGACTGAATAATTTTGAACTCAACTCCCCTTCCAAAGTTTTTTTTTTTTTTTTTTTTTTTTTAAGTTTCTTAGGTAAATGCAGATCCCATGATTTTCAGATACCTAAGAAAACATTTATTTTTCTATTTGAGTTAAAATAAACATTTATAGAATGTGGAGAAAACATTAAGTTTTCAGTTAGCTTTAGTACAATTATTTCTTCGCCAAGTGAATTTAAAGTAATTACTTGTCGTGTGGACCCTTGCTCATTGCAGAACTACTTCAGCAGAAGAAAGCGTTAACCGGGTAAATTGGGGTGCAAACGTCTTCGGGTGGTTTGAGTTTAAGGCTATTAATATTAAATTCGTTATAGTAGATTTGAACATAATCCAGAAGACAATTGAACTCTTGAATCAAGTATTGGGAGAAACTAGCTTTCATGGAGGATTTTTTGATTGAACTAAACCACATTTGCGTTATATGGAAAGCTAAGCCACGAAAACCGCCTACGGTTAGTTCAGCTCTAAGAGAACTCTAACTCATGATCTGTCTACCACTAAGGATTTTTTATGCTAGCACTGTGGTTAATGTGATGGGGGAGCCGAATTCGTATCGACCAGCCAACGGTTCGAAAGTGGACCACGTCATCGGGAGGCGAGTGGTCCGGTATATCCCTCCGCTTATGTTTACGACTTGATGTGTGACCAGTTTCGATATTATAGGTAGTTTGATGTTTGAGATTGTATTTGAATTTTCACGTAATTTTCAAATTCATTTGAGATATTTTTGTATTTCATAAATTCAAAACGGTCATAAGCCATAAATTGATTTTAGCAAATCAATATCATGGTATATATGAAGTTTAAGGTTTTCCATGATTTAAATTTCTGGTTTTAAATTTTCTTCTGAAATTAAAATAATTTACAAACTGTTAGGTAAATAGTACAGGTTATATTGTAAGCAGTACAAGTAAAATAACATAGGGTGGAGTGCTTGGACGAAAAAATAAATCGGAAGTCGTTACCCAAAGTCTTATTACAGAATTTAATCGCTCGTATTTTAATCACTAGCGCCATCTGTTTTTAGCCTGTTAACCATCAAATTTTGTCCCATTAAATCAGTATAATCTAACCATCAAATTAGTAATTATTTTCGCTTAAATAGACCAATACTGCGCATGCGTGAAGTAGCTATAGGCCGGCAGGAGGTAGCGCAGTGGTAGTTCACTTGAAGCCGATGGTAAAAGTTAACATTCTGGAATGCTAAGGTGGGAAAGGGTACCCTCTTATATATATAGGTTTTTAGATTTGGTAACTTTTTCCCATTTTAACAGCTATTTAAAGTCTAATTTCAAATCATAGATTCGAGATAATTAAAACGAATAAATTGACATAAAAATAATTTTATAATGAGGTTAGCTAAATATATAAAATTTATGATTTTTTATATTAATGATTATTTCATATTTAAATGTATACAAAAAATGACTATTGAAATATTCATCCTGTAATCTCGATCAACATCGTGATTTATATTAAACTCTAAAAATGGATAATTTTTCCGAAACGTCAAAAATATAGAAATTTAAAGTGTTTGATAAATTGAACCGGGAAGAAGTTCTACGAAACTCGATATCTTGGAAGTGTAATTACAGGTACCCCAAAATAAATCACGAATATTTGGAGTCATTTTAGGAGCCTGAGTAATTTTATGCAATAACTCACTCTCAATATAACACATGCAAATTGTTATCTTCAGAAATTTAATCTCATCGGAAGGGAATGAAATTTTTGATTTGGGAATGAAAGCAACTTTTTCAGTTACTCTAGCTTCAAATAAACACGTTTTTTCTTATTCATTTTTTTCAGTTTATGATCTTTAAGATTGCTGAAAGTGTGTGTTTAAATTTTAATATTTTTTGAAAAATTTTAATAAACGACTTTATATTTGTTGACGTAGACTTAACAAAATACTTTATTTTCAGTTGAAGATTTTTTCTAAACATACAAGGGAGACTCTTTACTACGAAATGTATTTGTTTCAGTTGAAAAATTTTGTATAGAGAATTTTTCAACTAGAGTGTTTTACTGCAGTTATTTTAGTAAATGTTAAATTTTTTCCGGCGCTTAGTTCAAAACTATAAAATCATGATTTTTTATTAGTTATAACTATTTTAAATTTATGACAGTCGTAAAGTTTTATTACATAAATAAAATGCTCAAAACTAATCACAATTTGTCAATTTGGAAAATAATATATCCTAGTATGAACTTGTATTAATTTTGCTTGAAAAAATTTCATGACTTTACAGAGCATTTGGTGATGCGGAAATTTTTATGAAAATGTAACATAAAAATGGATTAGTGGGCATTTTTTTACCATTTGGAAACCTTTTTATACAGTTCAGATTTAGAAACCTTTTAAAATTAATGCAAATACTATCATGTACTTGCATTAATTTTATTTGGAAAATATTCGTTGTATTACAAAGCATTTCATGACGCGGAAATTTTTGTGAAAATTTAACATCTTAAAAGTGAGATAATGATTAGGGTATACTTTATAATTTTTTTTTTTACTATTTGGAAACCTTTTTTTAAATTGTCATCAATGATTATAACTTTCATAGACTAATTTCATACTTAATTCATAGCGCATTCTTATTGACTTAATTTCATTTAAATTTTTATAGATTTCGCTAGAAATGAAGAAAATCAAATTAAAGTACTTATGTTGGAAAACAATACCACAAAATCTATATTGTCTAAAAATTTTAAGAAGATTACAAATAATCATCCAGTTATTATAAATAATCATAGCTGGTGAATTTTAATGAAGCATTATGCTAAACTACTGCTAGTAATTTAAAAAAAAAAATGTTCTGTAACTACAATACGTTTTAACAAACTTATTTCAATTACTACTAACATAACGATTCACATAATTAATAAATTTCTTGCATGTTCAGTCATAATTAGTGTAACTAATCTGCATAAAAACGCGAAACATTCAGAAATTAATCTTCACAAAAAGTTCGAACAACCGGTGAAAATGTAAAAGCAAGATATTAATATTTCATAAAATAAAAATACAAATAGGAATTTCGTACTTATCATTGTTCCGATATTTTAATAATCTTATGAATGTAGGAATATTTCACTTATTCTCAAAACAAAAATATTCACCAAACGTCGCAGACTGTTTATAAATTTCTGATAAGGTAAATCAATATCTAGACAAAACTGGAAATAAAAACGATGCATTTCTAAAAGACTTGCAAATCTTATTTGAAGCCATTAACAGGCGGGCATTGCTTTTGTCAAGAAAAAATTACCTTTATCGTAAAAATGCATGTGAGAAAGTTGTGTGTTATAGAATCGATAAAGAACATCAATGCAGAAGGGTTTTCGGAATTGGATTTAAAGTGGTATAAGGCAGCTATGCTTTTAATTCATGGTGTGACCTACCACAGTTAACATATTACATTTTCCCTGTTTAACTTTGGGTTTATCACGTACTTGAACAAATGGGTTTTGGTTTAAAGAGAATGAGTAAATAAAGCAGTCCAAAAGAGCTAAAATGTCTACAATGTTAAGAACATAATAAACAAAATTATATCGTATGTTTGTATCATTTTATTGACTTGCAAACCTATACATTTATTTGCTTTTTGGTAACTAAGGTTGTTAGAAATTTCGAGTTTTTGTTGCTTACTTAATATTACAACAAACTAAGTAACTTAAGGACTAAAAGGATAAAAGAAAAGAAAGAAAAAAAACGAAGAAAATTAAGGAAAATCAGTTTATTTACTGCGCATAAGCTGCAAGTCTATAGAATTCATAAAATAAATTAAAAATGTAGAGAAAACATGGAACATTGATAAAAAAAATAATAACTGACAATTTGGACAATGAACTTGGAAAAGATAGAAAACTTAAAATTTATTTTAATCGTACAAAAATAAGTTTTTTTTAGCGAACAGCTTTTGATATAAATTGATTTTGGTATGTTAACTTTAAAAAAAAAATCGGCTCATTAGTTAGTAGTATTTCTGTTAGTAGTTAGTAGTAGTTAAAATAAAAGTAAATCTGGTTATTAGTTAGTAGTAGTTAAAATTAAGACTTAGACAACTAAAGAATCTGTTTTAGACTACAAACTAGTTACATTCTAAACTGCTGTTTGTAGAAAATGCAACACCATGAAGGAATCATCAGAATCAAATGAAATTCGCAGCAAATGTCAACTATAGGATATTATGCAAATTAATAAAGTTTCAGAGCCATCGCGCGTGCGTGGCGCGCGCAGCGCCCTCTGAATTGATGCTGAAAGCGTATAAATAAAGTGCTGTAGCGGGACGTTGAAAATAGTCTATGATTATTTGTTAGTGGCAAACGTTTAGTGAGAACTGAGTATGCCTCCACGACGGAAGAATAAGAAATTCAAGCAACTTACGGAGTTTGAACGAGGGAGGATAATCGGCCTTCGAGAAGGAGGATTTTCCTATCGCGCAATAGCAGCTCGTATGCAGCGGAACAGTTCCACAGTGATGCGAGTTTGGAAGCAGTGGACCGACGAGCACCGAACAACTCGAAAAACAGGCACTGGACGACAGAAGGTGACGTCAGAGCGCGATGATCGACACCTGCTCCGCATGGCGGTGAATGATCGCACAGCTTCCTCCAGGCAGCTGGCAGCACATTGGTCTACTGCTACAGGTGTACAATTGTCGGCTTCGTCAATTCGTCGTCGTCTGCTGCGCCGTGGATTGCGTGCAAGGGTGCCATTATACAGGATTCCCCTCACGGCGGATCATCGACGGCTGCGTCGGCAGTGGGCTCTTGAGCACAGAGACTGGCGAGCTGATTGGCACCAAGTTGTCTTTTCAGATGAATCACGCTTCAATTTGTGGACCCATGATGGCCGTGTTCGTGTTAGACGTTATGCCGGTCAACGCTGCCTTCCTGAGTGTATTATTGAACGACATAGTGGTCGAACACCCGGAGTTATGGTCTGGGGTGCGATTTCGTATCATGGACGATCCAATTTGATACGAATTGAGGGTAATCTCAATAGCAACAGATACGTCCGTGAAGTGCTACAGCCCGAAGTCGTTCCTTTCCTTCAAGGCATCCCTGGAGCTATCTTTCAGCAGGATAATGCACGCCCACATGTTGCGCGGACTGTTAGAGACTTCTGTTCAGCACAACGCATGCAACTTCTTCCTTGGCCTGCTTATTCGCCGGATATGTCGCCTATTGAGCACGTGTGGGATATGGTTGGTCGGCGTCTCACTCGTGATCCGCGTCCTGCAGTTTCCAAAGACGAACTTTGGTTGCGCATACAAGCGATATGGAATTCTCTTCCTCAAGCAGATATTCAACATCTGTTTGACTCCATGCCACGTCGTATAGCAGCACTTATTGCAGCGCGTGGTGGCTGCACCAAATACTGATTTCGGACGCTTAATTTGTTTCTTTTGTTTTGAAAATTTCATCATTTATTTGTATCAGTACAAGTCGTTTCTGCATTAAATTTCATTTGATTCTGATGATTCTTTCATGGTGTTGCATTTTCTACAAACAGCAGTTTATAAGTACGAGACTCAATATTTTGATGACATCTTTAAGAAATTCTAATAAGTCCCAATGGTCCCGGATTGCATTTTTAAATGTCTAGCCTTTGCAGTTTATTTTACTTTTTTTTTAAATACAATTCGTAATATTGTATATTTTTTACCATGTCAAGGAAATAAGTAGAATTAATCTGCGACTAAACCACACATCTTCTGATTTCATTTTAAACAATTTTCCTTAAGTAATACGAATATAAAAATGGATAAACTCACCAATACATTTAAGTATTCGTGTTTAAACTCGTAGTATTTCTAATCATAAGGTCTTAACTATTTGAGCTTCTTTAAAATATTTAAAGATCTTTAATAAAAATTTTGCTCATTACATAATAAATCTACAACAGCAGACAACCAGAGGAAATAAGTTTCTGTATCAACCAAACCAAACTTCTTTTGATTATATCTTCAACAATTTCCTTAATAAATGAAACTAATTAGTACTGTTTCAGCTTCACTAGATAAATTCGTACGAAACGCTAAATTGAGAGCAGAAGTTGCTTTTCTTTGAAAATGTAATCTATTAATAATATCTTTTCAGGACTCTCGTCTTCTGGCTATATTGTTTTCTCTAAATCTAAGTAATGCTAAGAAAGAACAAAAGGAGCCTTGCGAAATAATTTAGTTATTTGTGAAGGTGTTTACAATGTGAAGGAAAATCTATCACATTTAGTGTTAAAATAAACAGAAACAGTGCATTTGATTTTCATGATCGAATGTAACAATTAAGATTCTTTTAGCAAGAAGCAAAGTACATGTTTGGATCTAAATCATTCGATTATGTAACAAAATTCTTACATTTTGTTGTTTGAAACGTCATTTTTTCTTTCCTGTGGAAGATGTTTTCTGCACTAGAGAGCACTGCAAGCTCTTTACTTCCTCTTCTTTCGGTTAACTCTTTCCGGTGCATTTTGAAGCCCTTTAATTCACAACGTGATCATTGTGTTTCGATACTCTTAAGTAGTATTTCTGGTGCACGTGTTAGTTACCTGATTTATTTACTGTGTTTAAAGATTAATCGCTATAAGGATCGTCATTTAAGAACCTGTTATTCAAGACGTAGGAATCTGCATTTGAAATAAAAAAAAAGTTTTAAAACATTTTACCATGCCATCAATATACTAGCTCCAAAATTTTAACCTAAATTATACTTTGTAAAATAAACTTATCTTGCTGCTCGAACAATATGCTAACACTAACGCATGATGCACGGCTTACAAGCCGTATCAGAACTGCCAAAAATGCTAGTTCTATCTAAATCTAGCAATAAAGTCACCATTTTTAACAATACATCTATAAATAACTAAAACAAATCTTCATTTCAAACTCGCCAGGATTACTTAATACCATTAATAACTTATAAAATACAGCAGGGTTGCTCTCAGGAATTATATAATTTCTTTTATTAGAAACAGAATTATCTGTTTGAAAATATCGCCTCTCAGAATAAGCTGTATACTTTTTAACCGGAAGTAGAGCAGGTCAATAGCTTGAGATTGTTGTTTAGATTTAACTTGAAAACACCATCCATGAAAATGAAAGGCAATTTTCTTTGAGTGTATAAATAATTTATTGAATCATATATTGCCTATTCTTTTCCAATACCCTTTGCCATCTTCATGGCAGTAGCAGGATTCTACGCTCATAAAATTTTTGTTGTTGGCTGTCAAAAAACGGAGCCAGGTCATTTTTGACCTCCTTGTTTAGATAAAGGTTTTACCATCTAAAATATTTTGTAGAGACCAGAACATTGTTGTCGATAAGCCATTTCTGCTCCAAAGTTTTGATGGCCTTAAAAAAAAAAGCATCATTTTCTTAACGTTTGAGTAGCAAATAACAGACGTCCACGCAACGACGCAAATTTCTTTCCGTAAGAACGGGATTAAAGCGTATGTTGAGCTTTATAACCGTCGTTGAACAGCCTACCCAATTAAGAGTTTACAGCAACCAATGTTCAACTCCTTAGCCTAGTAATTTTGAGCCCAATCCAGGAGACAAGGGAACTCCTAGTATAAGGTGCTGGGCGAAATTTGCCTCTATGGAGAAATTTTTGATGAAACTAACTCGCATTTGCGTAATATGGAGAGGTAAACCACGAAAAACTCACTCGGTTAGCCTGATGGCAGGGGGGCTCCAACCGTCTTCCACTGAGGATATTTTACATCAGCAGTGTGGTCAGCGCCAGCCGGGTGTGGAATTCGTTTTGACCTGTCATCGCTGGGGTTCAAACCAGATTCACATCATTGGGACCCGAGGGCTCTTTCCCTAAGCATTCAGAGCTCATGATGAGCTTTAGGACTTTCGGCTTTTCAAATTACCATGAATGGCTGAATTCGATAAATTTATTCTCTCAGCAATCTCACAAGTTGTTATCCGCCGGTCTACATCAGTTAACGCTTTTATTGTTTCTCTTAGCTTCAATTGGCTTGGACATCTTAGTGCATATCAATCGAGATCTTGCCAAACCAAAGTTTTGCAAACCAGATTTGGCTCTGCCGTACTGCTAATACATCTTCATACACATCGGATAATTATTTTCTTGCTTGAGCAGCATTTTTTACCTTTTCGATTGTATAAAGTAAAATATGCCGAAAATTCTGCTTTTACCTTTCCTTATTTGAAAAGGCACCAACCGAAAAGTATTGCATAGTATCAATCAAACTTTTTCACAATTAAATCTTGTTATATAGCCATTTTATATTTGCTAATATAAAACGATTTTACGGCTTAAATGTGAAGTTGGCAGAAGGAAAATATACGTCTTCTGTCGGATAAAAAAAATCAAAAAAAAAAAAAAAAAAAAAATCCGAGCATTCTATAATTACATCTTTTTTCTTTATTAGATGTTTCTCTATAATGCATATGTAGACGTTTTAAGGCAATGGTTCTAAAATATAAACATTCCATTTTAAAATAAATATATATTAAGACCTGCGAAAAATATTTACGGAAGAGTATGATCAAAAGGTATCTTATCTAATATATTCCTTTTTCAATGCCAGGGATACTGAGATAGCATAACCTTTTGATATTATAAGGGATGTTCTGCAAGGACCGCCTTTAATATGCACTTTTAGAATCCTTGTCAAAAGTTGAAACAAGAAAGTATAAACATAAAGAATCGCAATTTAATATTCAAGCGAAGAAAAATAAAAGCTCAATCGAAATCTGAAAAATTGCAGTAGCGTAACGTGTTTGCAATGAATAACAGAACGGATGTAATTTGATCTTGAAACTTGAGGGGATTTCTTATAATCGTTTTTTAACTCCCCTCTGTTTCTTTTCGCAATCAATTACGTTATTTCTTTCTCTCTCTCTTGCATAATAATTCGTAAAATTCTGATTGCTTCTTGGTATTTTCCCTTGTTGAAACATTTATTTGCGAACCCTAGTGAGAAAAGAAAACTCTATTTTAATTTTTGATCAGAAAATATATATTAAGGGCGATCTTTACTGAACATAAAATGTATATAAAGCATCAGAAAAGTATAAAATCATTCTTTTAGCACAAAACTTATTCACATCTGATATTTATAGCATTTCTGATATAAATAGTTGTTAAGTGGGTTAAATAAGTTAACTCGTTAAGCAAATTTAGTTTTTTTAAATATTTCAATTCTAAAGTAATAAACATTAATTTAAACTATTTTATGATTCTTTCAAAAGCACATGAAATTTTATGCTACCTCAATCATTAGACCGCATACTGTGTTTTGAAAGCTTCATATCCATATTCTATCATTATTTCTACATAAACCTTTTAGTAAGATATTTTTCTGAAGTTAAAATTTTTGTAAAGCAAGTTAAAAATGTTAAAATCTGGTGTGCAAGTTTGACTTTTATATTTCTGTTTTAATGGGATTCATTTGAACTATATTTTATATATCTTTTCAAATGCACTTTGGATTTTATATAATTTCGCGTTTATTATATGACGTACTGCGTTTTAAAATGTTTGTTTGTACTTTCCCTTACTATTTCTTTATATTGCGAATTTTATTCTTTATTCCTCATGTTTAAGTAGCAGTAAAGCAGGATAAAATATACTTCTCTGTACTGGCAGCTTAAATTTGAGAGCATTTTAATAATTAGATAGTAATTAGAAATATTTAATTAATATACACTAATTACTTTCTCTCAAAAGCACTAGGAATGTTATGGAATCCTTTGATAATTAAATGGCATACTGCGTTTTGAAATATTTATTTCTACATTCTATCACTTCCAATTTAGGGATCACCTTTTCTTAAGGTGGTGATTATCTTGGTTACTCATCCATGCTAGCTCAATTCATTTTCGTCGGACTCCCAAGAAACCATCTATAAAGACGATCTAACGAACGCTAGCGTTCAGTTCTTTAATTTACTGTATCCATGCACTTCTTGATGCTTTGTGGCATTTACCATTGTGGTTTCTTCAGTTAACGGTTAAGGGTAGATTGTATATGATGTCCTATTAAATTCATCCTCATTAATATGTGACTATGCATGTTAAATTAATACGCTTGGCTGATTCTCTATTCGAAACTTTTAAGAACGTTACGGGAAATTGTACATTAATAACAGGCCTGTTCATTCGCGATGGTGAAAAATAGTTTCATTTGCGAAAGGTTGAGTAACGAAGTCTTAGGGTTGTTGAAAAGTTTCAACCCAAACCCCATTGAAGGAGCTCGCAACAAATTTAAAACTATTTACAACGACTCTTGAGAAATCTGGAACAAAAGGTAGAGAACCAACGTTCTTTCTAAAAATTGCTTTGATCGTTAAGTTTTAATTAAGGATAATTTTTCCCATCTCTGGTTAAAAGCCTGTAATTTAAAATGATCCTTTAAAACAGCGGGTTTTGTAATCAAAAAGATTAATTGTTTCATAAAGTACTTTGAAAGTAGGAGCATTTTTTGTTGCAATTTTAGCTTGGGTTTCAAAGATAATAAAGTGGTTTAAAGTAATGACTTTACATAAATTTTAGCGTTTTTTACACTAACACTTTTTTTTCTTCTTCTTGTTCTTCTTTATTCTTGGTTAATCTAGCATAGGTGTGCTTAAAATCAATTTTGGTCGTCTTTTCTCTTTTAGTATATTTTTTTTTTCTTTAGTACTTTGACCTGCAGAAATATATTTTGTAACACTGCCATGTTAAATCACTTTAACAATGGTCGTGTAAAATACTTTTGATCTATGTTTGCGATTTTTCTATGGAATTGTTTAAAGGACAAATTGCAAATTATTTCAAGCTTCTAAATTATTTATTTTAATAATACAATAATTTTTTTTTTTCTAATTCAAGTGTAGTAATCTAAAGTTTCACACTAGCACTTTTTTTTTTTCTTGTGCTTACTCTTCTTTAATCTATGTTAATCTAGTATAGGCGTGCTTGAAATCTATTACAGTCGTCTTTTCTCCTTTAGTATATATATATATATATATATTAGTATATATATTAGTATATATATATATATATATTAGTATATATATATATATATATATGCCTTTTACTCTAGTGCTTTGACCTGCAGAAATATATTACGTAATACTTGTTTAATGGTCTAATTTTAAATAATTTTACATGGTTGAATTCTTCAGCTATGTTATAGAAAAATCTTTTTCTATACGATGTATAAAACTATTGGGAAGAATTTTACGATTGACATAAAAACATTATGCTCTAATTAAGCAGTCTTTACTTCACTTCAATTGTTTTTAGTTATTATTTAACACAATAAATTCTTTATAACTACTTTTAATAGAAAGCCTTTTTTATTTAAAATAATCATTCTACCTTCTAATAAACAGTCAAAGATTATTTTTAAGATATACATATTTTGTTTTTAATGTACATAAAGCAATCCTATTTTCTTTAATGCTATTAGAAGAGTGATTGGTTGAACGATTTTAATTGTATTAGCAAACACGGGGTTTTGCCTTCTTTCTCTAAACACAGATCCCAAATTACAATCTACTTTTATTTCGTGTTTATTTGATTTACTTCTTATTTTTGCATGGCCTAAAAATAGGCTAATGAAAACAATCTTTGTCACTTTACGGAAAAAAGTTTAGTCAACTTTGCCCCATTCGTGGAGTCAAGAACCCTCCCCCCCTCCTCCTTGCTTGTGTAAGCCAAAAATAACCATGTGACCTAATGAGCCAATCATCATTGTTTTCATTCTGCTGGTATCCTGGCTGGTATTATGAATTGAATAATACATTGAAATTATTCGATATTTCTTACTGTTAACTTTCTATTTTTTATTGCATCTTTAAAAGGAAGACTTTAAGTTTTTGACTTCTTTATTACTTTAAAACCTAACTCGTTATGTTTAAATATAAATATGTATAAATCGTATTTTTTTTCTTTAATATTTTATCTCGTAAAAACATATTGCTTGAGTAATTTAAACTTCACTAGCTAGCTTAACAATGCGAACTTGTTTTGTCAGAAAAAAAAAAATGTTTATTCTTATAAAAGAGCTTGTTATTGATTGGGCTGAGTCTAGAAAACTTTCCTGGCGAAACTAACTATTAAAATGTTTTAAAAATTAGCATAAGATATATTTAAAGTAATGTTCTTTCTTTAGTCAAAAGCCTATTAGTTATTCAGTTAGCAAGAATTAGTTTTCTTTTACATTATCTGAAAGGTTTTTATAAACAAAAAATAATTCCTTTAAGTATTTTCTGTATCTTTGCCAAACCATAAATTATCCTGACTGAGTGGAATACAGATGTTTTAAACTTCGTTTCTTTTATTAAATATTTTACCCGCAATAGAGAATAGATCTTTCCGACTTCATGACACAATTCTTTTTTTTTTTCCTCTTTCTTTCCCTTATTGGCCTTTATAAAAGCCATTTAACTTGGTCAGAACTTTTGATCAAAGTAGTCTAAGAGAATAGGTTGCTTTAAGGGAATAATGATAGAAATTTAGGCTAGATCATGGGGGAAATTTTTCTTCCCTTAGCAATCTCGTTCTATTCTTTAAATTAGGTGATAGGTATTGGTCCGCATCATTTAATACTAATACAGTGTTTTCCTGAGAGATTAATTTATTTTTTTGTTAAATTTCCGATTGAGCATAGTTTCATATAAAATTGCGATTTTTATTTATTTATTATTATTGCCTACTTTGAAGTTTTCTTTAAAAAGATAGATTTATTTTGAATTTTTTTTTTTTTTTTTTTCGTAGCAACTTACAAAGAGTGGATTTTTGATATTTACTTTTAATATTTATTTGAAAACAGATTGGACGATAAAAATCCATGTTAGGTGAAGTGCAAATTTTTTTTACTACATTGCTTCATTGACATCATTGTTTTCTCTTATTGTCGACACTCTTAGAATTTAGGCACTCAAGCAATGGTAAAGAAATATAGATGTTTTAAATTTCTTTCCTTTTTTAATCATTTTCCCTACTATAGAGAATAGATCTTTTGTGCTACATGACACAATTCTTTATTTTTTTCTTTACTCAATAAAAGCCATTTAACTTGGTCGGGACTTTTGAGCTTAGAATAGGGAAGAATTATAGAAATTTAGGCTAGATCATGATGAATTTTTGCTCCCCTTCTCAATCTTGTTTTGTTCGTTAAATTAGATGATAGGTATTGGTCCGTGTTTTATGGAGATATTATTATTATTATTATTATTATTATTTTTTTTTTTTTTTGTATTTTTCTCGATTGAGCATATTTTCAAATATTTTTTTTATTTCTTTTTCATTGCCTATGTTGACATCTTTCTTTAAATAATAGATTTAAATTTTATTTGTATCAACTCACTTACTTTTGTTATTAATTTAAACCAAATCTGACGATAAAAATTCTGCACGTTGAAGCATTTGTATTAAGACGTATCAGTATTGTTTACTTTTTTGATTTTTGGAATTTCAAATATGATAAGATTTTTTTTTTTTTTAAATTGCCTTGGTTGAAATTCTTTTAAAGAGCCATTTTGTTAGCGTATTTTAGCAATTATTCGTTGGGCAAAATCATTCTTTAATAGTGAATTGATCCCACTTACATTCGTCGTAATTTTGAACCCAAAATACAAACCAAAACAATTCGTGCATTAATTTTCTTGAAAATATCAATTTTGTGGACGGTTTTGTGCATTTAACGATATATATATATATATATATATATATATATATATATATATATATATTAGAAAAAGGCTATTATTCGAAGTTTCCTTTTGATTTCTTGTACAAAACATGGTTGCCGCGCATACAATTAATCTGTTTTAATATATGTACTCTAATCTTATTGTTGTTGGATTTTTTTCTTGCCACCTGTGTCATAACATCATTATTTAATGTTTTTTCTTTTCAAGTTTTTTATTTTCTGGGAAATTGAGCATTACTGGGATTTAGACACATTGCTAAAGGGGTGCAGAAAAAATTTAATAATTCTTTCTTCACAGACATGTTTGATAAAAGCTCATTTAACTAAACAGTTTCCTTTCCATTTTACCGATATCATTTCAATTCGACCCATTTTATAAAGTCACATTTATGATAACGAATGCGAAAAGATAAAATTTTATGTAAAATAGTGTTTACCCTGCTGGAGTTGGATTTATTTCCAGATTAATTTCAATTTCTCCATCGCGGAAAGCCTTGGTAATGAAAATACATGGATCACAAAATGGTTGAGCCTTCTACCCTGGATTACTGATTGTGGAGCGATTGCATGAAAGGTTGATCCATCAGCGGGTACAATGCCAGTTCTACATCTCCAATTAGTTTCATTTATTCGATTTCAATAGCCCAACTCTCAACGGGTAAGAAATAGTTTCACTTCTATTGAGCAAACCCAAATATTCGTGATGTATTTCCAAGTTTGGGTATTTTAGCTTTCTATAGATGTGTATAACTGTGGGAAATCATCTCCCATTTATTGCCATGGGATAGCAGGCTGCGTATTTGGAATTAAGCCTGATTACAAATTCGAATGAGACAACGGTTATGAATTACGTTGCATCGTCTAGAGTCCGATGAATTATTCAGTCATATAGAATAAGTATCGATCAACTATATTAGATATAAAGGGTAAAATTAACGAAATGCCGACTGTCGATTTGTTAGTTTATGAGATTTGCTGAGTTTTAGAATTCGAAAGGGCCTCAAGCATTCATTTGCGTGTTTGAGTTTCAAGACGTTTAAATATTGCCAGCGACTTCAAATTGTCTCTGGAATCACTAACTTGTAATCAAACACCCGTATAGCTTTCTATTTTTAGAGATGATTTGGTTCTTAAGTTTTACCTTGATTGTTAACACTTTCAAAGTAATTCGCCTTCCAAGTGTTCACCAGCT
The DNA here is from genome assembly GCA_949128135.1 of Parasteatoda lunata. Taxonomy (NCBI): domain Eukaryota; kingdom Metazoa; phylum Arthropoda; class Arachnida; order Araneae; family Theridiidae; genus Parasteatoda; species Parasteatoda lunata. The sequence goes on along the minus strand of OX421981.1, from coordinate 25,139,667 downwards.
TAGATATTTTCTTGCATTCATATTTAAAGGTACATATTAGAAATGGTCATTGATAACAATGTTACTTTAGCTGGGATTAAAAAGTTAATTATCTCCTAACATTGCTCGCTACACATTTTTGAAACTTGATTTTATATACTCTTCGAACTCTTCATCTTCAAAGTTTGCTTTATAGTTCGGGCGCAGCTAGAGACGCCTATGTTCTTTTCATATATATTTTTTCTGTAACTCTAAAATAAAAAATAGATTTTTTTGTTTTTCAGTTGTGAAAAACAGTTTAATAATAACTAAAAAATAATCTTTTAGATTTATCTCTAATCTTTTAGATTATTTGTACACTAAAATACAAAAAAAAAAAAAAAAAAAAAAAAATTTCATTTCTTTTTTTCTTTTATATTTATCAATAATTGATTTTGTAAATAAAAAAAAAATAATAAAATAAGGATGAATAACTACTTCTCTCAGATTTATTTATATATATATATATTACAGTACACAGGTGTTTCATGCTGTACTTCATAACCACCGATTGTTAAAATACTAAATATAATATATTTTACTTATTTTGATCTAAAATAATACAAAATCTTTGAAAATCCACGTGTTCAATGCTTAAAACTAAATTGACAGCAAATACAATAATTACTATTTTAGGGTTGTCACAGGTGACATAAAATGTAAAAAGTGGTCTTTCAATTACTATGGTCAATTCTTTCATGGTCAGTGGTCAATTCTTTCTTTTATTTATTAATTTATATAATTATTCAATAGCAACTACTACCATGGCATACATTGTACGTTATTTATATTTAAAGCGAAAAAAATCTTCTTAATAACCTTCATTAAACTGAAAAAAATTATGTTAGCAAAAGTTGCCAACTTTAGTAGATTTTTGATTTTTATTAATCACCACATTTTACAATTTACTACGTAGAATGTAATAACTGCAACTGACTAAATGAAATATAAGTAATTGATAAAATGCGATCGATTAAATTACATGATATTATGATTGACCAAAACGTATGCGATTGATTGCAATTGTCTAAAGCAAATGCGACCGATTGCGGTTTTCCAAATCATACGCGATCGATTGCTAATAAATATATATAAAATACCATTGATTGTAATTCATTTCGTAAAATACAATAGATTTCAATTGTCCAATTCAAATTCGATTGGCTTTAACTGGTTAAGTCATATAGGATCGGTTGAAATCAAAGATAAGAAAATGAGAGGCACAACCCCACCTTTAAAAGCGTAGTGCTCGCTTTCTCCTAATGACTCAGCTATCTAGTGGCAATCATGAAAATAAGTTTTTAATTATTCCCTTCAAGAAAAAAAATGCTCAGAACTCGCTTTTTATGCTGTTTACGTGTCATTAAAATAGTTTTTGCCTTTTTCATGAAAGAAGGGAGGATAGGAGCCCCCTTTTTTTAAAAAAGAAAATTGTATAGTATAATTAATCGCCATCTTTGATTTCAATGAGTTAAAAACTTTATGAAACTATTAACTATAGTAACTGGTGCCGCCATCTAGTGATGCTGATAAAAAGTAAATTTTCATCATTTACTTTCATTACAAAAAGTAATTATTTTGGTATTTTTAGCACTTTTCAATGCACTTTTTTGAAAATATACATATAAGAGTGTTCAGCTCAAATATTATTTAGTTGTATTTCAAATGAAGAAATTAAGCAGCACGAATCTTTAATTTCTATAATAAGAATGGTTAAATGACGCAAAAACTGACGTGACACTAGTAATAAGAGAATGCGAAGAGGTCCAGATGTACAGCAATGACGCATCGTTTTTTCAACTATTTGGGCTGTAGTGGTTTATCTTATATAATATTTTTGGCTGAAACTCATTTAATCAATTATGATTGATTTATAACTGTTTAAATCAAATACGACTTATTTTTATTTACATATTTATCAAAAAGCACACTTTGTATCAAAAAGCAAAAGCAACACTGCTTAAAATGTTGGTGTAAAGTTGGCACAGTTTTTTGTGTTGAGGTAAACTAAAGTGTTTTACAGTGCATGTGGTCAAACATTTTTTTATTTGTTTTTTCACAGTTCTACTTATTTCTTTATTTGTTCTTAACTAGAAATTTCTGCAAGGGAAATCTTTATTTCTCATTTAATGTATTTTTTGTTCGTGAATTGTAATTTTAAAGAAATATTTTTTTTTTTTCGTTCCATTGTATTTGCGATTCCAATTTTACATGAATCGAACATTATTGATATGTTATTGCTTGGTTTCATATATATATATATATATATATATATATATATATATATATATATATATATATATATATATATATATACACATAATGTTTTTCATTTTTAAATAAATGCATTTTGTATATTTCTTTTACTCTTTCACAAAAGTTTCAAATTTCATTTCAGAAGAAAAGGGGATATATTTATATATTACTTCCCCTTGTATTTTCCAAAATTTCTTTCTTCCATTTTTGGAAAAAACTAGTTATTGTTGTGGGTTTTCTAAGGAAACTTCACCCGTTTGTCAAAGTTCCCTCCTGATTATGTGAGGTTATTTTTTTTTCTTTTTTTAACAATACAGTGAGTGACGTAACTCGGTTCAGTTTTTGAAGAGAGCTCTTTATTTTTGTCTGAAAAATGTTGAAATTTTATATTGTTTTGAATTTCTCTCCATAGATAAAAAGTATACATATTTTAGAAACTATTTATTTATATATATATACGATAAAAATAGTTACAGTGAATTGGGTTACTAGTTAAAAAATTCGATATTGCAGTAGAGTGCCGATTATCCGAACGTTGATTTACCGGATTTTTCAGTTATCCCGATCTCTCAAAGACCATGTGTAAGTCCCATCATCTTCGAAAAAGAAAAAGAAAAAAAAATAATAATAAAACTTTTTTTTTTTCCGATGAAAGGAGTCGAAAAATAAATTCCTTTGTTCCTCGATGACCTTATAAGAAACCTACGATTCTTTCCGAACAGTTTAAATAAGAGTGACAAGTAGTTTTTAATAAAAACAGGCTTCTAATAAAACTTTACAAAATTAAAACTTTTAAACACGCTATTTGTAATATTCTATAATAACACTACTACAATTGGTAATCCTGTGCCTAAAAAAAGTGTGAAGGGAAGTGGCTTAAAAATATTCTTTTGTGATTTTTTAAAAGTTGTCCAATTTTCCGTATTTTTTGTTATCCGGATTGGTCCTTATTGATCCGGTTAATCGATGCTCTACTGCACACAAATGCCGTCCAATTCTCGATAGCCACTGTAACTTCTAAGAAACTATGAATTATTTATTTAATATTTTAAATTTGAGAAATTTACTCTCTGTGTACATGCCTTAAATGGAAGTAATGGAACTAAAGTGGAGATTTTTATCCTCATTAAAAAAAAAAATATATATATATATATATATATATATATATATATATATATATATATATATATAAAAAATATTCTATACATATGAAATTGACAGTGGGCGGGGCTACCGGACACTCCCATATATATATATATATATATATATATATATATATATATATATATATATATATATATATATATATGGGAGTGTCCGGTAGCCCCGCCCACTGTCAATTTCATATGTATAGAATATTTTTTCAAGTCAATGGGCCATCGGACATTAATTGTTATATTAAAAAAAGATTATTTTCAAAGTTTCAAGTATTTATGCAGTTGGTAACATGGTAAACAATAGTTTTGAAAATATGTTGAATTCAATAATCAAATTTTTTAAATTTCTATTTTTTTAAGTTAAACTATTCTTTTTTTGAATTATTTTTTTTTGCATTATTTAATTAGATGATAAAACAATAGAAACATACAAAAATATTGATTATTACTCAATATTATACAGAAATATAGGCAATACTCCTTAAGTGGGCGGGGCTACCCGACTCTCCCCTATATATATATATATATATATATATATATAATACGAAAGAAGACCAATAACCGATGCAAAGATCTATTTTTTATTAAAATTTTATTTATCTATCAATATCTAAATATTGATGTCTTTATTGAATTTGTCCTATTTTATTGATACTTTGAATATTTTTTTAATTACTTTAAGTGTTTCATGTTTTAAAATTTTTATTTCTCTGCTTATATGCGCAATGCCGATTTTTTAAGTTCACAAACTAAAGAACTTATTCGCCTTGTATGACGGTTCATTTACAAATAATGGTATAATTTCTAAAAAGAAATTTTTCATCACAGGGTAATGAATAAATACATCACGAGGTATCATAAAAGAACCAATGTCACATTGTTTTTTATTGTTTTGTTATGGTCCATATGTATTGACCGTGTGCAACCACAAGAACAAGTTTTTTTTTTTTTGTTTTTTTTTTTTCTGCGAAATCAAACAAGTTAAAGTAATATTGTATTGAATTTATATATTTTTTTAGTTAAATTTTTTTTTTTCATTAATAACAAACATTATTTAAATATTTCTTAATATTTCATGAGTATTTTACAATGTGTGGAGTTAAAAATGTAGACTTCCCCATTACAACATTAATTTAATTCTATAATTAAAAATTATAAAATAAAATTTGCTCCTTCTTCTAACGGAAAATAAATCTAAGTCACCAAATATAATGAAGATTATTTATCCAAAGGATAAAAACTAAAAATCGAAGACAAATAGAGTCCTGAGTCATATATAAGAAATGATTTTCAACGTGAAAAAGATTTCTCCGTGAAAAATTATCTGTTTTTAAAGGAAAGGAATAGGAGGGGGGGGGGGGGTGCCTTTGTTAAAAGACACGCGTTACTTACAAAGAATTTCAAAAGCTTGTTTAGATGATTACCTAGTAGGCTATTGTATATAGGATATTTTTGAAGTTTAATTTCATCAAAAAAGTTGAACCCACCCCCATCTGTTGAAATAATTCGTAAATCTGGTGCTTATTATTCATTTAGAGATTTGCCTTCATTATCAAAGAGTTTATTTAGTTTTTCAGTAAAAAAGGGTTCGTTAAATTCTGTATATGACACTTAAAATTAACGGAACCTTACTGCAATTTTTATTGTTATATGGTCTTCGAAAGTAAAGCTTATAATAATTCCCAGCTCTTTCTAATAAACAATTCATTTAATCATTCTAAAAAACCAATCTATCTCGCAGAATTTAACGAACATTATTTATCCGAAGGATTAAAACTAAAAATCGAAGACAAATCGAAGTCTGAATGATGTGTAAGAAATGATTCTGAGCGTGAAAAAGATTTCTCTCGGAGAAATTATCTCCTTTTAAAGGAAAGGAAAAGGAAGGGAAAAAAAGAATGTTAAAAGACACAAGTTACTTACGAAGAATCCCAAAAGCACGTTTTGATGATAACCTAGTAGATCGTGCATCGTGTACTAGATTTTGTTTCAAGTAAAAGGTCCTAGTATATTGACCAGTGAGGGGGAAAATGCGAGTAGAGAAATCAAACGAGCTGCCTACTTTAATGATCAAAGGAAACTAAAGAGAAAAAAAAAAATTGCGAAAGAGGGGAAGGAAAGAAAGTAGGAAGAAAAAACAGGATTGATGGCAGGCCTGGATAAGAATTGAGAAATAAAACTTTTATGTAGAAAGTTGGGCTAAAGTAAAACTCTGAGGAGGGGGTAAAAAAAAACCAAAAAAAAAACTAAGAAACTAGCAGTAAACTAAAAGATTTTCAATATTTCACAAGCAATACGTTTCAACAAAACTTGATAAAACAAGCTAGACTATCGCTCAATATTAAAAGATGCTTTTCGTGAAATAAAAGGAGTCTTGTACTCTATGTCATATAAAAATGCCCCTATCCAACTCCTTCATTATTATTTTTTAAAGCAACCTTCCCTAAAGCAAAGAATGCTTATATATATATATAAAAAAAAAAAATTCTCTCTTATAGCTGTCAGTTATTGAAATCCTAAGTTTTAGTTTATTCTTCAGCTTTAGATTTTAGGTATGAAATCAATGGCAATTTTATTTTAGCTTAAAATTAAAATCATGGAGTTATTGTTAAACTTTATAACCGGCGTTGAAAACCTGAATCAAGCATTTTAACATACTAGCTTTCGCGGAGGACTTTTTGATAGAACTGACCCAAATTTTGCGTTACATTGAGAGAGAAACCACGAAAATCCCTTACGGTTTGTCTAATGTTAAGGGGCCTCTACCCCATGGTTCGCATACCACTGAGGGTATTTTACGTCAGAACTATGGTCTGTCCGACGCAGGAGCAGAATACACATCGATTAGCCACCACTGGGATTTGAACCCTTTTGGGAGACAAACGCTCTATCTCCTGAGCCATTGCGGCTTTCATCACAGTGTGTATTTTCTATATGTGAATACGGCTTCTACAATCCCATCCACCTTGATGATCTTTGTTTTACTCTTTTTATAGATTATATTTGCTCTAAGCTTAGTTTGTTTATGATATCGATTGATATCACTACATTTGTTATGTAGCAATGCCTGTTTTTTATTAGTATAACTCCTACTGATTCATTATGATGCTTTTAGCAAAAATAAATTCTTATACTTATTACCAAATTTAATGGTTTAGTGAGATTAGCGTAGTTGGGGGGGGGGATTTCAGGGTGCTATGCAGTGTTAACCCCATGCCAACCACTTAAGACTCCTACCCCACGCCACACAAATGTGTCACATGTAAATCTATAGATAACTCGTTTCGAACTTATTGAACACAGCTGGAACCAAAAAAAAAGGGAAAAGAAAAAACTGTAAATAAAAATGTTATGGATTGTAGAAAACGAACTGAGATAGTTTTAAACGAATTATTCAGGTAATTTTAAATTAGCACTAGATAGGCTGAAAATTGCTGTATACTTAGAAAGATTGAAAGAGCCAAATTGGCCCTTCCAAGAATGTGAATTGATCAATTTGGCATCCAAAATCTTAGAATATGATTAATTTTTTTAATGAAAACTTATTATAGACGTGGTCATCAAAATGATATGGAACTGCAAAGATGCCAACTTGCTCCGGACAGCAAATATATATTTTAAAGTAGTAGTTTATCAATTGTGATTCTTGGTTTAATAAATTCAATTTAGTAGATTTTTATCCACCACTATTTCTAAATAATTCATAGGCTTATATAATTTACCACTTTATAGTACCTATATCATGCTATACCTTTTAAAAAGCAAGCAAAAATATTAAAATATTTGCAAAATTACTTTGTAGTTATTTACCGTTTTTTCAATTATTTTGGCGTGTCCGGAGCAGTTGGCATGTCTAGAACTGTGTTCGATTTGGTTAACGAAAATATTTGATTAAACGGAATCGCTGACTTTTCAAGTATACTTATATATTTGTTTCTATGATAATAAAGTTTCCTTTTCGAATTAAGTCATAGATAAATGTATATTGATATTTATATATATATTTTTTTTTGTTAAAACTGGGAGCTTTATACCCAAATCTATCTGGGGCTATGGGGTATCTACTTAAATACCTAAGAGGCCATCACAATTTTTCTCAAGCTATTCTATGTACTATAAAATCCTCTACCTATATACGTTTCTTGAAGGCTAACTCATGAATGATTAAAAAAGCTCTTAAATTGGATCTAATTATGGAAAGCCAGAAATGCTCAACACATTCAGTGAGTTATTTTTTGATTTACATAGCAACAATAGGGTCCAAATTGCCTTTATTCGTCGTTCTAATGTTAGAAATCTTTCACAATTTTGGAATGGACTAAATTTCAGTGCTAAAATATGTTAAGTTATAGTTAAAAAAAAAGTAAATAATATGACATTTTGATTGATTACCCATCTTATTTATATTATTCTCTTTACTACTTTTTTTTTATTTTAACTTTCATAGTCATATTAAATTATTCATGCAAAAAAGAAATAAAAATAGGATTGATCAGTACCAGGTTCGGATTTTTGTTTACTTTGAAAGAGTTAAGTATGGTGTGTTTACCCTTCTTTTTCTATTCGTGCAATTTCAAAGAATATGTGAGAAAAAACAATCTCGACCCACAGAAATATTTTTATATGGGGTGAAAATTCATTTTCTCTTTAAAATTACCATAATATCAGAATGCTCTCTATTCAGTAAAATTTCATGTAGTTTTGAATTTTAGCTTAAATTATTCAACACATTTTCGTATAATAATCACTACAGTTATTCTACTCTTATATACATCCGAATCTCCTATTGTATTTCCATGAAAATTTGAATTTCTAATTCTAAATTTGGGATTCTAATAACTTTGAGTCTCTAAATATATTTTCTGTTTTTTCGCATTTACAATTTTTCGTGGTGCTTAAAATTTGAATCTTACTTGAAATTCTTTTTGTGTTCTATCGTTTGTAAATTTTCTGCTTTCTTTAAAGTTTTATTACTGCTGAAAGAAATTCGTCTCCTGATGTATTATTTATTCCATAGAGAATTAAATGATTGGAAATATTTTAATCACAAATAGTGATAAAATTTTTATTGATTATTTGACGAATTTTTAACTATTCAACAGTAAAAAATTTTTTTTTTAATTCGCACAAAGCTTCTCGCTTAAAGATTAAATTTGCATTTTGATTACAAATTCATGCCGTAAGTTAATTGAAGATCAAGAGGAATAATGGTTTATGTTCATTTTTCACACGAATGACTGTTGGATTTTGGTATGGTTGCGTTTTGAAGATTGCTCAATTTTGACTAATCAATAACGTGAAAAATATGTTCTCTCCGAGAGTTTTTATAGAGCGAAGATGAGTCGTACTGTGGAAAAGTTTTTCCTATCCGCTTCAAAATCATTACTAATTGGATTTTTTTTTAAAAACCTTAGACCGGGTGCGCAGTGTTTTTATAAAGTTAAGCTATGTTGCCTATTTTTTATTTACTTTTTTTAAGAGCCCTTAAAGGTAATTTTTTTTTTTTTTTTAATATCGGGTTGTATAAAGTGCTTAATTTTCTATATTTAAAAAATAGAATTTTTCTTTGCCGTGTACGATTTTCGTTCAAAATTACAAAAAAAAAATTTATGATTTTTCTCAATTTTCTCTGCAATATTTATCAGAAATTAGTTATTTTATCATGAATGATTATGTAAAGTTTTTGAAAATGTTTTTGAATTTTATTGATTTTATGTTTATAAATTAAGAGCTTAAAACGATAGAAAAAAATAATTTTTTTACTGCACAGATCCTAATTATTACATTTTTTGTTTTTGTTTTTTGGAAAGTGATTTAAAATATTTTTAAGTGCTTAGAAAGTACTTAAGGTGCTTATTTTTTGTTGAAAAATCTGGCTACGCACCTTGTTTACAGTCCAGTTCTCTTTGTTTTAATTCTCTCATTTTTTCAGCTTGTAGCTCGCGTAGAAGAATTTTTCCCCACGCACCAGCGTGCTTAGCATAACAAAAAATAATTTCAAGCAAAAAAAAAAAAAAAAAAGTTGTCTTAAAATCAACCACTTGCCACTGAAAAGCAGATTTTTTCGCTATTGTAAAAATTTTGAAAATTTCCTCAAGGAAAAAAATTAAATAAATAAAAAACATAGAAGTTAGGGATTCTGTGGACCTTAAAGTGTGAGGAATAAGATTGAAAACTTCGGGACCTTAACTTCGATTATGCTCTCCCCTTCCAATTCTTGGCGCTATCACTTTGTCGCCATTCTTTTTTTAAACGCCTAAATTACATTAGCAAACTGGGAAGAAATTCGTAGTGCTGCTATTCGCCGCTTGACAGATTGACGTATACAATCGATCGCTACCGAACCTTTTGTGAAGGAGGTTTTACCCTTAAAGGGTTTCATTTCAAAAGAAATAAGAGCTAAGTAACGAAAAACAACAAATAAAGAAAAAGTTTTTATTTTCCAAATGTATGGTTTCAGCTATCCTTTTTGGAAGCAAGCGATCTCTGTCACATTCGTCGCTTTGCTATTGATTATTGTATTGGTGGTGCTATAGCAGACTTTGACATTTTTACCAAGCTCTGTTACAAACTTTATTATTATTTTTTTTTTTGCCTTTTTATTTCAACTTTTCAATTTAGGGGTGGCTTTAATGATTAACTACTCACACAGCTTAAAAAAAGGGGATGGGGGTTGTTCTGAATTGAGAAAGAGCCATTAGCTGTACGTTTTTTAAAATGGATCGTCTAGCCTTGGGGAGGAAGTTGTCCTTTCGGTCCCAAATGAGGTTCTTTTGTTTGAGAGGTTGCAATTTTTTACCCACATAGCAATTATCTCAAGTAAAATCTTACCCACAAATATTCGATTTTTATAATTTTTTTTTTTCACTTTCATTTTATGAAAAATTCTCATTAATTGTTTCCTTTTTTTTTCCTTCCATTTATATCAGAGAATTAAGATGAATCCTTGATTGTGATTTTTGGGATATTAATGGTGTTGGCTTGATTTTTGCATTTTATTTCTAATGTTTGAATATACGTATGTGAAACATACTGCTTCGATATTTAATATTTTAAATTTTTATACTAAAACAGAATGCTGCTGAAATTTGTTGTACTAGTTCAAGTATTTTTTTTTAAGAACATTTTTTTTCTTCTCAATATTAAGCGTTTATACTGAAGTTATTATTTTTTAATCGATGAGTTTCTAAATTTTCACCATTGACAGTGATTATTTTTTTCTCACCATTGATGATTTTTTTTTTACCTCTTAATACAAAGTGTTATTAAAATCTTTTTTATTTAAAGCATTGAAAAAAATATGTAATGCAATTATTTTCAAAATTTCAATTATTTATATTATATTTATATATATCAAAATTAAGAATATTTTCAAAAATTAAGCGTTTATACTTAATATCAGTTTTGAATCAATAATTTCTATGTTTGCAGCATTTCTAATTTGCATTCTGATGCTCAATATTTTGGACATTTTTCTATTTGTTTGTACCACATATTTTTTTTTTTTTCTTTTTGACCATATCTACTTAAGGATTATTCTTTCCTCTTTTTTAAAAAAAAATTATTTTAGATCATTTGTGTCATAATACGTTCAGTTGTATCTGAAGTAATATTTCTTGAAAATATAGTTTAAAATCTTTTCATATTAGTTATATTATATTTTTATCATAGATGACAAGTCTCTAAAGCCCAGTGTAGCTTATTTTTTAGCTATTTTAAATTGATCGTTTTTCAAATGAAATATGCATGGCTTTGCGAATATAATTTTTTTTCTAACTTATCTTTAATAAATTTCATTTGAATCTTTCAATTTAAATTATAATCAAAAAATATTTTCATCGAGTAGATACCGGGTTGTGTATAATTGTGTAAATGATATATAATTCAGTACTTCCTAAATCAAGTACTTTTTTTTATTTGTACAATTTTTCAATATTTTTAGTACAATTTTTAAGACACTTTTGTAAAAATATTTAAATAAAAATAGCTTAAAACAAATATAATTTTTTTTTTATTAGATTGATTCTAACTTATCTATGCTAAGTTTCCTTAAATCTTACTTTGTAAATTATTGTCGAAAAGTATAAATAGTGAAATGTATGATTTTTTTTTTAATCAAAAAATAAGTAGAATGTTCAAAACTGAATGTTATATTATTATTTTTTTAATTTTTTTTTATTTTTAAAGTTCTCCAAACAACCGTAATATCAATTATAAAAAATGAATAATGTTGACGCATTTGAAAACAAGAAATAACGAGATCCTTTAATTACTTGCGAAACTTATAATTTCGAATTTTCATTACGAACTGAAATTATTTTTTCCCGTTTCCTTAGAAATGCTAGAGTTGAATATTTTCCATTCTTCTAGTTTGCCAAGGGAAAGAAATTAGGCAACAACTAGAAACCCCTAAATCATCTCTTTGCGTGTTGTTTCTCATCAGTAAGTAATAGCGATTTTACATCTCTCCACACTAAAATACTTTTCTTCCACCTCACCCCCCCCCCCCCCCTTCAAGACTATCAAAAAGAAACAGTTTAACAGAACAAACAAAAGTGTTATAACACAACCGAGTTTAAATCTCTCCACTTTCTTGCCCTCTATAGAAAATGAAGTTCTGAGAAATAACAAATTTTAGAGAATTAATTTTTCAAGGTCAAATAAAGGACAGTTTTATATTTTGCGATTATTGTAAAATTGTGTTTAACACGAGCTTTTGAAATTTATTTTAGAAGTAAGAGAAATATATTTGATTTTATGAATTATGGTTTTTTTGATGATTTTAAAATATTTTATTAGTTGTAGCTTAAATGAAGTTCTGAGGGAAACAGTAAACAGAAATTTTTAGAGAATTTATTTTTCAATGTCAAATGAAGGACAGACTTTCATACTTTGCGCCTATTTAAAAAATTTATTTAACAAGAGCTTTTGAAGTTTTGTGGGAGGTAAGCAAAGCATATTTTATGCAGATTATAGAGTTTTTTTTTTAGTTGTTATTTTGAAAATTTTGATAGGTTTATTGTAGTTAAATTTAACTATTTTAAGTAGATGTATTATCAATAAATAAAGTATTTATTACATATTGTATATTTTAAATATTTATTTTTAATTTCGCGGTAATTGTGTAAATGGCTGAAACTATAATTCTTATTCAATCTTTTGTATTTTTTCTTTGTTAATGTCACAAAATTTATCAGTAAATCATAATTACATTTATTTTATAAAAGTAAAAAACGATGTGTACAGATATTTTAATTTAAGACAAGGATAGTTTTAATACATTAGGGGTTTGATTCATTTACGGACCCTTTACGAAAAATTTTTATCACCGAGACAAACACCTCACAACATTTTTCATAAAAACAGACTCTTTGCAGGATTGTTTTTTTTTTTTTTTTTTTTTTTTTTTAATGAAAAACGAAGTCAATGCCATATTTAATTCAAAATAATTTAAAACAAAAACTAATTAAAAGACACTATTTTTGTGTTTCACACAAAAACAGGAAGTTATTTTTATATTTACTTTTTTTTTACGTTCTTCACAATTTTACAAAAATGAAAGTCTAGAAAGACTTCTAAGTAAATGCCATTTTAATCTTTGAATCAGTCATTTTAATTTTCAAAATGAAATTAAATTAACATTTTGGAATCCGAAACTAAATAGTATTAGAATTAAAATTATTGAACAATAGGGTTTGTTCCATCAATTGAATAATTGATTGAAATTGAATTCCATAGACTGCTGTATTATTACTCCCTTTGTTAAGACTTAGTATTTCCTTTAACTTGCGTTTCCATATATGATTGAGTTTTAAGTTCTAATTTCATTATTCTTATTAGCTAGAGATTTGAAAACTGATTCATTCATTAAAATTTACGTCTCTTTAAACTTAATTTTATCCTGTATACATTCAATGCATTTTTAAATGTTATTTTTTTATACACGCTTCTTACCTGATTAAAAATTTTATTCGCTTCAAAAAATATATAAATAGGAAATAACATTCGACTTGTTTCAATCGCTCAAATATAGACGCCCATTTTCAAGACTTGCCAGACGTGAAAGTGAAGTTACCAACGTCGAATGAAATAATAAGGTGGAGAAACAAAACTAGAAAAACCACAATGACCGATAGGGGCAAATAGGGGAACTAGGAAATCAATATTCATATGAATAAAATAAGATTCCAAAGGATCAAAACGAGCTGATGTGACCTTCCCCCCCCCCCGGGTAAATGTTGGCATATTCTAAATAAAATTTATGCCCAAGATTCCAACTTGATGATTTCCTGTATTTCTAAAAACTGATTTTAGATTTTAAATCACTTTCCTTTCTTCTCATTCAAGTCTGTCTAGTCTTGAAAATGGTTGCCTATTTTTTAGCGCTTAAAACATGACTATTATATCCCATTTGTATACATTTGAAGCAAATGAAGTTTTTATTCAGGTAATATCTTTCCGCTTTAGTTTCTTGGGATTATTTATTTTATTAGGTGTACACATTTACTTCAAAAAATTAACACGTGTAACCAAAATAACTAAATTAACGCCAAGAGATAAAAATGTTTAAATTGTTCACCTACTTCTGTTTACTATAACTTCTGTTGTAGATATATTTCATTAATGTATGGTTAAATAAATGTGAGTAAGTCTTGTGTAAAATTTATTCCTTAGGTCATTCAAAACGCAGTTCGGGTGGAAATTCTCTAAGAGAAGGTTTCTCATTTTTATTGCGTAACATTTATTCATACCAAGAAAGATATAGTTGAAATGCTAATGAGCTCTTGCTGAGTCGAAGAATTATATTTGTGTTTACGTTATTCACCGAGAAAGTTCGTTCATAAATATACCTGTTAAAGTTTAAAAAATCTGTAGGCGCTTCTTTCTCGGAATCCAGTTTGGAAAGTTCAAAAACTTCTTAACTCCTTTGAGAATCATCGTTTTGGTTTTTGTTATTTTGCAAATTTTTGTCATAAATTAAGTTTGTTAAACCATTAAATTTATTGCACGTTTTTTGAGATTTAATTATTTTTCACTTAAAAAGAACTTTTGCATTTGAATTACAGTTAAAAAGTCAATCGAAATGTTCTCAACATGTTAATTAATTTACAGCGTTGTTCTTTTTTCTATTTTTAAAACTTTCACAATATGTTACGAAACTAAAAAGCTGTAAATGCAATGTTTATTTTACGAATGAATTTAAGTTCAAACTTTTAAAATTACTGTTGCGATGTAAAGTTTGAAAAAAAAAAATAAGACCACCTACCATCTTGAATAACTTTTGATCTAATGATCAGTTTTTCACGCTCTCAAATCTTAATGCCGAGAGGGAGGGATTTCAAGTAAGCTAATTAATAAGTGCAGACGGTATTTTAAGTTAAGAAATTAGACACAAAAACGTATTTTACCCGAATAAATATACCTTTTTTTTAGACTGATTCGGATTTTAATTAGAAGATCTGATCTCGGGAAGATTTCTATCCCGCTGAGTAGTTAACCATTCTAACAAGGCTTCATCTACGTGTTCTTTTTCAGCTCAATGCAGTTTTTTCAACAAAACCATATTTTTGTCGAATTCCACTTCGATTTTTCCAAATGTTTGAAACTGTAGATTTTGACAAGGCAAATTCCTTAGCCGATTGATTAGTTCCATCTTCAATACGTTAAACAACGACCATACGTTTGAATATACGTTTCAAGGAATTTGCCATTTTCACTGCTTTTGAAATAAAAATCTTGTCTCAAATAGATAATATAAGAATATGAAGAAAGTAGCTGTAGAAGGAGTTAAATTATTCCCCTTCTTGATTGCCAAGGCTTGATTTGTAAAGAATATGGATTGGAAAGATAAGAGAATTCTGAAAATTCAGCAGGTGACCAAGTTAACTAGTTGTAGAGCAAGCTTGGGGAAAAGGGACAAAGAGAAGCTTGTCAGGGAGGGGGGAGTATAAGATAAATGTTCCGTTTAACATTTATTACAGTATAGTTAAAAGTGATAAGCATAAAGGAGTGAAAAATGACTCGAATGTATAGGAATGCATTCATTTTCAGTCCCAACTCTTACAAGTTTAAAAATGGAGGACTGAAAAAGATATTTAGAGAAAAGAAATTTGAGTCCACTATAACCGAATTTCCAAGTTCTCAGCTATTCACTATAAGCATTAAAAATAGCATTATTTAAATAGGAGTACGGACTGTATTTCGTTCTTGTATTATTTCATTTCTTATATATTGTCTTTCTTGTATTATTTATTTCTTTTTTAGTATTAAAAGAAAGTATCACTTTCGTTTCATTAGCTTTTACTAAAAAATCACTTTTAATATCTACAAGAGATATAAATGGAAAAGCTTAATTTAAACAATGATCGTGTAATTTAAGTAACTACTTTGTGTGCTAATCTTGCACAACAGTGCAATTTAAGCAACTATTGCGTGCACTTAGGTAATTTAAAAATTTGTGTATACTAATCGAGCTATTTTTAAAGAGCTATTGTGTGTACTGATCGCGATATTTTAACAATAATTTTGTTTTAACTGTGATATTTAAATGACGATTTTCTGTAATAATCAGATAATATAAACAACAATTACGTGTACTAATCGTGTAATTAAACAATTTGTCTATTAATCTTGCAATTTAAACAACTAATGCGGTTACTTATCCCACAATTTAAACAACTATTGTGTTTACTAATCGTGTAATTTAAACAACTACTGTGTTTAATAGTCGTGTAATTTAAACAACTATTGTGTTTACTAATCGTGTAATTTAAACAACTACTGTGTTTAATAGTCGTGTAATTTAAACAACTATTGTGTTTACTGATCGTGTAATTTAAACAACTACTGTGTTTAATAGTCGTGTAATTTAAACAACTATTGTGTTTACTGATCGTGTAATTTAAACAACTACTGTGTTTAATAGTCGTATAATTTAAACAACTATTGTGTTTACTGATCGTGTAATTTAAACAACTATTGTGTTTACTCACTCGTGTAATTTAAACAACTATTGTGTTTACTGATCGTGTAATTTAAACAACTACTGTGTTTAATAGTCGTGTAATTTAAACAACTATTGTGTTTACTGATCGTGTAATTTAAACAACTATTGTGTTCACTCACTCGTGTAATTTAAACAACTATTGTGTTTACTGATCGTGTAATTTAAACAACTACTGTGTTTAATAGTCGTGTAATTTAAACAACTACTGTGTTTAATAGCCGTGTAATTTAAACAACTACTGTGTTTAATAGTCGTGTAATTTAAACAACTACTGTGTTTAATAGTCGTGTAATTTAAACAACAATGGTGTTTACTAATCGTGTAATTGAAACAACTATTGTGTTTACTGATCGTGTAATTTAAACAACTATTGTGTTTACTGATCGTGTAATTTAAACAACTATTGCGTGTACTAATCGTGTAATTTAAACAACTATTGTTTTTCTAATCATGTTATTTTAGCAACGATTTTGTGCATTACCGGTGTAATTGAAACACTTTGTATAATGGTCGTGAACATCATGACACTTTGTTGAAAAAAAATGATTAAAATTATCAATAATAATTAAAAAAGCAACCAATACAAAAATAAAATCTTCATTTGCGAAAACAGTTTCAACATATATATATATATATATATATAAATTTAATTAATTATAAACTCATCACGGAAAATAATTTCACGCATTTATGAATAAATTATTATATATAAGAGAAACTAAATGTACCAATAATTAAAACTAATAATGCGTTACAAATATTTCACTTAAATCTCCTTACCATGAAATAAACTGACTTCGACCTAAAATATTAAGTATAAAAAAGCGTTGGAAATCTCATGGGGAAATCTGAGAAGAATAGTAAACATTCTTAGTAGCAAAAAACATTAAGGAATTGGCAGAAATTTTCTTCCATTGGAAATTTTGCGTGTGACGTTGAAAAAAAATAAGAAATTATGAATTCGTGAAAGAATCTACTCTATTCTAAAGGGGTGGAGCAGATATATTTTTTTCTATCCACAACTCTAATCTAAAAATACTTAGATGCACGCGATTTGGATGAGAAAAATATATTGAAAAGCAACGTAGTTTTTGCTCCATCTAGTTGACTAGAAGGTCACTAAATATTTACTACAGTACAGTCAATACAGCTTAGTTACCGTTTTTGACCAGTAACTTTTGATTGACTAGCTATGGTACTGTTGAAGGATGATAAAGTTCTTTGCTTAATGGTAGCTTATGAAGAAGGGTTATTATTATATTGATTTTATTTTTTTTTTCAATAGGGTTTATTGCGTAAGAGTGTTTACCATTGCAGATTTTGTGAATATTGATCTTTTGGGCGAAACTTTCGGAGAAAAGCTAATCTGAAATTTACTACTTAAATAAGATTAACTTGTATTTTTGGAAATAATTAAAAAAAAAAGTCTCTTGAAATAACATTCCTGAATTTCTGTTGAAATTATTTCCCGAAAAAAATCCAGAAATAGTGGGACCCTATTTTCATTTTGATAAAGTCTTTGGTTTTAAAAACAGCTTCATCAAGTTTTATAAATTTTAGGGAAAATGTATTTGAATTTAGGCTAATGTTATGAAAAATATAAAACAAGCCAAGTTCACTAGCATTTCTGGAGTCATATCAAGCTGGTTCTCAGAATTCACACAATTTACAGACCACTAGAAATATTGGACACATTTTGATGAAATTTGAATGATACTGGAAAATTTAAAGAGCTATCAATATTTAAGCATATGCAGATATAAAACAAGTGAAAAAAAAATTTAACAGGCAAAAGATATCCATATGGCATTAGTTTAATGAATTATCAACATTTAAACACATGCTGATACAAAACAAAAAATTTAAAACAGTAAGGTAACAGACGCATGATATGTTGTACTTATGTTGCACTCATTTTAGAAGATGTAATGGTACTTGCTCTCTCTAGCTCAAAAACTGAGTTTTCAGACATTGCATGGCTTTCGCGGGGATTGCTAGTTATATTTGCCTTCACATACTGCTCCATTAAGTATAATTCAGGAGATGATAGGGCTGGCTAATCTACAGTGCAAATATTTGCTATTTAGTAAATAGATGGTCCACCAGATGGAGCGTTAGTAGCTACGCACTGATGTCACTTGAAAAAAAAAAAATAGGTCTAATTGGATCCCTGAAAATATGAACACAGAGTTTTAAAATGTCATTTACATACTTTACAGCAGTCAAACGTCCTATCTCATTGAATTCTAGGATCGTGTACCAATTTAACATGATGGGAAGTCAAAAAAATTAAACTTCTGCTGCCATGGTAGTCGATGTGCGAGCTGACGAACACAGCAAACGAAGTTTTCTTGGTTTTCATCTCCATGTAATGCAAATACGGTTTAGTTCCAGTATAAAGTCTTCCACCGAGAGAAATTTCTCCCAATACTTGATTTAGAAGCGCCCTTGTCTTCTGGATTAGGTTCAAAATTGCAAGGCTACGGAGTTGAACATTGCTAGTCGTAAAGCAGTCAAACATCCTATGGTTGCTAGTCGTATTCGACATTGCTAGTCGTATTTTTACTGGAATTTTCTCTTAAAACGTTTTTCGCTCTTTAATTTCATGCTTTTGTCAATCTTTGCCCCTGTGTGATTCCTCATTTTGAAAATTTTAATCACTTGTGTTCTTAGAGTATATATATATATATATATATATATATATATATATATATATATATATATATATATATATATATATATATATATATATATATATATATATATATATATATATATATATATATATATATATATATATATATATATATATATATATATATATATAGAGTATATATATATATATATATATATATACTCTGTCTTTTTTTGAAGGAAAAAAATCCTGGAATTTGCTACCATTAGTTCTGTTGTGCCAGCTGTAATTATATTCTGAGTTACAAACATCCTATATTTAACCATGTGAAATTGTTTCCTTTTTTAAACTTTGCATGCCTACTGAAGATGCGACATCAATATCTCTTCTGATTGTTACTGACTTTTCTTTGTAATGTTTGTTTGCATTTGGTCTATTTCTAAGTAGCACTCTTTTCTGGATTTCATATTTAATATTCTATCTATTTGTTAAAACTTTAATTTGAAAATTTTGAATATGTTTGCTGTTGTAATTGAACTGTTGCCCGCACTTCGAACTTTCGGAGTGTCCCCGGATGCCACCTTACGGGGGCGGGACGGGATAAAGCTTGTTATTGCTAGTCGTAAACTCAGAATCGGGTCCACTATTAAACTACGGTAATAAAAATTAAATCTCGTACCCATAGTTACCATCACTGCTCCAGACAAATGGCGTGGGGAATTCTTTACATAGACAAACTGTATATAAAGTGTTTCTTTTTTGACGTTGAAAAAGTGCCATGCATTCTTTTTTACATTGTTAGATCATGCCTATACTGTAAAGAATGAATTGTCAAATTCCATGAAACTTGATTCGATTTTCACGAAACCGATTCCTTGTATGTGCTCCGAGTGAAATTTCGTCAGAATGACAATATAGCTATCGTCACTTTTTCGAAGAAACGAATTTCGTCAAAAGTAACCAATTTTTTTTTTCCCAAGCCCCTTCCGTATATAGGAATTAGTGAATCGCTTATCAGAAGAACAGATGTGTTGTCCAATTTTTCTGGAGTGCTAAATTATCCGAGTTAACGTTGCTCCTACGTTAAGAAAGGCGGATAAGAAAAGAACATCCATGACTCTGACCAGGATTCGAAATGGATCTTTCTGTCATGAGGAAGTTCCCTGACCACCACGCGGTTGGTCGACAAAGTAACAAAAACAAAAAACAAAAAAGCAAGAAATAACACGGTGGAACAATGTTCCACTAGGCACTAATGAGGTTCCAATTTGAGGAAACAATTTCGTCTCATATTTGACTTTGTTTTTTTGTCACAAATAACGTGATTTCGTGTCGAAATTATTCTAAAATTGAACGAAATACAACTCAATGATTGCTGAATCGTCAAAAGTGAGTTTTACTTCTGAGAGTGTATTTCGGGTTTTTAAAATCATCCGTTTTCACTTTTATAGGCTAAAAGATACTTCGCTTCAACATATTGTTATTTATTTTTAGCTGGAGAAAAACATTTTTGTGACAGTTGTGTGATTCTTTATATTTTTAACATTATTCATCCATTTGTAATTGTTCTCTCTCTTTCTTAAGAATATTTTTGCGTTGTGCCTTGTCGTCAAGAATATAAAAAGTGATAAACAAAGCCTCGTCTGAGATTTAGAAAATGGTCTTCGATTCTATTTTCTCAAGCACTAAAACTTAGAACGACCACTGTGGTGATGTGATTTCGATCCAAATTTTGAGTGTATGGAATCTTTCTTTTTGTGAAGGGCTCATAAATATAAATTCTTGTTCAATGAAAAAGTAAATATATTGGAACCGTGGATATGAGCTTTCTTTTGTTGAAAGAAAAGAATTCGCCATTAATGTGAAAAAAATAACAAATAAAATATAAAACCTATATATCACTGCATAAAACATTCGAAGCAAATTTTAAACTAAAAATAAGTTCGTACACATTGTATGTTTACATTGTTTGTTTATTTTCCGTTTCGAAATAAAATTTTCTTTTGTGTTTTTGTAACATTCGGAGTTTCCGGTTCTTTTTGCTGATTAATAATATTTGAAAATATTCTTGCTTCTGCAGCATTTCGTAAAAAGTAATCTTGTTTTTAATCTTGATTTTTTTATAAATACAATTGCTAAATTTTGTAACGTAATCGTGTTTGCAGTTGTTTTGTGTGATTGTAAACATAGTTTCTGCTCAATTTTGAATGTATCACAACCGAAAGCCCTCTCGTTCATGTGGGGGGGGGGGGAAGTTTGGAGTGAAAGGTACCAGCTAGGGCGTTTTCCATGTCATTAAACGGAATTCAAAATTATGTTACCTATCTTTGTTAAAATAGGCCCAGAAAAGAGTGATGCTTAAATATAGGGGAGTGTCTGGTACCCCCGCCCACTGTCAATTTCAAATGTATAGAATATTTTTTCAAGTCAATAGGCTATCGGGCATTAATTAGTATATTAAAAAGAGATTATTTTCAAAGTTTCAAGTACTTATACAGCTGGTAACATGGTAAACAATAGTTTTGAAAATATATTGAATACAGTAGTCAAATTTTTTAAATTTCTATTTTTTTAAGTTAAACTTATAACTTAAGTTATTCTTTTTTTGGTTTATTCTTTTTGCATTATTTAATTAGATGATAAAACAATAGAAACATACAAAAATATTGATTATTACTCAATATTATTAAGAAATATAAGCAATACTCCTTAAGTGGGCGGGGCTACCCGACTCTCTCCTACGTTTCTACCACTTACCATCATTTCTATTCTTTTCAATATCTTGTAATTTTTTTTTTCTTTTTGACCATTTTTTTTAAACTAAAAATTATTGATTCCAAAATTTGAAATGTTCACAAATTTTCTTGAATTAGCTAGAATAATAATTAAAAAAAAAAAAAAAAATGCATTATCAAATTTTTGCATCTTCGATAGAAAAAAAAATCAACAATTTGGAAAACTTTTTATGAAATCGTTGATGAATAAATCTCACGCTTAAAAAAAGAAATAAATCGCCCACGAAAGGGGTGAGAAAAATCTAAAAAAAAATTGGAACATGTATAGCTTAATAAAAGGGAATAGCCTGTTAAGCGAGAGAATAGCCGTGATGTATAAAAGCTAATATCCTGTTCCTCTCACTTCTCTTGGGAAATTACTAAAAAGAGAAATATTTTTAACGTCGTCATCTAACGATATAACTTTATTACAGTACCGTTAGAAAATGCTCCTTGTTAAAGATTGGTAACTTCTAAGCCGCTTATGGAATGAAATAAGTATATATTTTTTTCTTCCAGTGATGATTTCTTAATTTAGAATCAATTAAGTGAGAGATTACTGTGAGCAGTGGCCCATGTTCCCACGGCGCGACGCATTCTTTTTTTCGCTTCTCAAATTAATGGAAATCATTTAAAAAAATATTTTTGCATGCTATTTGAACCGTGACAAAATATGCAATTTTAAATTAGTGTTTGTAAATTAAGGATTAGGCTTTCAAAAAAAAATATTGATAGACAAAATAATTTTTAGTATTTAATGCATGTCAGTTTTAAGATTTTACCTAATATGCTGAATTGTGTGTATGACTTGATATTATTTTAATTAGGTTTGAGAAATAATGAGAAGATTGGAAATTACTACTTTAAAAAATGAATTACGAAGATAATGTATTTACTAAATTATTAAATATTTAATTAGTTTTTAACTACTGTTTTTATATTTGGGTTGTTTCAAACAGAAGAATTAAAAGATTTGGATTAGCTAATCCTTCAATAAATTGTTATTTTTTCTAGCTGTTTTTATCTTTTGAATCACAGTTTCACTGTAATCCATATTTTCTTTTTTGGACAATTCTAAAACAATTTTTGGAAGTTTTTATTTAAACAAGACGCAGCTTTCTACCTTTTTGACACAAAATACCATCCACCAAATCTTAAAAATTCGATTGCGTTTTTTTTTTCTTCTTCTGATTTTTAAAGCACTTATTTTTAATGCAAATTGTAAGAAATGAATGCTTTGAGAAAAAATGAAATGCACTGCATTATGTATCATAATAAAAGTTTATATATATATATATATATATATATATATATATATATATATATATATATATATATATATATAATTTTCATGTTTCTTCGATAGACTAGTAAGATAAGTTGGAATATTCTAAACAAAATAACTTTTGAACAACTATGAAACGTCAAAATTTGTAATAACTGGGTCCCGGATTTTTATGACATTTGAATTATTTTCCTTTTTTTTTTTCAATTTTGTTTTAATTTTTTATTTCGGACATTTTTTTCTATTTTAAAGCATTTGTTTCTGAATTTTAAGTATTTGTTTTTGCATTTTAGAGCATTCAGTAATTATTATTAATCGAATTTATTTATTATTTTTACTTACATGTCGTTAAATGGGATTTTTTTCACTTTTAATTGGGGAAAAAATGAGATTTGTTAAAACGCGAAATTCGGTTAAGAAAGGTTCATTAATTTATTCCAATGTTCCTTTATTCAAGCGTTTTTTTTTTTCCCCAAAAAGATTTAATACATATTTTCAAAGAGTGTTTATGACTTGTTATTGCTATTTAAAAAGGAAACAACTTTTTTCATTGCTGCTTCGTATTGAATTTTCCTTCCTGGAATCTGTTTCAAAGAAAGTAGTACTTTGAAATCATTTTTTAAATATTTTCTTACTGCAAAACATCTTGAGACATTTAGTTAAAAACTCTTCTTCATTCGATATTTTTTCATAGAATGTAATCATGTGAAACTCTAGAAAATTTTCTAGGAAAATCAATCTAAATTTACAAAAGTCTAATAAATTAAACATCGTTTTTCCTTTTGGATTTCTGATTATAAATGTCAAAGCAATAAAAAGAAAATATTTCAAAATGATTTTTTAGCGTTATTAATTTACATCTTGAAAAATATTTTTAAAAGCACTTTATTTAGTACTTAAAAATATTCATATTGTTGCTGCTTTACAAACATTTATAAATACAATCGTAATAAAATACTAGTGAAACATTAAAATATGAGTTGCAACTTTTTTTTTTTCTTTTATTAACTTTTGATTTCAAAGAATCTAATTTTGTCTCATATATTGTCATAAAGTTCTCATCCCTTCAGTGGGTCAATAATTGACTACCTAGCATGCTTGGGAACTAAACACTGGGGGTTCCGCTTTCGGCTGACCACCTAACTGGAACATCTGTTCCTGCACCCTAGAACCCAAGGTCAAGAAAACTGAGATAAGCACAGTAAGTCTTGGCCCTCTATGGGCTGTCGCGTCACTGAGTTTAGTAGTAGTTTAGTTGTCATAAAGTACTTCGGAGAATTATTGAATTATTCTGAATTAAAAAAAAAAAAATATGTAAAGCTTTAGTCTTGATTTAAGAATTCAGAATTAAAGTGATACATATCCTTAGTGTGTGTATATATATATATATATATATATATATATATATATATATATATATGTATATATATATATATGTATATATATATATATGTATATATATATATATGTATATATATATATGTATATATATATATATGTATATATATATATATGTATATATATATATATATGTATATATATATATATGTATATATATATATGTATATATATATATGTATATATATATATGTATATATATATATGTATATATATATATGTATATATATATATGTATATGTATATATGTATATGTATATATGTATATGTATATATATATATGTATATATATGTGAGGTTTGAACAAATTGGATAAATTGGTATCACCAAATTTAGAATAAGGGTGAAAACTAAGAATTAATCAAAATTAGAAGATAATTAAAATAATGACATGCTATATCCAGATATGTATAAATATATGTTAAAGCAGTAAGCTGACGTTTCCAAATTCACATTTATGCATGCCCATAACAATAATTAAAAAATTTACTCACCACATACAGGAGGAAACAGGTAATAACTATTGGCTATGAAGGTATTATTAAAAAAACACACAAATCTTTCTCTTCAGCTGAACATTTATTTTCGTAAAACATTTTTTAAAACATTTAGTTTTGTAACACTTCTTATTTTATTTATTTCAAAAACAATGTATATCTTTCAACACATATCTTTCAACACATTTTTTTTTGTAGCACAAGAAATATCTTTTAAAAAAGAAAATGGGTGACAAGAGAATTTACGTCAAGCATAAAAGTAAAAATTAAAGGAACGAGATATTTAACTTTTAAAATAAAAATGGAAAGAAAGATTAAGTTCGAGAGGATTTTAATGTTAACGAAACATAAAGGATTAAATGTTGATTTTTAACCCAGGTTCGTATCCTGGTCACGGCACCATTTGTGAGGTTTGAACAAATTGGATAAATTGGTATCACCAAATTTAGAATAAGGGTGAAAACTAAGAATTAATCAAAATTAGAAGATAATTAAAATAATGACATGCTATATCCAGATATGTATAAATATATGTTAAAGCAGTAAGCTGACGTTTCCAAATTCACATTTATGCATGCCCATAACAATAATTAAAAAATTTACTCACCACATACAGGAGGAAACAGGTAATAACTATTGGCTATGAAGGTATTATTAAAAAAACACACAAATCTTTCTCTTCAGCTGAACATTTATTTTCGTAAAACATTTTTTAAAACATTTAGTTTTGTAACACTACTTATTTTATTTATTTCAAAAACAATGTATATCTTTCAACACATTTTTTTTTGTAGCACAAGAAATATCTTTTAAAAAAGAAAATGGGTGACAAGAGAATTTACGTCAAGCATAAAAGTAAAAATTAAAGGAACGAGATATTTAACTTTTAAAATAAAAATGGAAAGAAAGATTAAGTTCGAGTGGATTTTAATGTTAACGAAACATAAAGGATTAAATGTTGATTTTTAATTTTTAGAAATTAATTACTGTTATGGATTTAATAAAAAATGAAGGTTAAAAAAAAACATGTAAAAAGGAATCCCTCGATACGGACCCGAAGTCCGCATCTCGGAAAAAAGGAACTAGCCAGAAGGAAGCACAAAAGAGAAAAAATCATAAAAAGTGATTTTAAAATTTGTTAACTTGGTGTTGGACCAGAAAATTACAGCCAATTAAACTTAAAGAGGAGGAGAGTTTGAAAATTAAAGGAAAGAGATTGGTTCGTTAGCCCCCCTAAAAAATAAGTAAAACAGAAAGGCGTGGAAAAAAAGAGGGGTAAACTTTCCCCACAGGAAGTTCAAAGACCACGTTGACCAAGGTCAACCAGAAAGGTTAAAAGTAAAAATAAAAGCTATATTGAAGAAAAAAGGAAATAAGTTTTAGAGAAAAATTAAAGGCTAAGTAAAAGTAAAGATTAATTTGTCACTTTACATTAAATGTACATGTGACAATATATATATGTATATATATATATATATATATATGTATATATATATATATGTGTGTGTGTAATACAAAAATTATAAATACTTTTGTATTAATAAAAGAATTAAAACTCTTTCGTTTTCATAAAATGTCTTTGTTAAAGAATAAGCGTAGAGATATTCTATTTTGGGAATTCAAGGCTGTAAAATACCAATGAATAATTTTTCAAACGAGGAGTTATTTTTAGAATCTCTCCCTCTGTCACTTCGATATTAGGAAGCATTAAATGATTTTCCTTAATGCGTAAGGATACTAGTATTTCAGAGACTGTGCCTTTTTACTCCAAAATGTGTTAGTATAAAACGTAGGAACACTAGTTTTTGCGTGTCCTTTTCATCACGTTTATATCCTGATAAGCTGTTCCAGAATTGTCAGAAGTTTTGTCCACCCCCTCCCTCGTGGAGTGCGGATGTGAACTTTGTTAACCACCAGCCTACCTTTAAATAAACCTCTTGAGAACGTATGATGGCTTACGACTGCATTTTTCAAGCTAAATACAACTCTGATAACAGGAATAAAGCCCTTTTACTA
Organism: Parasteatoda lunata; assembly: GCA_949128135.1. Taxonomy (NCBI): domain Eukaryota; kingdom Metazoa; phylum Arthropoda; class Arachnida; order Araneae; family Theridiidae; genus Parasteatoda; species Parasteatoda lunata. Next base: position 25,112,625 of record OX421981.1, on the reverse strand, counting down.
TATATATATATATATATATATATATATATATACTTGTGTGTAATATTTGAATTTTTTTCGGTTGTTACAATTCACTCTTTGAGGTCAATTAAAAAATATTTTATCTCCTGCTCCAGTTATTTTTAAAACGAAAATGAAGCAATAAAAATTAATAATGCCGTCCTATGTTAGGCTGTGTCAGGCAGGATTTGCTAATATTTTCTGCAACCGAAAATAATTTGCTTCAAAATTAGCAAATTTTATTTTAAAATAAGATTCCTACTGACTTTAGACTCCGCATTTTTTTTTTTTTTTGAAATTCTTATCAATTTAATTATATATTTTACCTTTTCATTTTTTTTAATTAATGAAGTTAAAGTATAGTAAAATACCTATGATGTATGAAAAACATCGGAAAATGTAAATAAGAGCTACATTTTTTAAATTATGGATAAGATTTTCTCTCTACTCTGTGTTATTCTGAGGAAATTCCAGAAACTTGTCTGGAAACAGCACAAAAGAACAGTTTTATGAAAAAGTGAATTTTTTTTTTTAAAGTATGCATCATTATGTATTGTTCTAAGCTTATCATAGCTGTTTCAAATTGTATGCGTGTTTTTTAGATACATTGTTTTTAAGTTTAATTAAATAAATATAAATAAATATAAAAAATCCTCTTGGAGGCAGGAAAAAACCCTTCAAAACATTACCTACTTGCAAACATTTGTTCACTGTTTATAAAAACATTTTTTTAAAATAAAAGTAATAAAAATATTGAATAAAAATATTAAAAGCAATAAAAGTGTAATTCAAGCCACTATAAAGGTTCAAATGAACGAAATAATAAAATTAGACTAGCTTTGACTTGCATCACTTGTGCTTTGAGTAATTCTAATGTCAAACTGAATTAACAAAGTTTGCCCACGTAAGAGCGCCATTGTGTATAAAATGTGATGAATTCTTACTGAGAGATAAAAATATACACGAATACTTAAAGAATTCAAAGGTTTAAAAAAAATTATATAAATCACTTGAGCAAACTCGAAAAAGAGCACTTCCTTTCAAAATCAAAAAGCGTTTAACTAAGGAAAAACTGAGTTTTTAAAAATCTTATTTCAATTACTTTTACTAACGAATAATACGGCTTTGAAATTCAGGCCCTAATAAAAGTCTTGTTATGTTGTGAAAGACTTTAGATTTGAAAGCGTTTTCCATTATAACAACGTAAAAATCTTGAGCTGCATGATTTACAAGTCACATTTTAAAGTAAACTACCTTTCCGTAAATAGACTTTGGAATGAAGAGATTTTTTGATGTTTTTTTTTTTTTATTCCCTTTGAACATTCTGCCTCCAAGAATGACGTTGCCTTAAATATTTACTGGCTTTTTATTTTGCTCTGTAAGAGATTTTCTCTTTTCATTTAGCCATGTTAGAATAGCCAGTCTAAAAGTAGGGTTAAAATTTGAATGAGGTACGGTAAAAAAAAAAAAAAAATAAATAAATAAAAATCGCGCAACTACATTCAAAGGGATATGCTTAGATTATTTAGTAGCTGTTTATAGATTTTCATAATTTTTTTTTTTTTAAATTTGAAAATAAGGAGGAGTAGGCATAGATATATGTTTAAAATGAATTATTAGATCGTTTGCATGAATACAGTATGGTCTTTTACCAACTGCCAGTTTTTCTTTTTTTTTTTTTTTTTTTTTTGTTTTGTTAAATGAATTTGTACTGACTTTGAAATATGTATACTAACTATAAAAGGAATCTTAGGTCGGTTTAGACTGATTGGTAAATTGCTATTTGCAAGAGATTTAGGCTAGTTGGTAAATTGCTCTTTGCAATCTACCGACATAATTTGTTAAGCTTATTGAGTTAAGCTATTACGGCGCCTTGCAAAGTGACATCGACTCTTTCCAAACTGCCGACGTCATTTGTTGCTACGAATGTTGCTGTGCTTGCCCTTGTGATGTTGGCAGTTTATAAAGAACTTGATTTTACTATTTATGCTAAGACATACGACATTTTTTGAGCCATAATAAAAGTTTTATGTAGTGAAAGACTGGCTTTCTTTTTTGCTCTGAAAAAGATCTTCCCTTTTCATTTAGCCTTGTTAGAATAGTAAGTCTAAAAGCAGGGTTAAAATTTGAATAAGTTACCGTGAAAAAAATCGTTCAACTAAATTCAAAGGGATATACTTTGATTACTTAGTAGTTGTTTATAGATTTTCATATATATATATATATATATATATATATATATATATATATATATATATATATATATATATATATATATATATATATATATATATATATATATATATATATATATATATATATATATATATATATATATATATATATATATATATATATATATATATATATATATATATATATATATATATATATATATATATATATATATATATATATATATATATATATATATATATATATATATATATATATATATATATATATATATATATATAATATATATATATATATATATATATATATATATATATATATATATATATATATATATATATATATATATATATATATATTTTTTTTTTTTTTTAAATTTAAAAGTAAGACGGAGTAAGATACCAATATTTAAAATGAATTATTAGATAGTTTGCGTAACTACATTGTGGTTTCTTAATATATTCTTTTTTTTCTTTATTAAATGAATTTGTAATGTTTTTGAAGTGTCTGTACCTAACATAAAGAGAACCTCATGTATATGTTGAAGGCTAATTGGTAAATCCAGTTCTTTCCAATCAACCGACGTTATTTGTTAGACTTATTAATAACCGTCGTTGAACAGCCGGCCCAATTTTTTGGGGTTAACGACCACTAATCTTCAACTCCGCAGCCTTGTAATTTTGAACCCAATCCAAAGGATAAGGGAACTCCTGGTTCAAGTATTGGGAGAAATTTGTTTCATGGCAAGGGGACTCTAACGCATGATCCGTCTTCCACTGAGGATATTTCACGTCAGCACTGTGGTCGGTGCTAGCCGGATGCGGAATTCGTATCGACCAGCCATCGCAGGGATCGAACCCGGTTAACCTCATTGGAAGAAAACTATCCCCTGGTTCACCTCATTGGAAGGCGAACGCTCTATCCTTTGAGCCATCGCTGCTCCTGTTAGGTTTATTGCATTTAGCATTGTCGGCGCATTGCAAAGTGGCATCGTCTGTTTGCTAACTGTCGACGTTACTTCTTACGTTTATTTAAAGTTAGGCCCTAGAAAAAGTCTTATGTTGTGAAAGACTTAAAGTTTTAAAGCGTTCCCATTATAGCAACATGCAGCAACTTTATAGCCTTTTTTCTTAATTTATTTATTTTTTTTATTTATGCCGTTTGAACGTTTTGCCTCAAAGACTGACGTTGCCTTAAATACTTTCTGGCTTTTTTTTTACTTTGATTTGAAAGAACTTTTCTCTTTTCATTTAACTATGTTAGAATACTAATTCTTCTTTAGGGTCAAAACTTGAGTGAAGTACGTATGAAAAAATCGCCCAACTAAATTCAAACGGATACACTTAGATTATTTAATCATCTGCATGCATACATTATAGTCTCTTAACAAATACTATTTTAGCATTATTATTATTATTATCCATTGCTTAACAAACTATTTAATAAATACTATCTTATAAACTTTGTTTTCTTTCCATTATCTGAAATAATTTATTCTTGGCATAAGGATTTGTTTCAAAACTGTTTAGATTGCATACTAATAAATAAAATTTATTACCTTTCTCCTATTCTTAGGTAGAAACCTGAGAATAGGAGAAACGATACTGAACTGTACAGTGCACAAAATAAAAATAAAAAAGATCCTTAATAACTTTTGATCTAATGTTCGAATCTTGTTATAGGACTCAATGGTTTGAAGGGGTGACCTCAAACATGCTAATTAGTACAGATGACATTTTAAGTTACGAAATATGCCACAGAAACGTTCTTTCTCTGAATAAACATACCTTTACTTCGAAAAATTCGGATTTCTGCCCAAATATGGTCCGAATATTTTTAGACGTGATAAAAATAATCAAATAAAATAAAACTTTAATTTACGATAGATGACGTTATAAGTTAGCAGAAACTAAAAATATTGGCAATGAGAGGAAGACAGCTGACGTTGCTTTAAGAAAAAGAAAACTATTATCCATTTTTTTTACACAATTTTTTAATATTTTTTAACTATAAATGCAAAAAATCTTAAGACCTAAACAATCTCCAATACCTATCAAAAAGCTTATTAAAAAATTTATTTTTAGTAGTAGTTGTACATCGGTTCCGATGTGGAGCTTTGGCGGGATGTATAGTCCGAATTCTCTTATCCCTTACTCTCCCTTTCTACATCTTTACATCGAGTATGATTGCAATGGGGTAACTAATATACCTTTATCTGTCTTAAAGTTCAGGAACCCTAAGTGGAAGATCTTCATCCACAGATGGTGTAGGTGGTCTTCTTAAAAATCTAGCTATTGACAATCTTTGTTTGTTTTCAAAGTGTGATCTGTCATAAAATATAATAAGGAAAAACCAAATAATGATGTGACATTCGATGAAATAAACTGATTTTTTTAAAAATGAATATAATCGATGTACAAGTTTTGTAAAAAATAATAATTAATAAATAAAAAAATACTTGGTTGTGAAGTAGTAAAAGCCAAGTTAACCTTTTGCACTCGAGAGGTGACTGCCAGTCACCACTGACGCCTAATTACCCACCACTCTAAATGTGAATTTTTTTCCACCTTAATGTTTAGTTACCACTTCATTCAGTGATCTCAGAGTATTATAAGGTAAGTTTGTAAAAAAATCTTTCAAAATTTTTGCGAAAATTTTTTAACAGCTGAAAGAGCTTCGAGTGCAAAGGGTTAATTTGCATAAAAAGTGCCCACAGTTGCTCAATAGATGATAATGATTTGGAAAAAAATAAAATTTTTACTGTGGACAAAAAAAAAAAAAAAAAAAAAAAAAAAAAATATCGATTTAATTTTTCTTTTAATTTTTTTTTTTAATTTTATATTTTATTTATAATGAAAAAAGATATAATTGTCTAAATTAGTAGGTTTTTTTTTCAATCTGAAGTTGGAGAATCGAAAGGGTTTGGGGAAAAATTTGACTATGTTTGCCCACCATTCAGCGCAAAATCTAACGTTTCGGGAACAAGCTATTAAAATATAACTAATCAATTTTTTATTTATCACAAAAGCTTTTATTCTGTTTTATATGACCATTTTTAAATGCAATAATTCTAAATGATTAAATAAAATAACATTTGACATAGCTAGTTCCCTAATGGTTTAATTAAACATTTTACATTTTAATCAGTTTGATCCTTAACTTATACCTTTAAACTTTTTAAAAGCTAAAACAATATTGCTTCCCTTTTGTATTTTTAAAGAAACAAACAGTTAAATAGCTTTTTATTGTCTCTTAATACACTCTTTAAAGGAAAACCTTATTCAATAGGCTCCTACATTAGCGCATTACTTGCGAAATGTTCATAATTTTTCCATGTTATCTGTCCTTTGACATTTATAATGCGTCATTGACTTCTGAGTTTACCACACGTCATACTCCTACCCCCTTCACATTAATTAAATATTCAATTTTCGGTGATAAAATATCATTAAAAATGTAGTTAAATTATTTCCTAACTTAAGCCCATTTCACTTCTATATTTCATTAATATATTTCAGTTATGAAACATTACAATTTTAAAAATTTATTTAAAAGAGAATATTTTTAAATTTATAATTAAAAATGTTAAATATTTTTCTCGAAATTACTTTTTCCGGGAAGAGTCCTTGTAGATTATTTTAATAAACAATAGCTTTTGATTAAATTATATTTTCAATTACTTTCTCAAATTTGAAAGTTTGGAATGTATTTTCCGTATTTAAGGGAAAAAAAAATATTTTTTTAAAGCTTTAGTTAGGTAAATTATTTATTCTTTGAAAGACAAACATAGTTATCTCAAAGAAGATTAAATATAGATTATGTAGCAGGAGTTAATTTTTTTTCCTCTTTAATTCGAATAGATAATATACACATTTTTTCCATTACATAGATAATATATACATTTTTCAGATATTTCGTCATCAAAATATGAAAGATCGACATATTTAAATGTAAAATAACGGTTAGAAAATTGGGCTGCACATTTTACGCATTTTTTACATTCGCAGTAAAAAATTGCTTTGTCCAAGAAATTAGACCGATAAAGTGTCCTTTCTATTCCCACATTTAAAACTTTTATGATTTTTTAATAGTTTTCAATTAACAGTATTTTAGCAATTTATACAAATTTATTAAGTGTCTCCAAATGAATGAGTTCCTGATTTCTTATATGGGTGATTCACAATCTAAAATTTTTTTTGTATATTTCTTCAGTTACACTTATTAATATCTTACAGACAGCAGTGTAGTTTATTGACATTTGCTCGGAAAAAAAAAAGAAATTCACCAACTCTTAAATGCCAGGAAAATGACATATTAGCTTAGAAGTTTAAAAAACAGTCATTTTAAGTTAATTGTAAGTAACTCAACTTAAGCCTTTATGTTAGATTGACTATAAATTGCTGAAATTAATTCTTTTTATCCACTGTAAAAAGAATCTAAAAATTTTTTTTTTCTGATATGTACAGAATAAAATTGTGGATAATAATCAATCATTAAATAAGCAAATAACTTTGATTACATCCAAGCATATTACAATCATACATAAACTTGGTATTGGTTTAATATTTGCTTTCCCTCCTCACAGTATTAGCAGTTTAAAAAACAATTCTGGTAACACTTCAATGTCCTGGCATTCATACGCCAGGAAAATGACAGCCAGGATAAGGACAAATTCGCCATTTTATAGCATATAACTTTAATTTAATTAAATATTTTGGCCTAAGACGTTTATTTTCTGTAGAAAACAACAGGATTTCTTAAAATAATTCAGATAAAGCTATGTAGTTTATGTTATTAATGGTTTCAAGAAGCCAGGAAAATGACAACACAAAAACCTACTCACCTTGAAAATTTCTTTGAAATAGATTTTGAACCATAAAATTGGTTCTTTATTCATGCAACAAGACATGTTCATATAGGAAGGTATCTAATCAATCTATTAACATAAGATATTGATTGCTGGCTCTATCTATTTTGGTTATGAACCACTAAATAAAAGTAGCCAGGAAAATGACAGATTTTCTTGGGACAAACAAATTATTGACAGAAAAAATCAATTTAAACGAAGTTTTTGTAAATAATACCCTCTGCGTATATTCTAGAAATGCTTACACCGGTTCAGGTAAAAAAATTTAGATATTGAAAAATTTATAGGAAGTTTTGAAGCTAGTTATTATTGGAAACATTGTTTGGGACATGCCAGGAAAATGACATTCTGAAGTTCAATTAAATTTTTTAACTATACAAAACAATCAATGCTAGTGCAAAGTTATTTTTAAATGCTAACAGCAATGCTATTTATTAATTCTTTTAAAAAAAAGTTCTTGTAGTATTATAGTATTAGATCTTGGAGCAAGGGACAGTGAATTGTCATATTTCGTGAGAATCACCCATATATATATATATATATATATATATAATATTACACATACACACACAATCTTATAGTGTATCGGTGTATCGGGAGATAATGTAATGTACAGTTGGACACAGATTGGATAAACATGGAAAGAAAAGCTACGATGTTCATAATCATCATTAATGTTCATAATTGATTACAAAAGCTGCCAATAGATGGCTCTATTTAAGACTTTAAAGATGATGTATGCATTATATAGTTGCTGCATTCTGACAACAACGTACAAAATTAATTTTTGTTTACATTTGCATTCTTGTACAGCGTAGATTAATATTTTAATTAAAACTCAATATTTTATTAATATGTAAAACTAATCTATTATAATCTATTACTCAATATGTAAAATACTCAATATTTTATTAAATTTTGTTGAAAATCAAATTTGTGAAACGTATGTCGCCATCTGTCGGCAAGTTTTGTAACGCATTTGAAAAACAGTGATTTCTTAAGCTAACTGAAGATGGATACCCGATCTGTTACAATATGATACTATATCAATGTTAAAAAAACTTAATCATATTTGCATCATATACATGACTATATGATTATGATCTTAATAGAGAGGATGATAAATTATAAAGTGAATCTTGCATTGCTTGTATTAAATCGAATTTTATCGGATTTTTACTCGCTTTAATTGAAGATTTAATAATAATCTTTTTCTGCAAATAAAACTACATTTAATTTATATAGAATATAAAATTAATAAGTAATATATAACATATTTAACTTGTGTTCATATGTTATTTTCAAGAATATAATTATAATCCGTAAGATAAAAACATGTTTGCATTAATTAGCAATTGATTATTTTTGCTTATTATATTATTTAGAAACCAAGAATATTATAGGTACCGCAAGACAACAATGCTGATATTATTTAAATTATCAACTATCAGGTTTTCCATATTCACGTAAAACTATGTTTCATTAAAAAATGCAATGGATATATTGGCTTTATAAAAGATTCATTTCTATTTTCTTCCTAAATCCTGTAAAAAGCAGCCATTTCTGAAATAAGTGATCGGAAAATTATTTTTGCGCTATTAGGAGCAAAAATTGAATTCATTCTTGTAGAAAATTACAGCTTTGAGAGAATCCATTACCCCCATGTTGCTTTAAAAATAAAAAATAAAAATGACAGAATCAAAATGATGGAAAAGCTTAGACAAAAGAAAATAGAGAAACACATGTATTTTATCTATTAGAACCTGCTGAAGATTTTGTGTGATATACAGTAATGACGTACATCAAAGTTCCGATAAATTTATACGGAGAAAACTGTAGAAATCATTTTCCAAAACGTTAAAAAATAAAAGAAAAACTATCGAAAACGAACTTGCGAAAAACAAACGTAAGAAAACTGTACGTTAAGTTACTTATGGAATGGCTTTTGGGACTTGAGATCGATGATTTTTAGTTTTCTAGAATGTTCATCGAATATTTTCTAAGGAAGTGTGATGGGAAAAAATTGAAGAAAAAAAAATCACTTTAGATTTATTGTGATCCGTAATAATAAAATCCGCATTCATTGGAAACTGTAAGTAAAGTGCACGGGAAGAAAGCTCGAATTGTTAGATGGTAGGAAAAAAACGAGAAAGAAATGGATAAAATAAAAGCATTAAGAAGAATTAAATTAAGCTACCCATAAAACATTTCATTGGCTAAATTTTTTTCCTTGGTTTATGGAATAGCTATTTGAAGTTTAAAGGAAAAAAAAAAAAAAAAAGACTATGGTCCCATACATTTGTCCTTAATGTTCTCACTCTAAATATTTTCATTTAAAGTATACGTATCATATCAATGTCAGCGAGATTTTGCAAAGCGTTACCGTTACACGTAACTCGTACACTAACACTAGTTCCCCTTTGCAGCGCATCAGCTAGAATTTGCCGACAAATCGTAAAATCTTAGAGGGGTAAGAATTAAGTTTAGAAAAATGATTAAATTAAGACATGCTATTCAAAATCTATCAGTGATTGTAGCCTGTTCACCGTAAGAAGACATCGAAGACAAAACCGTTTTGTTAAAAGAATCACGACTGTGACGATTCCTCAGTACAGTGACATCCCCTTGTCGAAATGAACTATTTGAAAGAAAATAATCCTCTTACTGTGGAGGTACTATACCATGAAAATTGCATCATTTACCCCAGTCACATTGCAGATTTTTTGGTATAAACCACAATAATTTGGTGACATTTGTCGGTTTCACAATATTTAAAAAATATTTTTGTACACTTATATATAATTTCGTGTTTGAGTTTCAATTTCAAGTTTTATTTCAAATACAGTTAGTTTAAGTTTTCATAAAAAATAATAACTTAAGAAAATACTAATAGTTGCAAACAAACTCAATTTAAAAAAAATATATTATGCTGATGTGAAGCATTTATATATGAAAAAAAGACTGGTAATATTTATAGTTACAAAAAAATTAGCGCGAAACTTTTTTTTTTTTAACAATAATTTTAAGTTCTCTGTAAATTTCAGTGAAACCTATTGAAAATATCATGAATTAACTTTCAACCTTTGCAACAGAAAAAGTCTAGGTAACAGGCAACTTCCTTTGCATCTAATCTTCCTCAATCTTTTCAAACAAAACTGGAATAAATACCTTTTTCTTGAAGTATGCTTATATTGAAATACAGGAGAAATTGGCTTCTGTGAGTTTCTGGAACGATGCTTACGTTGCTGGAAATTGATCGGAACAAAGTGGAGAAGTGTTAAGAATATAAATTCAAAGCATCATTCAATGCAAGCCAAGTTTCCTTGTTGGCTAGAAAAAGAATCGACGTTTTTTGGATTTCGCAATGAATAGGTTAGCAAACATCACCGTCGGTAGGAAAAGTGAAATGAAGTGGGCTCTATTGTGGATAATGCATTCTTTGATGTTTGGCCGAGGATTTCGGCTTATTTTTCTTTCTGATGGAAGTTCCCAAGCATTTGGGAAGACTCTTGAAACGACTTATCTAGTTCGTAATCGCTTGGTTGATTCCATTCGTTAAATATCTTTCCTTAGATTATGAAAGCATACAAAAGTTATGCCGAGTTAGTTTAATTCAATGTTAATAGGAAACTTAATAAGCTTGATGTACCTTTAATGTTAAGAAAAAAGAAATATATTAAAACTATATCCCGTATTTCTCGGTTGAAGAAACTAAATCGTGAAGTTAAAATATACGAAAAAATTTGGTATGTAAATTTAGAAATTTAAACTACTGCATAGTTTTGAGTTATATTTAAAATTAGTTATAATGATGGCTGCCCAAATGAAAAGTAGAAAAGTGAAATTGTGTCAGAATGACTGCAGCTATAACAACGTGACCGAATAGAGGTATAAAGGACGGTAGGATGTGGGCACTACGTACAGCGTCCAACTGTGAACGTTTTTCGTAATAAAGGATATTGGTCGAGAATCTAGTCATGTTATGCATGGAGTCGTCGAAGATCGGAACAACGATTGATTCCCCCCACCCCCCAAGGGAGCTCAATAAATTTAACACAATACTGCAGTATTTTTGCTGAAACTGCGGAAAGCAATAAAAAATGGTACGGTCTTCCCATACAATGAATGATCCTCCCCATGAGAATGACCACTCACTCCTCTCTCCTGAAACACAGACGATTTTACAAAATTTCCGTTGGGAAGTGTTGGAACACCCACCGTACAGTCCAGATTTGTCACCGTGTGTCTGTCTCATTTTTCGGACACTTATGAAAGCATTACAGATATATGTTTCCATTGGAATGACGAAGCGAAAGGAAATGTGGAAATGTGCAAGACGTCTTCCAAAATCAACCACAATCTTTCTATAAGTAAGGCATGAAACTGCTACCTAAACGATGGGACCCGTGTTCAACGCCCGGGTTGATTTCTTTTGATTTCCAATAAAGCCGTTCTTTTCCTTCAACTTGTCCACTTTTTATTTAAGCAGCCCTTATTAATTTAAAATGACACTTGTATTTAAAAGTACTACAATTAAACTTAATATAGTAATTTTATTACACACTAATGTAACTCAAGTTGTTATATAAAATTCTGAAGTTTACAACAATATATAACAAAGCTTTTAATTTATATTATAACTGTGACAAAAAAAAGTTGAACATATGATCCTAAATCATAGACACAAGCAACATCTATAGCCAAGAATTAAATTTTTTTAAATGAAAGTTTCAAAATTAAATCTTTCCATGTTTTTAACACACTTTTTTTTATATATTTTGTATCGCAGTTACTTTCTGGGCGTTTTACTGCTTAGCATGGTAAGTTTAAGATAAACAATTTCAAAAGTCAAACTCTTCAAAATTAGGTTGACTTTTGATTGGAAGTATAAAAATAAAAAGCAAAACTATAAATTTTTGCTGAATCTCACGTAGACCAATATTTTAGAACTGTACATCCACTGAACGTACTGATTTTTTATTTCAGTGGTTGAGACCACCTGACCTTGAATAGGGACGTGTTAGATTCATATTTTTTAATAATTTCAGATAAATTTTTACCTTTTTTTTTCAGCTCTTCCAGCAGATCTAAGTTATCAAAGTTTCTCCCTTAAACCAGCTTGGATCAGTTAGTTACACCTAGCTGTCTGTTATTTAGATGTATATAAACATCACCATTTTGACATATTTTCAACCAGTACCCCAATAATATGAAGATAATTTATAATTCAAATTTAAAAGTAACAATGCAATAGTTTTTAGGAGGGTAAATTTTCTAGAAAAATTAAAACTGAGAAAAATTTATTTAAAAATTTCAATAACAGCTCGACTTTCTAATATTGAGACATTTTATAGCTTTTTTTCATTACTTTTAGCAGTTTTATAAATTAGAATTCGTTTTTTTTTAAATGTATGTCAATATGACAATTAGTAAAAGCATAAATTTTATAATATATCAATCTCATAAAACAAAGTTAAATTGAATTTTTTTTATGTATTTTAACATAAATTATATTATTGCATTTTGTTATGATTTTTTATTTCATTTTTTATTAAGCTAACATCAACCTCGATTCAAACCAATAATCTATTTCATGACTTATTTTAATTCTTTAAGTTATGTAAATAGGTAATGATGTAGTTATTGTATGTGCTTCATTGAATCCATAGAATCATTATCTACTCACGTTTGATGGTGCTACAACGTAATTCTCTTGTTTACTTCATCTGTCAATTTTGTTTAAGATGCCATGAATGCAAATTATAAATTTCATTTTAAGAACTGTATCTCAAAATGTCTATAGCAAAAGAAAGTTTTCATTGTCAATCTGAGTATTTGAAGGTATTCGGATGCATTAAATAGTTATTTTCAGTTTGCAAGTGACCCAACTTGATGTAAGATCATTTTTAATTTATACCTCCATTATGGTTGTCACTATTAGAAACATATGCGTCATGCAGACAAAAATTGTATAAGACATGTGCTGATATTATTTGTGTATGTTTATTATATATTTTTTCCTTTTTTAAATCTTGTAAACTTTTTTTACAGGTGACGATTTTGGAAAAGCGAACTGACCAGATTTCGCCTATAGGGCGTCACTACAAGTACCTGGTTATTTGTGGTAAGTTCGTTTAGGAGATTTATGCTAACTGAAGTGTAACTTGTTAAAGTTCTTTTAAATATAAGTATTATATTTTATAAACCTTATTTACTAAGAATTTTAAATATTTAATCAAGGTTGATGCCAAAATTAGGTAAATTTTTGCTGACAATTTTTAAACCTAAATTCTTGTAGTATTTTTTTAGATTGTTCCTTTCGTATGGTAAGCGTGTAAAAAAAAAAAAAAAAAAGCACATTAAAAATTTTGTGAATTTAATTGCCGATTTGGTCCAGGTAGTTGAGCCTGAATTTAATGTAGCTAAAGCATTATAATAAAAATTTTTAATATACAAGAATGAACTTGAAATGTACTTTCCACACTTCATGCATTTTAACTAATCGATTAGTTCGCGTAAAGCGCACTAAAATGTAACTAAATTTTTATGATTTTCCGATTATTGCCTTATAATGCAATAATCGGATAAAATATTGTTTTAACAATTGAAAGCGCGATTTAAAAAAAATCAATATTAAACACAATAACATTATTTTTTAAAAGTAGTATTACATTAAATATTGGCTCAACGGCCTGAATTCAATACGTCATTAAATTGATATAGTTATTTTTAAAAAAAAATTAGTGCTTTTTTTCTGAAGTGTTTCCTTTGTGCTAATTTCGTGATTCCTTTTGCTTACATGACATTTTTATAACATACATAATAAATTTCGTTTTTTAAATTCATCATGCAAATAAATTTACACTCAGTTTTATAATTTTAATTTTTAAAAGAGACTTAGAATAATTTTTAATTCTGTTCCTTTAACAGCAATAACGGTATTGATTAATGCTATTTAGGTATGTAATGAACAATTCGAAAAATTTATGGACTGTGTCATATAGATGTTTTATTTTTATTGGGAGAAGCGTTTGAAAATTAGTTTCAAAACTTCAATGTCACGAAACATTTAATTCAAGCTATATAATCACTGACAAAACAAACTTTAAAACTGCGTCTAATTTTCCATCTTAGGTGTTTACACATGATCTCAAGAAATTTTATGTAGTTCTTAATTTATTCACTAGGTGGCGTTAACAACCGGACCGAAACACTCTTTTCATATATACTGTACCTGGACACTACATTTGTAATTGTATTTTTTTTTTTCATGTCATTTGGAAAGTGTACAGAGTTTGTATAAACGCTTCATATATTTTGAACTGTTGCAAAGCAAAATAAATAATAAATACATAAAATATTAAATCTTAAAAATTTAATTGTCACAACTTTTAATTCAAAAATTTAACTGTCACAATTTTGTCACTTCTTTTTTCTTTAGTAATAATTCTATCTTTTCCCCCCCATTTTGTTGCCCCTGAAATCAATATGTACGGTAACATATGTTATACAATAATTTTTAATAACGTGGAAAAATGACTTATCTGTGACGTGTTTAAGTGATTCGTTAAATTTATGATCCAATCACATTAAATACCATTATAATTCATACGCCGCCAATTTTCTCTATCGTTTTTCTATCTGCTGGTGATCTAATTCAATTGGTCTAAAGTATTCATGATGGACATTTATCAAGCTTGAATTTCCGTACAAATTGTTCGTGAGAGAGGTCTGACGAAATAATGAATATGCGTCGTGAATTCCGTAGCTTAAAATGCGCCGCGTAAAATAAATGTCATAGATTAAGAATATCAAAATTTTAGATATACTCTCCCAGACAAATTATTTATCATTGTCGCCCAAGAAAGGAAAAAAGGATGAAAGGAAGTTAAAAAATAAGTTCTAAGTAAGAAAAAGGAGCTTCTTTGGTAACAAAACTATATTGCTTTATAGCTCATAAATGAATACTGTAATAAATATCTCTGGTTTATAATTATTTAAACTGGTTTATACGAACTTATTTAAACATTTATAATATCTTTTTCTTATTCGAGTAAATTTTGCATCCAAATGTAGTTTTAAGGATTAAAAAAATATTCCAAGAATACTGCAATAGCATAACAATGATTAATTATTATTAGTATAGTTAATGATATGGTAATTAATCTTTTTTTTAAAAAATTTCTACGTAAAAAGTAAAATCAAATTTTCAGAAAAACTTTTTTTTTTTTATTTCAGAAAATTCTATTCATTAATTTAGAGAGGGAAAAACTAATGGTTCTTTCAGAACTAATGATCTGTCCATGTGAATGGTTTTGAAGAATATGCTCCTAAATTAAGGCACCTGGTTATCATACCAGTCAAATCCACGTTTTTTTTTCTTTTTCTTTTTTTTTTCCGATGGCAGTGTTGTCATATGACACCGAGCCTCCTACAGCAATGTCACCAGGAATAGTTAATTTATTTATATTGAACACCTAGCTCAATTCTTCGTTAACGGCTATGTTCAACTCCGTAGCCTTGTAATTTTGAGCCCAATCCGAGAAACAAGGGTACTCGTGGATCAAGCAGTGATACAAACTAGCTTTCAAGGAGAACATTTTGATGGGACTAACCCGCATTTGAGTTACATGGAGAGAAAAACCAGAAAACTTTCCGTTGTTGCCCGATCTCAAATGAATTTTAACCCATAATCTGTCTACCTCTGAGGATGTTTTATATGAGCACTGTAGTTAAAGCGCCCCGGGAGCAGAATTTGTATCGACCAGATATCGTTGGGGTTCGAACCTGGCTCACCTCATTATGTGGAGAACGCCCAATCCCCTGATCCACCGTGGCACAACATGGTTGACTTATAAGCTTTTATAATTCCCAGTAGACTGCAGTATATTATATATATATATATATATATATATATATATATCTTATTGCAAACATGTTTTCTAAGTTGGGATTTGAAACCTGGGTAACATTATAAAGAGTTCAGCGCCCTATCCCCTGAGCCACCGTGATTGCACCAGGGATATTCTTGAGTTTTGGACAGCTCCGCAAGTGATTGCTGTCCGACATAACAGGAAGATCCCTAAATTTATATTTATGCAGTGAGATAAGTACTCATTTATATATATATATATATATATATATATATATATATATATATATATATATATATATATTACTTTGCATGTATGCAGTACAATTTATGTTCATTTACAATTCTTTAAAAATGCTTTTTATGCAAGGTAATTGTATCTTTTTAAAGGATATGAAGTAAATTTCATTGAAATAATAGCAAATATTTTATGAGTTGTTTTTATTACATCTCCTTTTCTTCTGAAATGAAAGATGGATTTAAAAAATAAACTAGACAAACATTTTTAAAAATACTTTATTGATTGAAAAGGATCTCGCCTCTTCACATCGCCAAAAAGAGGGGGGAGGAAATAACCCTACTCCCTTAACTTTGTTATAACTCTGTTTTTCGCTTGTGCTGAATTTGCGCGGATTATTTTTTGAGAAAAATAAATAAACTTAAGTTGACAGCCATTGATCCATAGTTGAATCAAAAGCATTTTTTTCCTTCATTTTTAAATAAAACTTCGGTTTTTGTTAGCTCTCTATATTTAGGATGCTTGCTCATTTTTTCGTCTTCATTGTTCTGGGATGCTGTAAGTAAAGTTCAATTTCCTGAATGTTTATATGGAATTAAAATATAAATGAAGCTTTGAATAACTGTATGAATCTTTTTCGAAATTTTTAGGGGGACCAAAAAGTACTGTTTCACTGCATTTCGTTATTCCTTTATCATTGATCCTTTATCAACTGATTGTGTCACACTTTATGGCTAGAGTGACTTATTCGAAAATAATTAATCTATTTTTTTTCTTTTTTTTTTTGTCAAATTGTGGTCAAGCAAATACCAAAAGAGGTACATATCCGGTGTTGAATGATTCTGAATTCCACAGGGATAGTAACGCAATAGTTTATCGCTGAACTTTATAATTTGAACACAGCTTGAAACACGTGTTCAAGGAAAAGAACACAGATAAAATTACGTGTTCAAGAAAATGGACGCAGTTTAATTTGCGTGTTTAAGAACGTGGATACATCTGAAAATGCGTGTGAGAAATGAGCATATAATTTGATTATATATTTTTTATTCTCTTATATATTTTCTCTTATGTATTTTTTTGTATATTTTTTTAAAGAATTAGCTACTGAATCAAAATAAATTTTTTACGCGTTGTCGTCCATTTGCCTCAATTACTTAGTATTTTTTTTTTATTTTTAAATTCTTTTGTTTTAAAAAAAGTTCATTGTTCTTTTTTACAAGGTTGTTACGGGTCTTATAAATTTATAACGGTGATATAAATCGATATTAAATTGACGTTCTTCGAATTTAGGCTTTTTAAAACCACTTAACCGTTTAGTGTTTCAAATATAAAGAGATACCTGAAAAGCTACATCTTCAGTATACCACCCCGAAGTCCGGGCTTTGTACCGTAATGATCGAGTTTTAAAATGTAAAGAAAATTATGCACCATATTTTTCGTTTAGACGTAAATTTAAATTGGATAACGAAAAAGCGCAATTTGAGCTGTGCTTATTTCCCATTTTCTTAAACAAGCATTTTGAGTTGTGTCCCGAATAAAAATCTCACCGACGAGTTGCACTAGACGTTCGTAAATGCCAAGGGTGATTTTCTAAGTTCAAATCCAGTAATTTGATGTCTTCGTCTCTTATATATCAGGTGCACCAACTCTAAAAATAAATTAATTGGGGTGGGAGGAAACGCCTCACCAACCATACTTGCCCGATATTGCTCCAAAGGATTTCCATTTATAAAGACAGCATTTTTTTAGTGACAAAAAAGTGGTTAATGTGATTGATATCATAAATTATAATTTGTTTAAATTATAATTAATTTTTATTAATCCTTCATTAAAATCTGCAAACTAGATGGCAAAAGGTATTTGATAACGGAGGAAAAGACATCATTCACTAAAAATAAAGACTTTTTTAAAGATTATTTATCAGTGAATTTAACCAGTTCAGTTCGGAATTTAATTTTAGAAATCCCTCACAAGGGGCGGAATTAAACTCAAGCAATGATGTATATATACGTCGAAAGCAGGAAAAATGGTCCTATTACAACTCTTACGAAATACTTATAACTAGGATTTTTTTTTATCAGCTGCAACTCAGGACTGCTTTGTACCCAAAATTAAGTAAATAGAGATGAATAGTTTACAATTTAAAATAGTAAGCGCTTCTTTTATTTTGGCCAAAACCAGCAATTAATGAAAGCGTTTTGCTACCAGAACTAAGACGAAAATGTCTTAGTTTCGGCCTAGTTTTAAAAGCGACGAAGAGAGCTTTTGGATTGAATGTTTCAAACTCTTTTTTTTATTTTTTTATTTATTTCTACAATGTTTGACTCTTTTTCTTGTAAAGTTTAGTCTCTGCTAATTGTTTATATTGTGTCGGCAAATCAATGCTCGCGGTCAAGTAACTGCTTAGGTATGCTATTGGTTTCAAGGCGCTAGGCTCCTTTTACCCAGCAATGTTAAATACTATTAGTAATGTACTATACTATTTGTATTATAATGGAAACATATTGCCAAATAATATTATATCTTATTGAAATTTTGAGTTTTGGTAGTTATTGGTAATTTTGTGTTTTAAATGACGTGTAACTAGTTATAAACATTAATAACATGCGCTTAGCTAGTTAAATTTATATTAAAAAAGTTAAATTAAAATTAATAATAAAAAATAAATAAATAAAAGAAATCAGTTTCAATTAATATTTATAAAAGAAATATTTATTATTCATCCGTAATTTATATTTCTTTTTTACATTACTTATTTATTTTATAGTCATAAAATAGTTAGGCTTTGGGGAATGTATTGAGAAGCAATACTTGATCCATTTATGATCTTTTTGCATTTAGAATATCATTTTGTTTGCAAGTATGAACTTTATAAGTGCTCGAAATTTTCATTCAATGACAAATTCGATACACTTAAATCCAAAGTTTACAGTTACCATCGTGTTTTTCTACAAAAACGCTTTTTGAAATCTATCTTGATCAATTTAAAAGTGTGGATTACCATTGTATTGGTCTTAGCTTATTATTTGTTAAATAATTTCTTTTAGATGTATTAAACACTTTTTGAAAATTTTGTAGAAATTATTTGCAGCTATGATGCTACGTCGATTATTATACCGACTGAATATGATGCAACATTTTAGTTAGTTAGTTGTGTAGAAAAGCATGACTTTTTTCTCAAGAGTTAGTTAAAAAATTTTTACTTACAAAACTTACAAAAAAGCATTGTATCTTTTATTTTTATATATTGACTAGATTGTGCTTCCCTTTAACCATTTGCCTAAATTTAAAGAAGTTACGATTCGAATATTTTTATTATAAAAAAGAAGTGTTTAAAAAGTTAGTCATTAAAATTGTATGATAAACCTTTTTAAAAGTAATAGCGTTTCGATTTAATTAACGCTTAAATGAAGCTTTTAGAATACCAAATTCTTGTCTTTCGAAAATAGTGTGATGATCTGTTTAAGATATAGCTTCTTTCCCTCCACGTCCTATTTAATTTAAGCATTAATTAATCTCTTTTTGAGCATTAAAAATTTACAAATATTATCCCATCATAATATTTTTTCCCACCTTTATTTATTCACTGTCAGCATTTGTCGCTATAAAATGAGGTTAACAGGAAATCAAGCTCGACGGCTCATCCAGGAACCGAGTTTTAATTAAAAGACAACAAAATACGAAAATACGCCAATTAGCGTACTTTCACGTCAGATTCTCGTCTTATCTCGCCCGCTTAATTACTCACTTTGTTTTTCTTAACCTTAATCAACGTAAGAAATTCAATTGTGCTCTTAAATAAATATCAAAGTGGAGAGAATTAATTTTTGACTGACTTTGGCCTGGAGCTGTAATGGGGAAAAATGGGGATTTTTTTTAAACGCTTCTTATTCAGTGAAGAAGGGAAGGATCATATTTTTGATTGGTTTTACCTTACATGTCCCATATCTATTTCTGCGAAGAAAAAAATTTCTTTTGTGAGAATAAATCTTACTTTTACAATAAGCAAATAAAATTTAATTCATTTTATTGCCGTAATTACATTTTTAATTTTGAGCCCTGAAAGATTTTATCAGATTGCTGCTATTGAATATGATAAATGTAAAAAAAGAAAGAAAAAAAAACTTTTAGTTTAAATCAAATTTAATTTTTCATAATTTCGTTATTCCTTAGTTTTATTTCTGTCTTATTTGTCCTGTGAGCAAATCTAATAATGTTTCATTTAATTCTTTTTAATAAATCCGATTGCAGTATTTACATAGTCTGCTTTTTTCCCCTCAAGGATTACTTAGTAAAAAGTTTAAATATTCTATTACTAAATGTTTCAATCAATATATTTTCTAACTATCATCAGGATTAAAAATCAACTGATGGTATATTGAATAAATAAATAAAAGAAATGTTAAATAAAAGAAGTTTGATGTTAGAAAGCTTAATTTTTTTTTTTTTTTTTAAAGTTTCTCTAGAGTGAAGTATGATTTGATTTCATATTTGTTTTTTTGTTTTTTTATTTTATCGAAATTGCTTCTAAAAAAAATCTGGGAGAAAATTTAATCAAAGATGTAGAATGTTATCTTTGAAGAGTATAAAATAAAAGAGAAGAGTGCAATAAAATTTTTACTGATTATAATATAAAAAGTATAATCGAATTTCATATAAAACAGAAAATAAAAGAGAAAACGGAAGGGATGCAATTAAATATAAAATGTACAAGATGTTTCAAATATGACCGATTATTTGAAAAATAAATTAAAAAAAAAAAAAAAAAAGTTTTCTGCTTTCTGCCTAGGGAACCAGAAAATTTCTCAAAAAGTTTTTTAATTAGTTACCTCTAACTAAATTTTCTAAATTAGTTTACAGCGAACAGAGCAAAAGGGAAAATGTTTTGAACGAAGTGAAAATTTCGAAAAGATTCAAAGTGAGAAGGTTTTCGATTTGGAAAAAAAAAAAAAAAAAAAAAAATGCAGTAACGGAGTGCACTTTGAGAAAGAAGAATATGACTCCTGTGCAAATATTTGAATAGTATATTATTTGTAAATATGTTTTTTTTTAAATTCTGTGGTCTGTCATGCAGAAGAACTTTAATTACAGAATTCGCGGTTAACAGCGCCATCTTTTGGAACAACTGCGTGAAAATTTTGAAACTAATTGAGAATAAACTACTAGTTCAAGAATTAGTGCACTAAGAACTATAGATTTTTATCTTGTTCCATTTTCTTAGATTGTTTAAATGGCTGAATATTCTTGGTAATATTTTTTTTTTCTTTTCTAAATAATGACCTAGCAGTTTTATATATAAAAAAAATTTTTTTTTCTCATAAGAATTTGAATTTATTTATAATTATTCCATAAAGTACAACTTTCTAAGTGCATTGAGGAAGAAAGTATGATTAAAACTACCAGAATATGGTAAAAATTACCGTTTTTTGTGATTCAGGGAAAAATTAAAAAGTTTAACAGTAATTTTTATTCTAGCTCTTAAGCCGTTACCATGATGAACATTCGAGTAATATTGTCTTCACATTTCCAAAATTGCTTTTTTACTGAATTTTATTCTCTTATTATTATTATTATTATTTTTAGTGCACTATAATAGGAAATTGAGGCATTGGGATCTTCTATAAGGCAACGTTTTGTTATGACAACTGATAAAATCAACTCAAAATTTTTCTTTTGCTATATGATAAATTTCACCAAAGCAAGTGTCTTAAACTAACGCAATTTCAAAAAAATTTTACAACTCAAGTAAATGGGATGCACTAAGGAGGCACCATTTGCAAAACCGGAGGATTGAGTGTAATATTGTTTTAAAAAATACTTTATCGTACAAAACAATCCCTTTTTAAATCTCAAATTGCTTGGAAGACCCCCGTGCGTATGTAACTAGAAACAAGTAATAAAAATTTAATTTCTATTAATATTTTGCGAAAATTTAAAAATTAAAAATGCAAAATTTGGACCACTCCATATGCCTTTTTTTATTTTATCTCTTCAACGTCTTATTTCTCTATCCATCATTCAATGTCTCTTTCATCTCTTTATAAATTTATTTACAATTCGACCCTGTTTGCCATAAAATCATAAAGTCATTTATCGGTTTAACTCCCAGCTCTCTAAATTAATTAAATATATATTTTTCTCTGGTAAATGTATTTTTTTTTTAAAGAAATTCATTAGTAAACATTATATAACTAAGAATATAATTTTTTTTTAAAAAAAACTGATTTTTAAAGTACTGAAAGAATTTGTATTGCTAATGTGTTATGTGGGGGCCCAGGAACCCAAGAATGCTTGACTCTCGTTTTGTGAATCTAGTAGAGTTCAAGCTCTAATAGATTCTGTGATTTTCTAATTCAGGTGTCAAATAAAATCCAAATATTGCTCGTGGCAATCTGTCTTTAGATAACTTAAAACATAAAAGAGAAGTAGTCGTTAAAAATGTCTATTGCCTAGACAAAAAGGAAACTATTTTCGATGATTGTAATTAAAAGATTAGTGCTACCTCTGACACTTTCATCTTGTCCGTAATAATTTTTGAAATCATAAATACTATACTAAAATATAATTTATATTTATTATTAGTTAACTCGGTAAAACATTTTGACTTTTAAAATGTACGCAATTTAAAGCCTAAACAATATCAGCATTAAGGAGATTTCGCATTTTCATACAAAAATTTTATTTGTTCACATGTCTTTGTGCTGTATGACGCTGTTATTACGAAACAATCTCAGTTCCCTTCTGATCCATAAAACGTGATGACTAATTTACAATTCAGAGGCCTTGAACATCTCGAATATTTTTTTTTTTTTTTTTAGATTTTATTATTGCTTGTAGTTTGTTCCAATTATAAGCTTATATATTTATTTCTTTTTTAAAATTTGTTACCTGAACAAACACAATGTGTCATGATTCAAACTTTTTTTTTTCTATTTAAAAATAATTATTAACAGGGGAAACGGTAGTTAAACACCGCTGGATTGGAAAATAGCGTGTGGTTTTAAACATGAAAAGGCTAAATCTCTCTATCAGCGTTCTACGCAGCGCGTCGTTAGAATTACCTCAATTTTCAAAAGAACTTATGCTGAAGGTGTGTGCATGAGCGTACGTGCTGCAATTGTTCAAAATCTCTAATATCTTTAACTATAATGTCAATAAATTTTTATAAACTAGATTCCTATATGTTCTTTCTTATTTTCTATTTTTGAAATACTAAAAAGCTGAAAGCATAAGAAAAGGCTGGTGATATATTGTGATAGAAGCTTAGATTTATTTTATTGTTTTATAATATGGTTATTTGAGGAAAATATATAGCCGGGAGATTTTTAAAATTGAATGACATAAATAGGTCGAGCGATAGACATTAAGTGTGCAAATTTCTCTAAAGAAAGAGCTATTCGAATATTCTTTGCATAAGCCATTATCTTGGGAATCAGTTCGGAAGAAATATAAAAAAATATCTTGCCACTCTAATCCTCAGAATCGACCAAAACTTTACAACATTTTGCCCCGGAATTTTTCGAGTCATAAATCTGAATTTTTTATTCATGGGAAAACGATTTCTAAATGTTTAAGAAATAAGTTTCCGCGGATATTTGTTTAAAATCTCTGAGGACGAAATATGATGGTCAGTAGTTTTACCAACCGAAGATATGTACATATATTCTTCTTAGCAATTCTTCAACCTTCTTATTTGAACCCCTAGTTTCATAAATATTTTTCAAGTTTTAGTCCTTTTCTTTAGAACCTCAAGTTGAGAGCTTAAACTTTAGCATATTTTATGCATATTTAGCTCAAAAGCACTCCAAGTTTTACCACTAAAAGAAAGACTTAAGGCGGTCTTTTTTCTCCTGTTTTCTGAATTAAGTTCTTAAGGGATCTGGTTATGGCATTTCGGAATTGAGAAATGCAGCAATCAGGAAAAATCTTTGGATGCCCAGTATTCTTTGTCCTACTGCGATAGCTTATTTTCCTTCGTTTTATTTATTTTACTTATTTTTTACTGCCTTGATCGTCATTCTTCTCCTCTTGACATAACGGAGTCGATGACAAGACTAAGATTAATGCTTTCATTCTTAAAGCCATCTTGTAGCATGCTAAGAACTTAAGTATATTTTTACACTAAACATGTAAAAGTCACGTTAATATTTTTTTTTTTTCTAAATTAAACTTTATTATTTCCCCCCGTTTTGTTATCACTTAATGCAAGACTGAAGATTCTGTTATATTATTTAAATAAGTTTTAGTGAAAAGAATATTTACTTATTGTTCCCGAAAAGGTTAGTTTGAGTTAGAAAAAAAAGTTAATTTGTGAGTAAGTTAACAGTACTAGCGAAATATATGAAGCATTTTTTTTCAGGTAATTGTTAAATTTAATGAATTCCTTTACAGAAAATAGAAATCTTAAAATTATTTATTATCTATAGATAGTTACAAATTAAAAAGCTGGATATTGGTGATATTTTTGGTGAAAAATGAATTTTAGGGTAAAATTTCGAATTAATTTTATGACAATGCCTAGAATTTACACCGTCAAACCAGTTATTAAACGTTGTGCACATTTTCTTGATGTATTTAATTGCGTATATTATTTTAGTTTTGCGTGATAATTGCGTTATAAAAAATCTATAATTCTAAATTTTTATAACGTTTTCTTTAAATTTTTATGCCTGTATACACTCTTAAATAGAACAATTTGTTAAACGTCAATACATAATATCGATACTTCAAGCAGAAATAGTTTGCGAATTTGCTACAACTTGAACCAATTCATTACGGTCACTGTATTTAGCCGGCAACTACTCAATGACGCGTGAGTACGAGTCACATATTTAGTCAGCATCTACACGATGTCCTGTGTGTACGAGCGCTGTATTAAATCGGCATCTACGCTATGCCATATTTAGCCAGCGTCAGCATTATACCGATTGGTAACCACCCCAGTCCGCTTCAAACTTGGCATACATTCCATTTACATATTGACCAATATTACATTTGCCTGTACTAGATTAATTACACTAAAAGTATATTTTGAATGCGCTTAATATATTTTATAAGTCAAAACAAGTGTCTTTTTGGAGATGCCAACTTGCTCCGAGCAGCAAATATATATTTTAAAGTGGTAGTATATCAATTGTGATGCTTGGTTTAATAAATTTAATTTGGTAGATTTTTATCCACCACTATTTCTAAATAATTCGTAGGCTTATATAATTCAGCACTTTATAGTATTTATGTCATGTTTTAAAAAGAAAGCAAAAACAGTCAAATATTTACAAAATTTACTTTGTTGTTATTTACCGTATTTTTTTAAATAATTATTTTGGCGTGTCTGGAGCAATAGGCATGTCTATCTTCTGTATATCATATTTAGAAGTGAAATTTTTTTATAGCAGAATAAATTAAAATATAATATGGAATCGTATCATGCAATGTGCACAATTCACGCTGTTGTGCACCATTCAGTGTCGTTCCTTCAGCGGAGCAGACTGCACTAATGAAAGGGTAAAATTAAATCACGTTTTAATTAGAAATGACAAACAGTATCTTGTTATGACTTTTGAGAAGTATGATAATAGATAGATATTGCAAAATCTTAAGGTGTTCCTTAACACTACAGCCAACGCTATTTGAGCTTAGCAACATATGCGTGAAAATTCCTTAACAAATCGCAGTATCACAAAGGGGTAGAAAATCAAGGTACCGTTATGCTTAATGTAAGAAAAATCTGAAGAGAAATCGCTTTATTTTGCAAAATGATGCGGTTTTTCTCACCTCCAACGCTATTTGGAGCTTCACAGATCGCAATTTCTTAAAAAATCGTCTATACCTAGGGAGGGTAAAATAAGGTTAGCATCACGATTAACGTGAGACACTGCAAAATCTCACAAATTTGGTACAACTCTACACCACATTAAGGTTTCAATAGGTTTGAACAATCTTATTTTTTAATAATCAACATGCGCTCCAATGTTCATATTAATGTAGGCATTTATTTACAGAAAAAATACTTTGATGGATATTTTTACTGATTATGTTTTTTTTCTAATATTTATTTTATCTCATATTAAAAATCGCTAAATCTGTCTTTTCTTAATAACTTGATACATTTTGTAATTTAGAAGTAGTTTTTTCTTTATTTGGTAAAATGTTTTCGAAAATAAAAAACCCAGTTTTTGAGATTTTCCATTAAAACTTTTAGTGCATCGAAGTCTCTTTCTCTTTCGTTTTCCTTGCAGAATATCCCATTTTATTGACAAATTTATTTTATGTAGTTCCATTTGACATGGTCCTCGTTCATTTCGTTTCTCTGTAAATATTCTTACATAGTCTACTACCTCCCTGTAATGATTCTTTAATATCAAACTCTCCCATTTTTTAGAGTACGTCATGCAAAATTCCGTAGCTAGGACTTTCAGTCCATACATAATTGATTTCAGGAACTTAAAGCACAAAAACACTGTCGTTACATTGTTCAAGAATATACTCACTTTGTTGATGTTGCCATCAAATGTGCTCAAAAATTTTTTTTATTCATTTATTTTCTCTTTTTCTTGTGCTAAATTAGGTAAAATATTTTGTAGCTGAAAGTCACGCTACCTGAAAGTTTAATGGAGGTGTGAATGGGAGTTTTATACCACGCCATTTACTTTTATTTCTTTTTATGTTAAGTACTGAATAAGTATTAAAACTTTATTTTTTTTATATTTTTTTGTAATTCAAACAAATGTATTTAAATGGATATGTAACAAGAAGAATCCGATGTCAAGTTAATAGACTTAGTATATTATTTGTTTCAAAATAATATGATCTGAAAGAAAAAGCAAGGCGCATGTGTACAAAATCACTGAAAAAGTGATAAATCACGTATGAAAATAGGTGCTGACAATTTTCAAGGTGCTGATAATTTTTGGTGCTTCAAAAGGTGCTGATAATTTTTGCTAGATCACAATATACCCGTATTACACCGAAGCTGCTTGGAATAATACACCTTCTCAAACATATAACTTGCAACCCTCTCTAATGGCTCTAGACAGCCTTTGCAACCCCATTATCTTGAGTAATTTTTGATAGTTTTGCATGACTGTTTTGACTTCTGCCTAGGTCATTTTGAATTTACCTGTTTATCAAATACTCTTATAAATTTACTCAGAGTGGCAAGTTCATTTATTCTTGAAAAGCTTGCCAACGGAAAGAGATCTTTTTTAATTACATCTTTCTGTTGAGAAAATATATCAAGTGACTTAAGTCACTCCGTTGAGAGAGCTCATTTAGATTGATTTCGGAACAAACACTTTGTTGCCGTAAACTGTACAAGATATGGTAGAAAAGTCAATAACAAAATTGTTAAATACAATCAACTAAATATAAAGTTCCTTATTTTCTCGGTGTCAAAGATGTTGTTGCGTTTTTTTTTTCTTCCGATTTTAAATATTACACAAAAATGTGCAGTTTACTGTTATTTCAATAAGGTAGAAAAAAATACAACGTTCAAATTGGGTCTTAACATGTCTTAGTTAGTTCCTCAACAGTGCTTTACTTTGTATCTCAACATTGATTTACTTTGTACCTCAACATTGCTTTACGTTGTACCTCAACATTGCTTTACTTTGTACCTCAACATTACTTTACTTTTTACATCAACATTGCTGTATGCTGTACCTCACCCTCGCTCAACTCTGTACCTCACCCTCGCTCAACTCGGTACCTCACCCTCGCTCAACTCTGTACCTCACCCTCGCTCAACTCTGTACCTCACCCTCGCTCAACTCGGTACCTCACCCTCGCTCAACTCGGTACCTCACCCTCGCTCAACTCGGTACCTCACCCTCGCTCAACTCGGTACCTCACCCTCGCTCAACTCGGTACCTCACCCTCGCTCAACTCGGTACCTCACCCTCGCTCAACTCGGTACCTCACCCTCGCTCAACTCGGTACCTCACCCTCGCTCAACTCGGTACCTCACCCTCGCTCAACTCGGTACCTCACCCTCGCTCAACTCGGTACCTCACCCTCGCTCAACTCGGTACCTCACCCTCGCTCTACTCGGTACCTCACCCTCGCTCTACTCGGTACCTCACCCTCGCTCTACTCGGTACCTCATCCTCGCTCTACTCGGTACCTCAACCTCGCTCTACTCGGTACCTCACCCTCTCTCAACTTTAAATTTTGCAGCATTCCTGTTATATATTTTGTGAGAAAAATTCAAAATTATGTCTGAGTGATCCTCTTTAAAATAATGTAATCTTAGTTTGTAAGTGAAAGTTATTTTTTTTTCGTAAAGAAAGCAATGTCCTGATAAGTTTTATATTATCCAGTATATTATTTAACAAATATCAAATTCTATATAGTTTACTAGTATTCTTTGACATGCGTGTAATATATTACTACTGAAAAATAACTTAAGTAAAAAAGTTGAATAATGCTTACTGTTACATGTCTAACATATTTATCAATATCTTTAGATCCGAGTCTTATAGAGTTATGTTGTCGAAACTAAAACTTCAACCCTTATTTATAGTTATTCTCTTTACCAAATAAAAAAAAGTTAGAAGTACCTCGCCTATAATCGAATTTTTTCCTCAATAAAGAAGATCCCTCTTGTTTACTTAAGCAATTTTCTGTGTCCTGAAACCGGACACGTGTCAAATTTTTGTCTTATGAATGTGTGTATAGATATATAAGAGTGTGTGCCTGAGTGAATGTGTGCCTTCCAAAAGGTGTGTACGTGTGACTAGCTGTTTCTTGAAATTGCAGCGGAGATTGCTCGAGCGTTGACATGAGGATTAGCCACTTCTTTGCTGGAATAAACAAAAGGGCTTTCAGCTGGTATCCTGTGACATGTTTCAACGAGAAAATTCCCCACTTGATTATCTCTTACTAGAACTTGATATAGGAGTTAGAGATGTGGATTTTCTTTATGTAACCATAGCAACAAGGTTACTCGTCTTACACCTTTTCATGTGGCAGAAGTTTGTGGGGGATCAAGGGACTCTTGCGTCGAGATAAAGAAGAAAAAAAAAAAAGAACGAATGGAAAGAAAATATAAATCGAACGATATAAGAAAACAAGAGAAATGAGATCGAGGAAAAATGTCTAGGTTCTGCGATGGAGGGCTGTTCAGTCGTAGAGAATCCTCCGGTTTTAAAACCGAATGCAGAATATCTTCGATTTTCCCTGCTCGTTTCTCATATTTTATTCCATTTTCAATATTCATTTTTAAGCTTCAACATTTCGATACTATTTTTTTCCCCTCAATTTCAGAGATATTTGACGAAAAGCCATAGTCATTCAAAGAGAAAATATTTTACAAAGTAACCATGTTTATTTTACCAAAAATGTTTAAAACTGCATTTTCAATCTGTTCCTTATTTGCCTTTGTGTTTATTTTAAATATTAAAACTCTTGTTCCGATATGAATGCTTGTTTTCAGATTTATTCAGTCAATCTCCGACAAAACAATTGTTCTTGTATTTAAGCTAGTTTGATAACTTCGGAAAAATCTGTTGAGCTGTACTAGCTTGACTTTTAAATGCTAGTTATCAACTTTCATAGTTATAAGTTAATAATAAAAACAATGCCAAAAGCTAATGATAGGAGCAAAATATTTCAACATAATAAAGATGACTTGGCGTTGGATACTCACTGCTACGGAGTTTCGTCCCGCGATGGACTTATCGTTAAGACACGGTTCCCAGCAGATCACCGAAGTCAAGTATCACTGGTTGTGGTCAGTGTGCGGGTGGGTGACCACTTGGATCAGTCTGCGTAGAGACCAAGGGTGTGCGGTATGGGTCCTCGTTAAACTGTTCTACCGTTAAGTTCTAGACTTCGAGTGCAGGACCTCTGGCTACCGAAGCGGGGGGCCATCCTCTCAGCAGAGGATCGAAATTGTGATATCATATCTTCGGATCTTCCTCAGGGATGTTTCCCAGACCATCGCCAATAGCTCATTGAGCCACTCTAGTGCGACGTAAATGAACTACAACAAGCTATGGAGTTTCAACATCTATTTTTCTTTTATATATTTAATGTCGTGATAAGGAAGTTAATGTTGAGGGCAGAGTATATAGTAAACTGTCTAAAGCTGGCTCTATGTAAACCAGAACTTTGTCTGAAATGTAAAATATATACACTTTATACTATTAAGCAACATTATTTTAAAGTTTATAGAGACTTAGCAACAGCAAAAAAAAAAAAAACAAATAATAATAAATAAATAAAAAAAGGAACCCCCAAAAAATTTATTTACCATTTTCCATGTTAAACCTTATTGCAACTTAAAATAACATTTTCCTTGATTTAAGAATTCACACAAGATCCACAAAATACTTCTCTTTCAATTTTAAATGTATTTTTAATGTTTTTTTCTTCTCATTTCTATAAAGGAAAATAATTTTTGAATCATAGATTATATGAATTTTTTTATCATGAAATAGTTTCTTACTAATTTTGTAGTTATATTTACGCGTAAAATGTGAACAATAGAAAATATAACCAGGTTGAAATTTGTATGGTTATCTGCAGTTGCTATTTTTTAAGAGGACTTTTTATAACTTTTCATAGCAATAAAAGTTATTAATTTTATTTCAATCTTAGTCGCTGTTTCTTTTATATTTTATAGGGCTATTTATTTATTTTTTTGAAGGGAAAAGATGATTTGAAGAGCTTACGAACAGATTCGTGGTATCACCACTGTAATATTAAAGAGGACAATTAAATATCAAGCTTTTTCTTAGCATTTCAAGGCAGATACTTTAAAAGTTTTCGAATTTGCAATAGATGATAGCACAATTCTCAAGAATATCTTACTGAATATATGGAAATCATGTTGTTTTTATTATCAAAAACACTTTTAAAATCACTCTCCCGAATAATTTTAAAATGTGGCTTATCATTACATTGCACCAAGCCCATCATATTTGATATAGTGTTTATGAAAGGGTGAAATACTATCATTCATTAGAAATGACAAACAGTATCTTGTTATGACTTTTGAGAAGTATGATAATAGATAGATATTGCAAAATCTTGAGGTGTTCCTTAACACTACAGCCAACGCTATTTGAGCTTAGCAACATATGCGTGAAAATTCCTTAACAAATCGCAGTATCACAAAGGGGTAGAAAATCAAGGTACCGTTATGCTTAATGTAAGAAAAATCTGAAGAGAAATCGCTTTATTTTGCAAAATGATGCGGTTTTTCTCACCTCCAACGCTATTTGGAGCTTCACAGATCGCAATTTCTTAAAAAATCGTCTATACCTAGGGAGGGTAAAATAAGGTAAGCATCACGATTAACGTGAGACACTGCAAAATCTCACAAATTTGGTACAACTCTACACCACAATTCTCAAGAATATCTTACTGAATATATGGAAATCATGTTGTTTTTATTATCAAAAACACTTTTAAAATCACTCTCCCGAATAATTTTAAAATGTGGCTTATCATTACATTGCACCAAGCCCATCATATTTGATATAGTGTTTATGAAAGGGTGAAATACTATCTTATAACGATCGAACCGGTTTTGCTCCAGAGCAGAGTTTATTGTGTATGAACTTAAATAAATACTGTGGTGTTAGAGGGTACAAAAACGTCTACTAAGTTTAAACTGCTGTAAATATCGACAAATCCCAACAAAAACAACCACCCTACCCTTTAATTACTTTCAATTCGGTTATTTTTGAAAAATCCGTATGGTGAATCAGCACTTTAAACATAAATTTTAACTCCGCACTTTGCGAGTAAAAAATTAAAACTAATAATAATAAAAGCAATAAAAAGATCCTGGTTGTGAATGACGTTTCCTGCTAGAAATATAATCCGGAAATTACTTTTCCAGAGATTTAACGCTAGGAAGACTGCTAGAAACCTTACAGTGCCAACACAGATTATTTTTATTTTATTACTTTATGGTATTTTTGCTTTATTTAAATTTCATATCGATAAAAATTAGGTGGTTCAGAACAAATTAAATTATTTTAAATGAATGAATGTAAAAACATAACATTGTAGCAATTTGTAAGAATTAATTTTATTATGCATTGGAATGATTTGCTATTTGTTTATTGACTCTAAAATACCATATTATATTTTGAAAAAAATGATAATAAACTAGTCATTGGAATCTTTGACATACTTTTGCCGAAATTTTTTAGCTGAAAATATATTATATTAAACATTCATTTGAAGGAATGGAGAATTTTAATTCGATAAAAATGCTGTTTTTAAAACAGATTGGAGCATAAAAGGATGTGATTTTTCCTATGACGGTTGTAGTCTTGCCATAGCTTTCTTACTGAACTGTGTTGAACCCATTAGAAAACTTTTATTAGCTCGTAAGTTTTTAATCACTATGTTATTAATCACGAATTCCCAGGCTTTTGAATCTACGGATATAAAGACTTTTAAAAATACGAATATTTCTAAAGGTATTTTTATAAGCTTAAGTGCGATTTGATAGGCTTTTAATGAAGTGCCAAAACTATCAAGCTGTACTTATTAACCATCGTTAACCATATTTCGTGGGAACTACATTATTGGAGCTACAATCGTTAAAGGAAATAAAAAAATAACAAAAATACCAACACCAAGATGACTAAGCAAAAATATTCAATATGATATGCCAACTTTAAGTCTTAAAATATATATATTCACCTTTTTAAAGTTTAATTCCGCTTTTAAAAGCTCTACACGAATGCAATTATTGATATAAAAAGGAGTACCAAGTGTGATTGCTGTTTCTTTCATTGTATTTTTGCTCCATTTTTAAGTTTTATTTTGTTTCGAGGGAAATTTGGGCACTTGTTTTTCTTGAAATTTCCTATAATTTAGAAAAAAAAAAACTTATGAAAAATCCTTCCATTTTTGAAGCTAGCTTTCCGGAATTAGAATAGCGAGAAAAGTTCGAATTCAACCACCTCTAGGATTCGAACCTGATTCACTTCATTGGGAGGCTAACGTTCTATTCTCGGATCCACCACTACTTAAATGTACATACTTTTATTTTATATTTTGTAACTCTCGTTGAACAGCCGACCCAATTTTATAGGTTTACGGCTACTAATGTTCAACTCCGTAGCCTTGTAATTTTGAACCCAATCCAGAAGACAAGGGAACTCCTCGATCAGGTATTGGGAGAAATCGTTAAATTTATGTCTTAAGCGCCAAGATCTTGAAAGTGCCAAGAATTCAAAACCTGATTTGGAGTTTGAAAAATCCGTCATATTTCCATAAGTAAAATAAACCTTCATTCTAGAGATGTATTCATTTAATAATTCAAATGTTTATTTTCGCATAAGTTTATGTATACATCCTTATTTTCAATTCTCTTAATTATGCAGTATTTCACCTTAAAATTGTCCTTATTAATACAAAAATAAACACTTTGCAATAAGTCTCAAGTAGTTACAAATACGGCTATTTGCTCGATGTTTCAACCCAAGACGTTACTTTTCGCAATCAAGCAATCATTTTGAACTGAAACTAGGATATTTATTTTCAAATTTTTCCAAGATTCAGAATTATATTAACCAGCAACTTTTACTTAATTCAAATTGAAATAAAACTTCAAGAATAAATATGAGGCTCTAAGAATAGTTCTCTGAAAATAAATACTACTTCAATAAAGATAGTTTGTTCGCATAAAATTGGGGATATGGCAAATATGTTTAAATATCATACGTTTCATTTAATTAGTATCCGAATAATTTTATTTCCATTTTTTGCCCTTATATTAAGTCGGAAAGAAGTAATAGTAAAGTGGTTTTTAATTAAACGCATATCTCAGGAATAAATTAATAAGATATACTTCGCTCTCTATTTGCGCCTAAACATAACCTAATGTATTATTTTCGTTCAGAAAAATTAAATTTTCATCTAGAGAATGACGTTTCTTATTCTTTCGTGAGATTTTTCAGAATGGCAATTTCAAAGGCGTTATGCAAATTTCCTGCTAAGGAAAAAGAAAATTTACAAATTTCGCCAAATGGAGATGCATCGTAAAATATTCCCCAGAAAGCGAGTCCTTAAATCGTTTTCAACGATCCATTTTAACACCAAAGGGATTCTTTAAAACATTCAACCACCTCGACCCGTAATGTAATGCTTTCTTTTTATCGAAATTCTGCTTTAAAAAAAATTTATATTTTTCGTTTTGCACGTAAAGTATAAATTTACCCATCTATTAATCATTTCTGGTGCAAAGGTTTTACCATGTAGTTAATTTTATCAATTGATTTATGTATTTCTTTTTATTATTTCTCTCCTCAAATATTTGGAATTGAATAAGACATTTTCCATTCAATTTTCTAGGACTTTTTTAGTCAGCTTCTTTTTTCAAAGAAATACAATTATTTTAAGTCTAATTGAGTCACGATAGCTCAGTGGTTATGACAATGAGCTGTCATTGGGAAGAAGAGGGTTGTTATGTCCGGTTACTTCCACCTAGTCACCCGATCCACCTAGCGTCAGATTGTTGGGTATCAATTTGTCTGGGATGTAAAGGTGGTTGGTACGCAATGCTGACTGACCACATTGTCAACCATGCTGTCACGAAATTGGGAAATTTAACTTCCATGATCCCTTGGTCTACAACAGACCGTTGCAGGAGTGCCCTGCTTTATTATTTTCTTCGCGGCAGTAGCAAGTCTTTGTGCTACCGTCTGCGCTAAATGTTCCTCCCGTATAGCTTAAATAAATAAAATTAAAAAAAATAAATAAAAAAAAAAAAAAACGCAAATTCCTTCAAAGCTTTGTTAACTCATTTAAAAAAATAATAAATTGCCTTTGATCGAAATACTAACTAATACAAAAATAACACAGATCGAATATTTCTTGAAGACTAGTTATTTCATCCCCTTCGCGATGCAAGAGTTAAGCCAGATATCCCCAATTTTAGCGAAACCAATGAAAACAGTTTTTTCTTTTTTGAACTATTTTAAAACATCCGACTAAAATAAAAATAAAAGAAACTGCTTTTTTCAATACATTTTTTTCTTGAAAATTTTAATGATGGGGTACATAATTGTTAACTACCTCATCGACGTGATATCGTTTTAATAACAAAGTAGAGCAGCATTTTTTTAAAAATAAAATGTATTAATTAGTTTGGACAAATCATGTGCAGTTGTTAAGAAAATGCCTAATTTATAAAATATTTAGTCCTCATTTTTAAAAAAATATCCAAATATTCTGAAATTCAGAATTTTTTTTTTTATTTATTTTTTTTATTTTTTATTTTTTTTAAATTTAAATTGAAGCACAACTCGGATGAATTTGAACATGATGGAAATAATGTTAGATTTGGAACATGAAGTAAATATGAAGCAGCAATTAAACTTTTAATTAATGACATTTTATTCGTTTACGAATTAAATGCCCTTAAAGTAGAAATAAAATAAAAATACAAATTCCAAAATATGAAATTCGAAAATAAAAAGGAAGTAAATATGAGTAGATAAATCCTTATAGTAAAGTTATCTTAATCCCTAATATCAAAGTTATCCTGAATAGTAAACATAATTTTCACAGTAAAATTAAAACTAGTACAAATATAATTTTATTTTTGTTATTTAGAAGAAAAAAAAACCAGAACCCTCTGAGCTGAATTAAATATAATTTTACATAATTTTAAATTTTATTTCAAACTGAATGTAAACAATACACATTTTTTCCTTTCCTTTTCTTAGAGTTAGATTTGTTAAACTAATAATAAAACAAATAATATCGCTTTATTAAATTATGAATAAAATCTAATTATGAATATTTCTTTTATGTTCAAACTTCTATATAGACACTTTTGAAATATTCAACTTACAATTTTTTTCAGTTTTTTACATGTTTATATATTGAAAAATAAAGTAATATAATTAACTACTTAAAACTGCTCCGTGCATATTTTTTAGTACTAGTAATAGTTCCAATACATTATGTAAGTAATTATTCACAGCGTTTCTGTGTCTAAGTTCTATTTTTTAAGAAATTATGTCAAACTTAAATAATAATATTAGTTATTTAATGCATAGCAGAATATCATAACAAGATTTACTTGTTATTTTACTGAATAGTCATCAATAAAATAAATTTAAATACATGCATGATCTATGCAATTTAAAAAATATTAAAAGAGACAATAAAGACCAGCTTTCTTATGATTAAAAGCAGTTTTTTTTAATATATATATATATAAACCGGCCTGTCTGGTCTTTTTGTGAATTGGTCAGCTTTTTTACACCCTGCTTTAAGCCTAATTGCATATTAGCAAATAGTTATGAAAATAACTATATTTTATCTGGTATAAAAATATAGAACTCACTGCCAAAAATTTTATCCGCGTGGAAGTCTCAACGTCTAAAGCGTTCATTTAGACTTGATATATTTACATATAAGAATATTCTGTAGCGTTAATTTATGCAGGCACGTACAATGGGGATCAATACACGAATATACCGATAAGTTGTTAAAATACTTTGTTTGCAATTTCTTCTTTCCCAAGAATAATAAAAATGTCCTTTAAAAATAATAAATGAAATGTAAAAATTAAAAAAAAAAAAAAAAGAGTAGATTGTTTTAAAAAAAACGATCTGTTTTAAAAAAAACGTATTTTTAATACGATTTTAAATAACTAGCAAATTAAGTTTTTTTTTATTTATTTTTTTTTTTTTTTGAGAAAATGTGAGCAGTAAATTAATATTAAAAAAAACAAGAAAAGGGTATAATGAATAGCAAATGGATACTCTTTTTGCTGAATAGAAAATACAAAAATCAGTTCTTATATTTAATACACAGTTTTCTATTGTTACCGTTTTTAGGAAGTGGCATTTTTATAATTTAAACAAAATTTGAACTTTGTGAGAAGTGATTAATATTTAAATAAATCAAAACCAGATCAAAATTTATTATGATAGCGAAGATGTAATTAAAGTCATTAAAACAACTTAAGTAGTATAGTAATATCAAAAGGTTGCTCTACTATTTTCTTGTGGTAAGAAAAAAAAAGAAATCTGGGACAATAATTGCCAAATCTAAGTTAAAACTTGTTTTTAATTATATAAATTCAGCTTTTTAAACTAATTTATTTAAACTTAATTGATTTATTTAAATTTTAGATTTCTTAATAAAATGTACATATTTATATTTAATTATGTAAAGATGTTTTTTTTTATTTTTTTTTTTTATAATTTCATTTATAGCAAAGATTGTACAAACTTTCAATGACAATCTAGAAAGCTGCTCAATTTTTTTGAAAAACAATGAAGCGATTTAAATTATGGTGATAAGCCATATTTTCCAAAGGTGATATTTTTGCATCAAACTGTTTATTAATATTGTTAATATATAGGTACTTTACAACTTTTTTCTTTTTGGATAACGGCACAATACGCAGAATCATCTTGTTT
Organism: Parasteatoda lunata; assembly: GCA_949128135.1. Lineage (NCBI taxonomy): Eukaryota > Metazoa > Arthropoda > Arachnida > Araneae > Theridiidae > Parasteatoda > Parasteatoda lunata. The sequence goes on along the minus strand of OX421981.1, from coordinate 25,075,045 downwards.
AATACATGGAAGTTGTGGCATTTTTTTTCAAAACCTTTCTCCTTAACAAATTGAAAACGTGGCTTATCATTATTTTGCCCAAAGACCATTCGTTATTATTTTGCCCTGTTCTATTCATAACCTTATTTCTTAATGCAGCCTTTTGATTGTTTTCTGTAGGAAAATAGTTTTTAAATTTATTTCAGCAATAACTGAGAGTTTCAAAGTTTCAGTTTTTAATTTCCACTACGTCGAGCGACTTTAATGAGGTTCTTAAAATTTATTTCTCGTTAGTTAAAATGTTTATCCAACTGAAATCTCTACGTTTTAATTATTGTTCTCTTTCAATTTCAAATCTTCTAAAATTCATAAAATAACTCCAAAGTTCGGGGCTGCTCACTTTCCAAAAGTTCTTTAATTAATGAATCGTCTGATGAAATGCAACAGGAGGAATGGAGTTTACAGATGCGTGATAAAGACTGGTAATCGAGAACGGATTTGAGGGGAAAAAAATCGAGGATGGATTTCAGTCATTCTCTTAGTTTCTTTAAATTTTTCTTTAAAAATTTCTTTAATTACAGTCGAAAGTCTCATCAATGTAAAAGAACTACTTGCCGTTTCGATTTCATCGCGGATTTCACTTTTTTTTTAAACTTTCTTTTTTTTTTTCTTTTTTTTTTTTTTTTTTTTTTTCCCTGTCGTATCAGTTTCTCACGAAGTATTTCACGAACTGTATTTCTGATCATTAATTTTTTTTAAAAAGGATTTTTCGTAAAAGGGTGCCATCTGGACTTTTCAAATATTTTGATTAAAAAATAAATTCAAAGTCTCTTTTGTAGGTTCTCTCTTTATAACTATTAAATCTTCTTAGAAACTGTGAAGCGAGAAATTGAAAAAATAAAATGCAAAATAAAAATAACTGTGTTCTGCCAATTTGAAATCAACGGTTTCGTCAGTTTAATCTAAATCTTGGTTAAAATTTTATATGAGATTTTTTTTTTTTTAATATATTGAAGTATTAATAAGTGTATTTTATTTTATAATATTTTTATCTTTAATTATTTCTAACATTGGTGATAATAATCTTAGAGTTACTCTAATACAGAATAAATGAGAATACCTGAAAAATTTTGCTTCATCAGAACTAACAAAGAATCAAATTAAGTTGCTCATAAGCGTTGCAGCTACTTATATGTAGTTTATTTATATTTTTGTTTATTTCATCACTTGCTTTTTTATTTTTCGTCATCTGTATGAATATTTTAATGTTTCACTTTATACTTTCATGTATTACTTCATGATTTTCTTGCATGATTGTCCATTATGCATAGAATCAAAACTCTTACGAGTTTTTTCCACTGATACATACAGTTATATATATATAATATATATATATATATATATATATATATATATATATATATATATATATATATATATATATATATATAATATATGCGGTCATTAAAATTCCTTTATATATATATATATAAAGGAATTTTAATGACCGCAAAGCATGTGGGAGCAATATTATTTGGAAAGCATGCTCAGATTGGTTCGATTAGAAGAGCGATCGACTATTTGGATACATTTTGAAATTATTTTTAATTTATTAATTTAACTGTCATTAAATTGATATTTTTGTATGATAGTGATCAAAAATTTTGCATTTGTAAGTTGCATAATTTTTTACACTAATATGAATTATTTAATTTTAAATGCCTTGTAATCTATGCTACGTTCAAATTACGAAGCAAGTTTAATTGAATTTTAGTTAAAAACTTTAGTTGAAAAGTTTCGTCATATATTCACTACGTGGATATGCCCATTCTTCGGAAGGACTAAAATTAAGCGAAAAATCGAAAAACTTGTTCCATTTCTTATTAACACTTTTGTTGTTTACAAATCTAAGAATAATAAAAATTGAAAATAGATTGATTTCAATATGCTGTATTTTTAACGTATATTTAGTGTAAGGTGTTCCGTACTCACTACCCTTTAAGTAGATCGAATTTAGAATCCTTGTCAAAAAAAAAAATTTAAAAACCACAAATATTTAGGCGTGAAGAATTTTTTTGAATCGAAAACTGACGTATCACTTTTACAGAATCGATTAAAAAAATTCCAAACCAGTTTGTTAAATGTTTTTATAATATTTCTTTTATCTGCTTTATGTTCCATGTCTCAACATGCAGGCTTGACATTTTTAACTTGAAAATACAAAATTTTGATGGTTTTTATTTTCAGTTTTTCCTCGCTTGAGAATTATTTATTCACTCTTAATGTGCCCTCTTTTTGTTTCCTCTTAATTTTTGACAATGGTTCTAAATATATATTAAGGATGGTAATTAAAGAACCCCCTATAAATTATCTTTATTTGTTGTTATATTTTCTAAAATTTTAAATAGTTTCATCATTAGTGATTCATCATTTCATCTGAGTAGTAATTCTAAATCTGTAGTGGTTATTAACATATGAAATTTGGTATAAACAACATAAGTACGAGTATACAAGCTAAACAGATTACCGTTTCATTACTTTTTTTTTCCTTTTATTTTATCTTTTGCCTGAAACGGCTGAACCAATTTTTGAGTTAACGACTTCCGATGTTCAACTCAGTAATTTTGAACTCGCCCCAGATGAGAAGGAAACTCCTGGATCAAGTATTGAGAGAAATCTTCTTCGTGGTATACTTTTTGAAGGAACTATACTGCTGGGCTAAAGAGAATAGAAGGGCTAGTTCACACCGCTCTGAGAGCTGAGGCTACGATTTCCCTCCTCATGACGTCACTGTGTCCACAGATCTCGGTGATCGCAAGCAAAGATATTATGATAACTTTGCATCTTTCTCTTTTAAAAAATAAGTTAGACTTTTTCTGGTTATTAGCTTTCAAACTTCACGTAATTGACACATTATTTCCGTTCATAAACATAGTTCAAAAAGTCTTTCTTGGCCATTATATTAAAAAAATACCTTTTTAAACTTATAAAAATATTTTACTAGTTGGCGAAAATGACACTATAAATACTTTGTTTTAAAAAGTTCAGTTTTTAACTTTAATTATTAGGAAAAATGAAAGCATATATCGACACTTTTTTTATCTACATATTCTTTTATAACAATAAATTGAGTTAAATTTAGAATCCCTGATTTTGAAATATGCCGTTAATAGCAATTTGTTCATACTTAATCATTAGGAAACATCAACCTTAAAAGCTAATTACTGAAACAAAATAATAATTTAGGTTCATAATAACATTATAAATTTTACAATTGCTTATAGATATTTAAATTTAAGAAAATATAATTTTTAAAAAAAATCATAAATATTTAAAATAACTACATTAAAAAATATGTTATGAAATCAGGAGAATTTCACCTATACACTATATATTTTATTTACACTGACTGAGCAAACTCATGGGATACCCACCTAATATCTGGTCGGGCCCCTCTGGCCCTGCGGAGTGCAGCAATACGGCGTGAAAGTGAGTCTGCAAGGCTCTGGAACACGTCCGGTGGTAGTTGGCACCACACATCCTGCAGAGCGGCAGCCAATTGTAGCCTGTTCGTGGGTTGAGGATTCAATGACCTGAGCCAGACGTCGAGGGCATTCCAGATATGTTCAATGGGGTTCATGTCAGGACTTCGAGGTGGCTAATTCAGTCGATGGATCTCACCTGCATGCTCGTCGAACCAGGCACGGACGATATTGGCGTGATGTGGGGCTGCGTTGTCATCTTGATACACAGCAATGTCATCAGGGTGTTGAAACATGACAAAAGGGTGGAGATGGTCTCCAAGCAGCTGAAGATACCGCTGACCAGTCAATGTGGCATCCAGAACGACCAGGGGGCCCATTCCATGCCACGGAAATGCACACCACACCATGGCTGATAGGCCACTGGCTTGGACTGTGCCCACTTGGCATGCTGGATCCATCGCTTCGTGCGGTGTGCGCCACACACGGTGCCTCTCATCAGTATGGAACAATTGATAACGTGATTCGTCAGACCAGATCACGTTACGCCACTGTTGCAGTGTCCATCCGTGGTGATTGGTGGCAAATGCACGCCGAATTGTCCGATGACGCTGGGTTAGCAGTGGCACACGTGTGGGGCGACGGCTCTCATACCTGAGAACACGCATGTTCTAACGGATTGTCTACTGGGACACGTCTCTATCACGGCCAGTGTTAAATTCAGCCGTGTTTTGTTGCACATTTGCTCTCCTATCTCGAGTTACCACTCGTCTCAGGTTTCACCTGTCTCGGTCATTTAGGGCCTGTGGACGCCCGGTATGGTGTCTGTTGTAGACTGTGACACCCTCATTCACCCATTCTCGGTAAACTCTCGACACGGTTGACCTTGGGAAGCCGAATTCCTGAACCACTTTCGAAATGGAATGTCCCATGCGTCGGGCACCCACAACCATGCCGCGTTCGAATGCCGTCAACTCACGACGACGTTGCATTTTAACTGATCACTCACACAGCCACTTCAAGCAATGTGTAACACACAACTGAGACCGTCGCGGAGCGTTGGTCACACGCACTGTCCATCCACAAATCAGAGCCCTGCTATCCCATGAGTTTTGCTCAGTCAGTGTATATATTTTACTTACGTTTTAATTTTCTTTGACTTTATCCATTGTTTAATTTTTTTCACCTGCCTTTCTTTTTGAAGCAACGAGGTGGTTTCTATTTAGATAACGAATTTTTATAAAAGTTCTTAACGATAGAAAAAACGTATTACTGTTTTATATTTACTGTGTCATTTCGGAATCCATTCTTTACATAGTTGTTCATTTACTTTAGGGAACACTCGGAAAATTATATTTTTTCCTTTTGTTTTTCTATCAGAATTTTTGCAAGTTGTAATCGCGCAAACTGGCATTTCGTTAATAGTTTTAAATTTTTTGTAAATTCACTGCAAAATCTTAGACATTTGTAATAGAAAATAACAAATGTCTTAGAATATGTCACAAAAAGAAATGCTCCAATATTAGTTAGAGCTAGTAAGGCCAAACGCTCTGTTCTTGAAGTAAAAGTGCGAGCTTTGCGCCAAAGTGACGTCACTGGAGAAAATCGGAGGATTGTAGCGGCGAGAGTTTCTTTAAAGGAGTGAACCAGCCCTTCTATTCTCTTTAGCCTTGACTATACCGTGCTTGAGTTACATGCAGAGGAAAAACGACGAAAAATTTTCACGGTTAGCCTGATGGCAAGGAGGCCCCTAACCTATGATTCGTCTAACACTGAGGATATTTTACGGTAGCACTGTGGTCAGCGTGAGCCAGGTGAGGAATTCAAACCCGTCATCGTTACTACTTTAAACAAGTACTATTAGGGCATAAATGTTACAGAAAAATTGAATTTTTCATATTTAAAGAAATTTTTGATGGTTTAGTCGACACGTTAGTGCTGTTCGAAGTGTGGAACTGTTAGGATATATGACTGTTAGGTAAAGATTTGCATATATATCGCAGCGTCTTCTATGCTATTAATGAAAATGGAGCAAAAGCCACAGTTGTGTAAAAATAAAAAAGTTTCAGTGAAGGTTTCAATTTTTTAATATATGAAAAGTTAATCCAACGCTGCAAAGTCTAGCCAAAATAAAGAATTATTCATTGGTTTTAATAATTTTTTCAGTGACACAATATCGCCAAATTGGTGATTTTTGAAACAGTTTTTTATACTGCTTGCCTATTTTTAATCACAGATAAACGGCAAGGTGATAGATTGGGGAAGATTCTTTACGGAAAATCATATCGATAATTTAAAATCATAGCTTTGCTATTACAAAGTCACTTAAATTGATTTTTTCCCTTTGGACTTTAAAAGTTAGGAAAAATTCTCTAAATCCAATTTTCATTTAACTCTAGTTATTGTATATCATTCATTTATGCATTGTAATATCCATATATAATAATTTGAATAACAAGATTGACATTAGTTCGAAATTAATATAACAATGGGCAGCATTGTAAACTAATCAAGTTCCTAATTCCAACACTGTCTGATTAATATTTTAATAACTTTGAAATGTTCATATCACGGTTAATATGTTATTCGTTTTCACTATTCTGATATTAATATTGTTTCATGAATTTACTCAAAATACAATTTTTCATTTTAAATATATATTTAAGATTTAAATGCTCGTTAACTTAAAGCTTCGAGGGATACTTTTAGGCATGTAATTATAAATATCTTATAATTGGGTTATACACAAACGACCTACTTGAATATGAATATTGGATTTGAATTAAACTAGTGAAACGACCTTTGAAAGTAATTACAAATATGTCGTTTACTCGCTTGATGTTTACCTTATGATGACATTAACAACAGTGTTAGATCCTTTAATATTTGACTCTTTAATCGATATAGGCTATTGACGACATAGCAAGTGAATAGTTTTAGTGTACAGAGTAAATCAGATTCAGTTAAGCAACTCTTAACCGGGATATTGAATGCTATCTTTGTTTGGCTTCTCATCCTGAAATGCTTAAATATATTGATTTAGATTTTGCCTTCCTTCAAAAACATGAGTAAATGTTTATAAATTCATCGACATTTAAATAGTTTCTGTGCTTCTGATTAATGTTTGACTTACAAGATTGATCTAGTTTGTAGGTTATATTTACTGATTAGTTTTGTAAGTTATTAGCTGGGTGGATTTATTGTAACACACTAGGATACATCTAATTTTGGATATTATTTGTTGACTAAGTTTGAAGATTATCGATCGTGTTTCATGTATTTCAGTTTTGAAATATAATTAGAAATTTCAAGTTATTTTGTTGATTAATTAAGAGAACGCCTGATATCGATTAAATGAATCTGAGAGTTTCAGAAAATTGTTTTATTTATTTCCTTTGCAATTTTTTAATAGTAAATTTTGGGCTGCTTTATTTATGAATTTATGTGCTGTATATTTTTAACGGCTCAATTTAGTTCATTTTCATGTCAAAATTATAGTTGATTTCTCAAAGAATCAAAGTAATTTTTTCATTCAGGTAAATTTTAAGTCTTCTTCTAAGCAAGAATTTTATATTATTTTGAATTCAATAAACCGAATTATTCTCAGGAATGTTTGCCAAACCTTCGCCAATAGCCCATTGTGCAGCTCGATAGCGACTTTACATTGTTTTTTGAATTTTTGCCGCCAAGGAAAATAAAAAAAAGCCACAGTTTAAGTGCCTTAGACTTGAAGTTAAATGATGATTTTAAACTAAAGACAAACCCCGCTATAGTGAACCTTCAAGGGACCGAAATTTTGGTTCACTATATCCGTTACGCAGGCAATTTAACTAATGGTTCCCAAACTCCTCCCTTTTATTACACATTATTCAAATAAATGACTGAAAAATATTATGTAGTAGCAAAAAATGTGTTATCTTTCATTACTCTTCGTCTGGCATACAAAAAAATTAGTAATCTTAAGCTGATGAGCAATCCTCAACATCAGGTATGGAAACACTTCCCGACTCTCAGATAATTTTTCCTGAATTTCTGTTATTCCGCTTTTTAAACCTGTCTTACCTGCCATTCGAGCACATAAAAGTAGTCTCATAAAATCACTTAGCAAATTCATCGACATTTTTCCAGATACTGGAAGATAGCGGCTTCTTTGATTGGTGAACCACTTCAGTAATGCTTCTTCAACAACTTTGTGATCTGCTTTTTTCTGCCATCTAAATTTTTTTCATGAGCAGAAATTATCAATTGCCTATTTTTCCACATGTTACAAACAGCAGATTTGGAAAGTTTATATTCCCTGCAAATATCAGCTTGATTGGATACATTTTCAATTTTTCTGATTATGCCCATTTTATCATCAATGGAGAACGTTTTACGTTTACTGTTCGCCATAGTTAAATTTGAGACACTTGTTTGCAGGCTTTTTTTTAAACTGAACGGAGAGCAAAAAGGAGTTGAAAGGAGAACCTTATCAACACATATTAGTGTCCAACCCTTTGACCTATAATGAATAATTACTCATTCCCTCCAACAGAAAATGCATATTGATCCCACTGACACCTTACAGGTGCATTATCTGCCTGAATTGGAAGCATCTGCTTGGTTTGTTTAGGGATGGGAAAGTGAGATAAAAGAAGCAAACAAGAAAAAATGCTTATTGCTACATTCCCTTCTATAGATTGTTTCAAAAATCGGTATATGTATTTATTTTGAAGTAGAAATTTCAAAATTATTATGAAAAAAATGAAGAAAAAAATCAGTCGAAGATAGAAAAAAGTTCTTTATATCCAACTTTTTTGGTTCACTATATCCACAAAAAATAACATTATACGTGTATAGCAAGGCACAGGACCGAACATTTCGTTCACTATATCCGGGAGTTCACTATAAACCGTGTTCACTATTGCGGGGTTTGACTATATATATAATCTTGCAGTAAAGAATTATCTGGGCTTTAGAACGGACAAATAACTTAAATATTTTAAAATTTATTATTTTACAAAAAAAAAAAAAAAAAAAAAATCATCAATTTGGTAACATATTTCCACCCAGATGAAAATTATTAAAATCACTCTTATTCTCAATTTTTGCAAATTTGCTTGAGCTCAGCTAATACAGCATTCGAGTAAGATTTTAAATATTAAAAAATACAGTCAATAAAAGCTTTTCATTTCCACATAACAGTAGCTTTATCCATACGGACGTTTTACACCATTTTCAGAATTAGCCTAGAAAGCGCTAGTTAAATATAGGCTAATCTTGTCTTAACAGTCGTGAGTAACTGTGGCAAACTCACAACAGTTATGAAAATAGCATATTTGTGAAAAAGAGTCATTCCATATGACGACTGACTCTTCGAAAAACAGCCTTAAGGTACTATTTTGAAACCAGGTTTAAGTCTGATTATTCTAATCATTTAGAAAACCTGTAAAGTGTCCTTTACTTCCGTCATTTTTTGAACTTATGCAACTTATGCAGTTTTTGCAACTTATTTTTTCTATTATAGAAAAACTTAAAAAAAGAAATTTAAATTAACGGAAAAGTAACTAGATCTGATCCCCCCTCAATGTAAAACGCAATTTCTTTGGTGGCTTTAAAAATGCCGACTTTTCATATTCACAACAAAATTCGGTTAAAAAATTAACCCTTTACCCCGCAATATTTAAAGGGGAAAAAATATTTCTCCATTTTATTAAGTATATAGAAATAATTGTTATTAAGTATTATATGTATATAGAAAAATTCACTTAAAAGTTTTGAGGAAGACATAATTTATAACTTTGTTATCTGCAATATTGCATAAACAGTGCGGCAAATACATTGACACCATTACGAAATGTTACCAAATAGAATTATTCCAATAATGAACGAAATCCTTAAAATGTAAATTATAGAGAAACTTTAAATATGCAATATAAAAGGTCTGAAAGTTTTAAAGGTGTATTTACACGGTACAATACTAAATTTTAATCAATTGGGAAATGAAAAAAAAAAAAAATATATCAGTTTTTATTTTTATACAAACGCGGTATCACTTTATATTTTTCCCACGTCATCTGTATATTTTGCAGTATATTTTTATAGTGTTTTTAAAAAGGATTTATAGTAGAATCGCTATTCAAGAATTCTTCAGAAGATAACTCATCATCGCTGTCAGCTGGAATATTTGTTTCACTTTATTTCTCCTCTGTCTGTATTAAGTACATGTTCCATGACGGGATATTTGTATTAAGAGCAGAGTTAAAACCTTCAAAGAGAACGGGAAATACACATTTAGAATTCGTATAACATTTGTAAAAGTAAACAATAATAAAGATGTAATATTTCGGATATACAAAAAAATAATAAATGTATTACTTACGTATTTACCAACAGAGTTTTTTCATAATTATGAAGTAGTTATTTGTAGTATCAAAATAGCAGTACTAACCTAACTGACGAAACAATTATTTGTCCGATCAAAATGGCAGTACCAACTTAACTAACGAAGCATTTATTTGTCGTATAAAATAAATATAATAAAAATATAATATATTGGTAATTATAGATATTGGTAATGTGATTTATAAAATAAAATGCACTTTTATGTGCTGAAAAAAACACAGTGCAGTAGTGTTGAAAACATTTAAACAATTTTAATACATGTGATTGTTTAATCAGCTTAGATAATTTTTGAACTTTTTTATTTAATAATTATATCTTGATACAGACTTTACATAGTATATAACCTTTGAAATATTTCTATAAAGTGAAACACTGTTGTCACTTCGACTTTGATAGAGGTCTTAATAACTAGAGGTATTCGAATAAAGACAAAGGTCTTATTGAATTCCGAAACATAATATTCGCAGTTTGAGAAATTTCTAATTCATTTTTGCAGCTAACTAGACAGAGAAGTACAAACTGAATTCAGATTTATGTATTGAATCTCTATTTATTCAACTAAAAGTTGTCGAAATATCTATGTTGAAGTCAATACTACACTGAATCTGAAGCTTTTGAGCGGTTCAAATTCTGGATGTATTCAAGCATTTTATTATATTATGTTGCTGGTTGCAAACTGGGTTTTAGGTTAAAATATAGTCCTTTGAATCTTTCTAAATACTTCATTGCAGAAGCGAAATTTTCATTAAAGCATAGAATAGTTTTATGCATTTGTTTGAAAATCAAATTAAATAAATTTCTATCTGTAAGAAAATGAAATCTTGTTGGTTAACTCTTGATTGGAAGAAAAATCAATCAAGCTGGCTTTTTCTTGTTATTCATGTTCAGCGGTATAATTAAATTGAAGCTATAGAAAAATTGTGCCAGTTAAATTCATATTGCATTTCAAACTATCGTACAACACACATATACAACTTAAAATAAGTTATGGGACATTTTTTGACCCACAGTTTTCTATTTGAAATGGAAAATAAGTTATATATTAAGTATGAAACTTAGAAACAAAAATTCGTGCAAGGACTTAAAGTCTTACTTTCAAATGTTTCAAATAAGAGTCGTCAAGCAGTGGACTGATCGTAAAGTCACGGTGATCGTAAAGTTAAGCATCACTGACTGCAGTGAGCAAGCGGGAGGGGGACCACTTTGATCAGCCTGTGTAGGGACCGTGGCTAGACGGTATCGGTCCTTGTTAACTGTTTTACTGTAGAGTGCACGACTTCGTGAGCAAATTATTTTGATGCTCTGCAGGGTGGATGGCTCTGCAGAGGATCAAAACTGTAATGGTTTGTCTTCGAATTGTTCTCAGGGATGTTCCCCTCATCGTCGCCAATAAATCCAATGTGCAACTCGAATGCATAGTACAAAAAAGTACCTAAATGAAAAGAGTCTGGCGCAATATATTGCAAAACGCCTCACTTTTCCTAAAGGTATCATTTTGTTATTACATGAAACTGTTTCTTAATATTTTTTCCCAAATTTCCTCTAGATAATAGCACAGTGCCCAGAAGCACCTTAACCAGTTAAGCGTGCAATTTAATTAAAAAAAATATCTCACAGTGTTCGGAATTAAAATCAAGCTACGACGTGTATGTACGGCAAACGACGGGGCTAATGGCCCTATTACAAATTTTCCGAAAGAACGATGAAATACATTTTTATGTAATTAAAAATTTACTATCCATTTCCGAATTTACATTCCTTTTCTGAATCAACTTTTGATATTAGTAGCTTGTAGAAAAGTTGTCATAAAATAAAGCATAAGAAAATACATAAGATCAACCTTAAAAATAGCACAAGGCGAAAGCAAGGACTAACGTGGTCTAGGACTCAGCTTCGTAGAGCAAAGGGCCAGTAAGTGCCCTGCTATTTGTTCTTGCAATTTCTCCACAAATTAACTATCGCCGCCCAAGTCTCGGCTTTCGTATGTAATTGGTACCGGGCTTCGAGCCTTCCATCGTTCTACAATATAAAATACTTACCAGTTCTTTCGTAATACCAAGGAAACATACAACCAAGTAATATCTTAATTGTATTTTGTTGAAATTTCGAGTTTCTATAGGCAATAATATTTTTTTACGTGACGAGCATACACGTCATGCGCACTGCAATAGAGGCATGGTCCGACGTGTATGCACGTCAAATGCGCTTAACTGGTTAAGACTTTGAAATCTAGATGTTCAAAAAACTGTTTAGGGCAATCAAAAATGTTCTTATAGAAAATCAGACTGTATAGATTGTCATTATGTTGTCCCATGCCATTACACGTCTAATTAAGTGTTGTCGGCTTCAGTGGTTTCCGCTGAACATTTTCTGAAATTAAAATTTGTAGCAAAATTTTTATTTTATTAATTCGATCTATAAGTATGTTTTAAAATTATTTTGGCATCTATGTCATTTAAATTCTTAGAATGTGTGTCTTAACGCCTCTATTGCAAACAGTGTAGGACTTCAAATATTGTTAGGGAGCCTGATTGTTAGGGAGGGACATCAGAATTCACAGCTCTAATGTTGTTTATTCAGTAATGGAAGATTTCTTCCTAAAACTAGCTTAAAAAATCTTTTTTTTTTTAAAGTTCAGCAAGATTTACATTTCTGGAAAAACTAGCAATGCATCTCCTAAAGATAACTTACATTTTAAAAATAAACTTCAAAGTCAAATCAAAAACAAAATTTATACAAAGAAGTGAGAGATTCCAGAACTTGAAGGAGCAAAAGAAAAAAATTGAATTGCTATAAAATTTGAAAACATAGATATTTTTGAAGCCAGGATTCCTACGAAATGGACTTTGATGAAAGAAAATATGTCCAGGAGTCCACCAATAACTCATAGCGGCATAGAGTTTCAGTTTATTTCTTTTTGTAGCTAGCGTATAACAAGCAACTGTCCAACTTGAAACTATCTGCCGATATTCTCCGTCAAATATTTATTTTTTTATACATATTTGAAACATATATATTGTGCTTCATAGAATCTTTTAGAGGCTATCTTTTCTTAAAGTGACACATTTCTTAAGATATGACGTGTTGTGATGTAACAATAGATGCAACTGAAAGTGGTCGGATATAAAATTAAATGACAACTGGAAAAGCCAGATGTTTCAAGAAAAGAAATGGCGCTTTTGAGGATTTCTTTTCACTTTCTATAGCGTCATCTTTGTATGAGAAGAAGCGGAATGAAACCTCCCCTGATGTATTATAAATTTCTCTGAAAAAGCCGTTAGACAGTGGATAAAAGAAAATTGAAGAAGAGCGTCTAAAGCTGTGCCAAAACTTGTGTGTTGGCTGATAAAAATCAATTAACTGGTGAACATCAAAGAATGAAGTCCTCACTTAAAAAAAATGGAATTGTTATAGTTCGACTGAATGTTTTTTCTATAATTATACTTTGGAAATTTTAAGAGCATCAAAAATATCGACGAGAGTTTAAAGGAATGAAAATACTATCAACAATATTCTAAACCAATTTAAAAACTTGAAGGAGAGCTAGAACTTTTTTTTTTTTTTTTATCTAGCTATTAAGGTTGTTGTCCTTTAATATTGAAGTATAGGGGAATTGTTTATCCTTATTTTGTTAAGGAATATATTAAAATAAGATTACAAATTTTGAACACCTTAAACTATAGCCGTTGAATAACTTGTTAGTTATTCCAAAAGAGTTATGTGTTAATTTAACAAAAGTTTCAAGTTGGTAATTGCTGTAGAATTATTTGTTCAAAAAACTATTATTTTCTTGTTTTATTTATTTATTTATTTTTTTTTTTTTAAATTCTTCTTTTTTAATTTTTTTATTGTGTGTACAGGGTATATAATGTTCTGTGCTCTTAAAAATACGTATGGCGTTTAGAGCCCCATAACATGTGATGCAGAACAGTAATAAATTGCTTGCATGCTTAGCAGAGTGCGCTGTTTTAAATTCTAAAAACAAGTACTTAACTTAGGGGAAAGATTGGTGCTTCTTACCAGAAAAGCGATGACATTGATCAACATAAATGCTTATTCATATTAATAAGAAAATGTTACTTATCAACTTCAAGAATAAATGTCTTCATTTATAAACACATTATTCTTAAAGCATCAAATTAATGGTTTTTCGTACCAAATGATAATTTCCATTTTGAACAAATTTAATAATCTAGTGATAATGTAAACGCAATTTTTTCTACATATTGCTGAATTTTTCATTTGGTCCTTTACATTATGCAGAGATACCAAATGCTCCGGACACTCCAAGATAATTTAAAAAACGGTATATAACTGCAAAGCAACTTTTGCAAACATTTGACTATTTTTGCTTCCTTTTTAAATGGTATGGTATGGCATGACATAAGTACTATAAAGTGGAGAATTATAAAAGCCCACGAATTATTTAGAAATACTGGTGGACAAAAATCTACTAAATTGAATTTATTAATCTAAGAATCACAATTGATAAACTACCACTTTAAAATATATGTTTGCTGTCCGGAGCAAGTTGGCATCTCTGCATTATGTGTTATTTTATGCAAATCTGTTTATATAATGTGCATTAATGTTAGTGCTGAACACGTTAATATTAGTTAAAATTATAAAATGAAGAAATAATGTTTGATCAATTGTTTATTTAGTTTAAAAAACAATTTAACCGTATATCTATATAATTTTGTCATTGACTTAATTATCTTTTAACTTTTTGTGATTTCAATTTCGTTTTATATTTTGTGACGTTACCGACAGATGGCGTCGCACGAGATTATTAATTTAGAAAAAGAATAATGTATATTTCATAAAAATTGCTGTTTTTCATATTTTTAGACTTTTTACGTTTTGAAATATTATTTGAGCTACTCTGATTCAACATCTGCAAAATAAATTGGAAATTCGATAAAAAAAAAAGGAAGAAATAGTTGAGGAAATAGAATCCAAATTAATTCTAGGCTTAACTGCAAGTCATTAATTTTTAAAAGAAGAGCAATTAACTATCTTTGTAACAATACCCATTTTTAAACATTTAAAGAGAATCATCTGTTTCAAATATTTCGAAAAAAAAGCAACTCGTTACAAAAATAAATCTGGCATTCAAAAATTTCGAATTCTAAAGAAAGAAAAATCCTCCTTAACCGTAACTGAAAAGAATCAAAAAGTTACGACAATGATTGATTAAAATTAAAGCTAAAGAATATGCAAATACAGTAAATTATAATTAACACAGAATGGTTTTGAAATACGATATTGACACTAACGCTAACTAATTACTCCTTTAGAGAAAAGATTTGGAAATTTTGAAAGCTAAAGGAATTGAAGGGATGAATATTTTCACTTGTCAAAAGCGTATTAGCAAAAGGAAATCTAAACTGTCACATTTTAAGATAAATATGAAAATAAACTAAAATTGGTCCCATTTTGGAGAAGAAACCATTCTACGTTTAATTTTGAAATTCCATAAGCAATTAATACTCCGTATTTGTGATTTAAATTATATACTCTTGACGCGGCGTATTCTTTCTCCGCGTATCCACATCATTAACAGGGGAGATAAATTTTAATTTCCGCTAAAAATGATGAAATAAAGGAATTGCCAATTACTTCACTACCTTTCATCATAATTCATGAAGTAAAGTATCTTTAAGTTTCCTCGCAAGCTTATTAAAGCACTTTCTCATCCGCATCAAGGCCATAAATCACAAAACTATTGGCTTTAGCCATAAAAGTTTAAGTACTAAGTGTTACCTTACTTCACTATTCGAAACTTTTGTTAAAATTGTGCAACAAATGCTTTCAATTATTTGAAAATAGAAACGATTAATTGCGCGATTCTGTTTAGTTAGCTTATTTGGCTTCTTTGATATTATTTATTTAACAATTTGATAGGTAGTGCTATTTTTGGAGCATCTTTATTTAGTACTTTATAATTAGTAAAATTTTAAATTATTATCAACATTATTAATTTTATAATTAAAACTTATATTTTATTTAGTCTATTTGGAATTCGTTTTATAATGTCTTCTATAATACATGATATATGATGTTGGTGAGGATTGGGTGGAGACCTATAATTTTGACTTCATTCAAGATTAAATTTGATCTGATTTTTATTAATAAATTTATTTTTTCAACATCCTTCTCCTTTTGAAGCAAAACCCTTCTACTTTATTCAACATCCTCCATTTTGTTGTTGTTGCATCCTCTATTTTGTTGTTGTTGCATGCTCCGTTTCTTTTTTTTTTTCAATATGTGTCCGATTTTATTAGAGTAACTTGTTTTAGCCGGCTTCTCTCTACTTTACAAATAAATTTTAACTTTATTAAATAAAAATTGATAACCATTTTCTCTTCTTTAAATAACCACCCACTTAATCACTACATAAAAATCATATACTAATACTAAAAAAGAGTTAGCTTAATGTCGAATTTTGAAGATTGCATGTAATCACAAAAACATTTTTCCATTGAAGCATTAATATAAGGGGTGATCAAAATAAAAAAAAAAGGCTTTGTGCTTATGAACTTGAGCAGTTTCTGACTAAAAGAAATGTCTCATGCTATAGTTATAGGCAATAGATGATACTGTTATGCAAGTTGTAAATTGCATATTTTTGCAAAACAATAAATGTATTTTAACATTTTTCTTTAGGTACTAAACAGCAGATTAAGTTTCGAATAAAATTTATCCAAATGAATAGTTGAATATAAATATTTTTCTCTCAAAGACACTACAATAATGATTGTCGTTTTTAAAAATTACTCATTAAAAATTACAGACGCTTGCCGACGTCTCCACTTAGACCAGGGTGAAATAACGATTTAAGTCCATTTATTTACAAAAAAAAAATGACGATTGAACCGTCTTCATTTGCTTTTGCAGAGCACTATACATTACTCAGAGAACAATATATTTTATATCTATTTAATAAACAGTAAAAACTGTTCAATAACTTTATAGTCGTCTTGTTAGAGTACAATTAAACCTTTTACATGAGTATTTTATTACATTAACCTATTCTCTACTCTATGCGTTCTAATGCTAATTTATAGTGAAAAATCTAACTTTTCTGTTTTATGTGTAACATTAAATATTACTAAAGTAATATTAAATTATGTAAAATAATTATTTTGTGCTTTGAATATATGATAAAAAAACAATCCGAAGTTATTATGAATTTGGCATTAAAATTCTTCCACTATATGCTAATTAGTTTGATTTATATGAAGTATACCAAACTTTTGTCGGCCAAGAAAAATGACTCTTATCGGGGAATGTAGGTATCTCATAATGATTTCACTTTCTCAAAAGATGTGATGAGAATTTCGTCAAGGAAACTATTTAAAATGTTTTGTTACTAGTTTTTTTTTTTCTTTCTATTTTCAGTTTTTTTCCCCCCCTCTAATCTTCCTTTTACTTTCCCTAAAGATTTGAGTTATGAAAAGTTATTAATCATCGACACTGAAAAGAAAAGGTTGCTTTGTGTTTCACAAGGTAAAGGATTCTTCTTTTTAAAATGCTTTCATTTTAAGAGGGAAAGAAAAAAAAAACTACAAGGGGAAAAAAAAAAAAAAAACTAGTTTGTGTTTTCCTTTTTATGAAAGATTTAATATATCTTTCAGTAAAGGAGTTATAAAAGTATAAAAGAAGGGAGAAAATGCCAAGTTTTTTTTTTTTTTTTCTAAAATGTTTGTTATTGTATTTGACGTTAAATAATTTTGATCCCTTGGGTGAAACCGTTATTTTCTGCGGCTATGGATAGTGTCCTGTCTAATGAAACTTGTTTCATTGAAGTTTCGAGAATTAATGGAGTTTGGTAAAGGAAAAAAAAAAAAAAAACTTATTTTGAGTAAAATGTATCTTTTAATCTTTTATCTTATTATTCTTAAGCGATGTTATGTGAAATCGTTTTGAAATGAAACTGTTAATTTGGAATAAAAGCTTTACCAGCTTCACAATATTCAATTAATTGTTATTTAGAATGTTATAATAACCGTTTAATTAATCTTCTTTGAGTAGCTTAAATATGTTTCGTCTTTTGATCATAATTCCCTAAAGAAAATTAAAGCAATTTCCTCCGAAGAATAACTATTTTCTTTCAGAGAAGAGTAATATTTATCGAGCCAAGATAAAATATTTTAAAGTTAGATTTTTTTCTTAATATAAAATTTATACATACATTATATTTCTTATTGTTTTTTATGCATTATTTTTATGAAATATGTTCACAGTAATTAAAATGTAATTATTAGCATGACGAAAAAGAATTCATATATGTTAAATCAGCATATTGTTTGCATTATGTTTAGAATATTTTTTTTTTTTTTTTTGTTAAATAAGACATTTTATCAGATTAAAGTATTTTATAGTATATTTGTTTTAAACAGTTAAATTACTATTTTTTTCGTTTTTGTACTATCTTAATGTATACAAATATGTAGTATTGTAAATAATTTCCGCCACGGCTTGTTGTCGGGGGGGGGGGGGGTTGGAGGTAAGACTGCCACAATTTCGTTCGTCAATCGCTCCACAATCTCGCTCCGATATTTATTTTGTGACCAACGGCAGGATTGTGGCAATGAGATCATCACTGTGCACTAGCCCATTTATTTCCCAGACAAGCTGGCACCCATCGATCTGAAGATGGGTGGGCTTCAATCCAAAACTGGGGTTCGAACCCCTGTTCCTCGCAATGGCTGTATTGTAATAAAATATATAATGAAATTCAGAATTCCTAGACAAACCAAGAGCTTTTTAAACATAAGTCTGTAAAAAAATATTATTTTTTTAGTTTCTTTAAACTATTTTGAATTGGTCTTAACATATAATGCTATATTTATTTTAAATTTTCACCCCCTTAAAATGTGACAGTTGTTTAATATGCCTTTTTTCCTGAAAAGAAAAGTAGACTTTCTTGATTCTGGGCTATTCAATAAGATAGTTATTATATTTGAAGAAAAAATACGGCAATAATTTAAAAGGAAATCTATACGCTTTACAAATTTCCTTGACTGAATTGAACTGATTACGAACATCACCTACTTTGAAAACTTATCAAACATATTCCTTAAGAAAAATAAAATATCAAGTACCTTCACTCTTGGTATGGCAACCACGTCAAAAGTTACTATCTCTTCTGATAAATTGCCGATTTGAGGAAGATGCTCCCCATGAAAAGTTCAATAATCCAATAGAAGTATCATTTCTCAAATTTCGGCTGCGAATAAAAATAATTTTTGATTTTAGAATACTGCGTTTTTTTTTTTTTTTTTTTTTTTCTTTATGTGAAAACCCATTTTCCTTCCTCAAAATGCCTCTGTGAATCTTCTCTTACGCGGCTTAAGCCGTCCGAATAAATGGCCACAAAAGCCTGTCAAATCCTCACTTGTCTCAATAGTAATCAGTCATTTTTAGTTGACGGTTGAAAATTCTCGTTTCGCTAATTGCTGTAAGTTGATTTCCCGAGCCCATTAGAAAGCGTTTTAGAGGTACCGTATTTATCAGTTTTTTCACTACTTTCTCCCATCCAATTATAACTCATCAAGTGATTGTAATGTGGAGTATAGAACTGTGGCTTTAAAGGCTTTTTATAAGCATGTTTTTAAAATCCGTCATATCGAGAAGACATATTTCGATCGATATTGACGTTGCTTTCAGTAGTAAAACAACACTCTTTTCTATGCTCATTTTCATAATTGGTGTTAAGAAATTGCTTATTGATCGTGTTTTAGGCTATATAATGTTTATTTGCTATAAGTATTGGAAGTTACTCACAATTTTGTATTTCATTTTTAAAATAAACTTCTGCATCTTGATAATTAATCGAAATTGGAGGGGAATAAATATTTAATCGAGTTATCTGTCGGTTGATCATTAAATAATTAACTAAAAATTACTCTTGATTTTGTTCAAGAGTGCTTTATGTGTAAAAATAGTCAATGCCATTATATCCATGTACTTGACTTATAACGTAGCAAGCCACGAAATATTTATTTTCCCTAACAATTAATTCTTTTAAAATAAACTTTTAATTTTGTCAGTTTTTCTATGCAAGTTCTATATGACATAATAAATGAATGCACAAAACATTAAATTTTGGAAACAATAAATATAGAATAAATTTCATTTGTCAATCCGCAAATTAAAAGCTCAGTATAAGAAGTAGTTAAATCCAAATTTTCAGATATAAAAAATTCCGCACATTTTATGCGTGTTTAAGTTTTAAAAGAAAACTAAGAACTGTAGCTGTTTTGATTGGTGCAAGAACCAGTCACAGATGCAATATCAATTCTCGCATGTGTGGTAAACAGTTGAAGTAAAGCTGCTTAAACTTATTGGCTTTGTTTTTTTATTTCATTTAACGATTACTAAAGATTTTGTGAATCTAGTCTTTTCTCGTTTTTGCATCAAGCTTCAAAATCACACTGATATCCGCTAAATTTCGCTCCTATGAACATCTGTGAGTTTATCACAAATAAAGTTTCTAGCCAAGTGCAATTCGACAAAATTAATGTAAATTTTTTTTCTGGGAGTAAGAATTATACACTGATGTGCTAAGCATAGCAAATGTCTCATTTACATCCTCAGACCATATTGAATGCTATTGAAGTAATTTTGGTACTTACGTATTAACGCAACCAGGCCAAAATTCGCATAAATCGCCAAATTTGGCAACCCTACTTACGGCAACCCTAAGTGATTTATATTATTTTTCTTCACACATCTTGAATAAATGTATACCGGGCAGTGGCACTTGAACTTAAAAAAACATCAGCGTAGGATATACCGGGCAAATGTATACCGGGCAGTGGCACTTGACCTTAAAAAAACATTAGTGTAGGGTATGCCGGGCAAATGTATACCGGGCAGTGGCACTTGAACTAAAAAAAACATCAGTGTAGGGTATGCCGGGCAAATGTATACCGGGCAGTGGCACTTGAACTTAAAAAAACATCAGTGTAAATCGCATACATACAAAAAACATAACATACAAATCGCGCCAACCTGGTTGCGATAATACGTAAGAACCGTCATTTTCCGTAATTTATTGTTCCTAATATTTAAGTTTAATTGTGGTATGTAGGCAGAAAAAAAAATTAAGTTTCTGAAAAGTTTCTTATGAGACGTAAAGTTTTAAAGCTTCATAATGTTCAGATTGATATATTACGTTTGATTTTCAAAGAAAATTAGATGTTCTAATATGGGCTGATTTGACAGCATCATTAAAAAGAGACCAAGCTTTCATGTAAGAAATTACGATAAACCATTTATCTTTTAATAGTAAATATTGTTCCCATACAGCGAAGCTCACTAGATATTTTTTATTTCATTTTTATACCCTCCTTTCTCTCGAAATTAAGACAGTTTTAAGACATCTTTTTTTTCCATCAAACTTTTTAAATATCATTTGTAATGTTTTGGTAATGTCGTTTGTGTTTGGTTTTTGATGAGTTAGTATTTTTCCTCAACACAAAACTTCATAACAGAATTTTGTCTTTTCATCGTTAAAGAAAATCATCTTCTTGGGTTCGCAAAGGTTTGAAAATAATTCATAATGTACTTTTTTTTAAAGTTGGCCTATCTATATCACGTTTCACATCAGACAAACCGGAAGACCAAACTTGTGGAGATCACAATATTTTAAGGTTGTTCTTCAAAGGTTCTATAAAATAAGGACAAGACAATAATGAAGTACAATATCATTTCAACTGTTGCAAGTTTGCTATAATTCTTTATGACGGCTATGCTTTGTCTCTCTAACCACTGCCTTCGAGAATGATTATGAAAATGACACAAAATGTTATAATATACCTTTTTTTTTTTCATTTCGAAATAAAGAATATTTTCCTTATATAAAAGTAACTCACTCTCCCTTTCCTTATATATGTATATATATATATATATATATATATATATATATATATATATATATATATATATATATATATATATATATATATATATATAGTATAATAAATTTAAAATAATTAGTGCTTTTTATGATAATGTTTTTAAGAATAAATATTTTTAATAACGTTTAAAACAAAAATGAAAATTGATTTTAAAATTTTAAATGAATTATTTTGTTTATTACAAGTATCCAACGAAATAAATTAAAAATCCGTTATTTAAAAATTAAACTGTTTTACAGTCAATTAAAATAAACAGGCTACATAATAACTCCGTTTAAAGCATAGTAAGTAAATTGTATTGTTCATTTTAACGCATTATTTATGCTCAGATTTCCTTGCTTTAAGTAATTATTTTTCGAGTAGTTAGCCTTCAATAGTATATAATTATGTTCGTTATTTTTCTTTGTTCCTTTTCTAAGAACATTCGACATTTCTTGAATCATTCAGGTTTTCGATGCTTATAACTATAAACAAAAGAAACTTGGTGAAGCGTTTTCTCTCTCTTTCTTAGAAGAAAAAACAGTTTTTGTTTTTTTTTTTCCTTCTTCTCTTCTTTAACAATCTAGACCTGTTTATCGACCATGAATGCTAGCTGCAAAATGACGAAAAAAATTTCAGCAATAAGAGAGCAGGTTGAAAACCTTCTGTGTAGAACTACTCAGAATGGTACACTTTTAACAACTCACGTAAAGAAAGCTCTTAATTATGTATCCTATGGCAACAAGATCAAAATATTCTGTTATTATGATGTTACTTAACGAGGTTGAAATTGCGTAAAATCTTAGAAACGATCCTTTTGTTTTGGAAAAGCGTCTCTAGGATTTCTTTAAATCGCTCTGCTTTCCATGAAGACTCGTATTGTGTTATTGTGAGCAAAGTGTTCGCTTGGGTGATTAAAATTTTTAAGATGTGGATTATGCAAGCTAATTAGCGATATCTTTTACCTCGTTTGGGATGGATTACAAAAAGCATCACAATTCGTTGGCCGTTAAAAAGCGTTTGCAATTAAATAAAGAAGTAAAAAATGAAAAATAAAAATGTAAAATAATACTTTATGAGAAACGTATTTGCTCATTATTCCTCATAAATGGAGTGCTCTGGACAATAAAATGCATTATTTTTCTAAAAATCACACCATACTGTTCCTTATTATTTTTCTGGATAGGTTTATAACAAGTTTTCGGCATTGCCACCAGATGGAAGCACAATACAGAGAAACGTCTCTTTAACTACGCAGAAATCGCGGTGCTTTTTAAACCAATAAGCTTCCTTGAACAATATTTCAAAATACCTCTTACAATAATTTCTCTTTTTTTCATTCATTTTCATTTCGTTTAAAATTTAGACATGTTATTATGATGGCACTTACGAAGATGGATATGCATAAAATCTTCGAAAAGTGTTTCAAGGATTTCTTTCAAATCGCTGAATGATGAATTGTAATGTGTCATTGAGAATAAATAACTCACTCGGATGATCAAAATTTTTACAATCTGAATTAATAAAATTGAAAAAATATATATTTAACACAATTTTAGAAGGATTGTTGTGTGTGTAGTTTTAGTTGATGGAGAAATAAAATAGGGAAAATTACACAGCAGATTATTTGTTTAGTATTCCTTATAATTATAAAAATTAGGGGAATAAAGTGATGAAATGTTTCCTTGGGTGGCATACGTAACTATTACTCAGTATTTTTTTCCCCCAGATAAACTCTCGAACATTTTATCCTAACTAATTAAATTTACCCAGGAACTACAGCGCAATACAGAGAAATGTTTTATTCCCTACATGGAAATCATTCTGTACCCCCCTGTAAAAAAACATGCATCTGAACTATTCACAAATGTGGTGTAATACACTTTTGATAATTCACTTTTTACTCAATGGATTTGAAAATAAATTTTTCAAGTTTCAATTATGTTTAATATATTTGCTTACATGTTTTATTTACCAATATATGCAGCGCGTGCCTACAGATATTTTTCTTTTTGCTTTGAATTTACTTTTGTTTTTTCCTAATTATTCCTTTCTCTTCACTCGACAGTACTAAAACTTATCACATGCCTCTCCACATGACGAAAATTCGTCATTTTACAGTCTATTACCTTCAAATAAATGTCAAAATTCATCATTTGTATATTGCATTTTCTTTTTTATAAAAAAAAAAAAATGCCTGTAATTAGTCAATGATTGTGCAAAAATTGCCGAAACTATTAGTAATTATTACGCCTGGAGGATAATATATATATATATATATATATATATATATATATATATATATATATATTGATGTGCATAGGATGATAAAGGTATGGCAGACTTTTTCAAAGGCGATTACCTTAATTAAAACATTTTTTAGTATTTTTTACAGAGGGGTTACCATTTTCCAGAATTTTCATTAAATAGCATAATAATGAAAATTCTGGAATTTTCAGTAAGCAAACCACAAAAAACTTCAAATTGCCGAAATGAAAATTGTGGCACTTTTCATAAAAAAGCGAATTTTCAAATATGACTTATCATAGAGGCTGCTCTTTTAAAGTCTGCTTAAAAGAGAGAAAAAAAATCTTGATTTTGTTTCCACTAGGAGCCGACCGGTCTGTGTAGGGGTCAGGGAGCTGGTCTTGCATCAGAAAGGTTCTGGGTTCGAATTCCGGGCAAGGCATGGATGTTCTTTCCTTCTCTGTACTATCTGTCCTTTTTGCGGGAGCAACGTTGGCCCTCCTAATATGGTCCCCCTGAAAGAGTGGCCAACAAATCTGCCCTTCAGATGCCTGTATGACCTAGATAATTCTCCAGGTGGGGATTGGAAATATTTTTTTCTCACTAGGATTGTATTTAGAACTCCTAGGGTCATTTTGCTTCCCCTGGCCGTTTTACTCTGAAAATATCCATACCAAAGAGTACACGTACGTATTAATATGAGAGTACCATTTTGAAATCACGTCCGTGTTATCTTGAGCAACTCGAAAAAGAAGGGTTTGCTTTATATGTATACCATGTGCCGTATAAGGAGAATCACACTACCATGGTGCTGGCTGATTTAGCTATGCTTAGACACCACTTTTATAACCATAGCATCAGCCGCTTTGAAGTTAAGAGTGTTTTTGAATTTATTGAACATCCTGTATATAAGTATGTATTCTGGAGTCATTTTCACGACCTACGAGATTACGGGTCCCGCACGATATTTCAGGGCATGCCATAGCAGACTTTTGAGGAGTACGATATTTCAGGGCATGCCATTTAGCAGACTTTCGTCAAGCACGATATTTCAGGGCATCACATTTAGGACACTTTGGTTCCACCTGTATTGTCTTGAATAAATGTCTTAAAGTCCGGAATAAATATCCTATTTTTAATGCAATTTTACCCTAATGTCAATTCATTATTTATTATAAATTCTTATAGTATAATCTTGAATTTCCATCTTGTGTTAATTGTCATTTTAATTATAACCTTTGCACCGAAGTATAGAAAAAATTTATTCAAAATCTAATTTCAAGTATTCTTCAAAAGGATCTCATAATGTTAATTTATTATGCAAATGAGTAATATTTATACTTTCCTTTTTATGTAAAAGAACTGTTGTTAATTAATATCTTCCTAATCATTAAAACATCAAATTTAATTAAACTGAATAAATATTTTCCTATCTGAAATGAAACATTTCTATTTTAAAATTTAACAAATTCTCGTAGCGGAGAATTTATTGATTTTAGCTGCAATGAAATATTTTATTTTTACTAAAACTCTAGTTTAAACAGTTAAATACCTGTCATATATTTCATTTATTGAACTTTCTGAACAACATTTTCTCAGCAATGAAGCTGTCATTATGTTATATTATTGATCGAAGTCTTTTCTGCATAGAACAGTGAGCAGAAATATTTGGAGAGAAATTTCAGTGAAAATGGTTTTGGAGAAAAATTTATATCGTGGAAAATTAATCAAGATCTAAACTCCTACTTTTAAGGCAAAAAAATTTAAAAGAGAAAAGAATCGGTAATTTTTATTTTAAAACATTGTGCAATATAATATGTACTGTTTTTTTTAAGTTTTGATCTTTAGTTATTTCTATAGCTCTATAAGCTTTTATGTTTATTAATAAGACTTAATATCAGATAATCGTAAAATATCAGTTTGTTTTGTGTATGTTGCGAAGATAAACTGTAAGGTTAATAAAATAAAATGATAAAAAACGTTTTTTTTTTTAGTACTTTGAGGTTTCAAAAGGTTAAAAAAAAAACATACCACAAAAGAATTTAAGATAATTCTGTATATATATATATATATATATATATATATATATATATATATATATATATATATATATATATATATATATATATATATATATATATATATATATATATATATATATATATATATATATATATCCTTTACAAAAAGTCAACAACGTATGCTGCAGATTATTGGTTTAAAGTTAAAGTTTATGTGAATACGAAACAAGAAATTTATGGAAACCTGTCGAACTATTAGTTAGCAAGGTGGGATGTAAAATATCTCAACCAGTTCGATTGCCTGATTAATAAATCTTCTTCCTACATCTCTTTCATTTCTGTTTGCTCTAACAATCTAATATTTTTTGACGATTTCAGTTTTTTCTTCTTCAGTAGAAAGTTCTTAACACTTGGGCGAATCGAAAGGCAGGATAGTCCACAAATTAATATTTGAAGTAAAGCAGATTAAATATTTTTATTTGTTTTTATAGAAATAGGTACAAATAATCATTATTGTTATGTTCACAAGTGTCATTAAAACACACAGTTAAAGTTTAAAATTCAAATTTGAAATATGGTTTTTAAAGTAGTGCTTCGTTTATGAATTGCAATCATTTTTATATAATATAACGTGACATGTAATAAAGGGATGAAAAAGTATGGCACTCTGTGACAAAAGTGAAGTAGTCAAAATTATTGAAAAAAAGTTTGACATTATTTATGGATATCCCTGAGGACTGACTTCCTTTTTTGACAAGAACTCTAAATAAAGTCAGTTATTACGGAACACCTGTTAAACAATATTAATGTTACCTTATTTAATGCAAGTTCAATGCGTGTATTTAGGCGTTAAATGAGGCTCAAACGGACACATCGGGGTAATTAAACTATATCCAATATTGTGTCAGGTAATATTGTAATAAAGAATGTTTTGACATGGTGTTGATTTGTTGAGTAGCTATTAAAGTATATCATTTATATAAACGTCAAATAAATTTCAATAAAAAAACGTATTCTCCTTTCTTCAAATAATCTGATCAATTTTTTCGTGTGCTATTTTTATTTTGCTCGTGAAATGAACACATAATTTAACTGTTTTCTGATGATGATGAGTAAACATAACATCTCATCACGTTATATTGAAACAAAAGGTATTGCTTATTGAGAGTTATGTTTGTAAATAGTAGTTGAGCATGTGAAAAGCAAGTATAGCAACTGTCAAAAGAATTGACAGATACTAATTATTTTTAATACAACAATGAGGTTGGAGTTATGGCAGAAGTGAAGTATCAACGTGCATTGGCACAGCGTGCTGTCACGCGACAATTATTCATTTAGTGTTCTTTTGCGTCTCCAAGTTTCATAAAACCTAAACTTATTTTTCTTCTTGTTAATATCTAATTGTATTGTTACTAACATATTGTGTCGTAAATTATTTATCCAATAGAAAACAATCTATTGCGATGTTTTCTTTTAACATGCATGATTTAGAAATTAGGTGATAAATGTTAAAAACTTTTTATTCATTACCCTTACCATGAAATCATAGGAAATACATAATTCCTAGCTTTTTAATATCCGTTAACTATTAAATTTGTTTTTAATTCTCTTCAGTATTTTCTCAATATATTCACTAAATATTTATTATTGTCATTATTATATTATATAAATATTTTATTAAACTGATAAATTTATTTATAGTGTCCATTGAAGGCTAGTTTATCTTAATATATTGGATTTTAAATTGTTCGTTTAGTGTTGTCTCTTTCACCAAATCATTTAAATTTAACTACCGTTTTGCATCACAATTGGCTCGATTTTTGATAAATAGTCAAATAAATCTTTCTATTTAGTTTAAAAATGTTGAAACTCCAGAAAAAATTAAGGAGGAAAAAAAGTTGCAAACTAGAAAGTTCGAGCCTGGAAACTTCTTAATCCATCTATCTAGAGATTTTTAAACTGACTGATACGGTATAAAATTTTTGAACTCGTGGACTAATAGTTTTTATCAACATCTCATTCCCATATGTACTAAAAAAATGAGTGAATGTATTTAAAAAAAATCTTTTTTTTTTTTTTAAGAGGAGAAAAAAATGGTAAATAATTTTTCTATTTTTCACAGATGACAAAATAACCAATACAATACAAAACAAATTAAAAATATATATTTTATTTTTGAACCAATGTTAGTTACCCTTGAGTCACATTTTTTTATTATTAACTCTAGCGAAAAAGTCTAATACAATATATTGTATAAAGTCTTTTATACAATCTATATTGTATATTAATATACAATATATATTCTATAAAAATATACAGGCATTTGTAAAACTAAATTTTAAATTTGTTCTTCTTTTTTATTAATGTCAATATTTAAAGAATTTTTAAAATTACATTTTCTAATTTATTTTATTTTTCTTTTTTCAACAAATTTTGCATATATGTGATAATTGACTCTTTCTGGCTAAGTATGACTTTGAAATAAACAGATTTTTTTTATCAGAAAAAAATCACTTTTTATATTAAAAAATATATATTTCAATGTTTAAAATATTATAAAATTAAATATAGGATTATTCTGTGTTGTAGTGGCTTAAGATTTTTTTTTAATTACTATAACCCCCCCCCCTTTTTTTTAAGTTATTACACTTGTAAGGACCCTTAAGTAGCTATGATACTTTCATCCAAGTGCCTATATCAAATTGAACCGTATGCTTTCATGTCTGAAAATATTTACATATTCATGGATGTATGTGTAGGTATCACGATACTCATCCGCCTATTAGATAATATAGATATCAGATGGCTTTCGAGAACAGCTGGTCTTATATGTAATATATAATTTCCCAATAGACTGTAATTAGTTCAACGAGAAAGGTTTTAGTTCCGTGAAAGATGGCTTTCTGGTTTTGTATTTTGTTGAATCTGGTAGCATTGTCTATAATAATCTTTTACACTGAGAATTTTGATTGAACTCCTCAGAACTTTTTATTACGAAATGTTTTTTTCGGAATAAAACTTCTATTCTTTTATTTTCTGTTGGACCTCAGAACTTGTATTACGAAAATCGTTGTTGGAATTAATTAATGAAGCATTATAATTTTGAAACTGAGATTAATATTAAAATTAATTAACTGAATAAATTGTTATTTATTTATGTACATTGAGGAAAGTATGATCAAAATTACCAGAGTATGGTAAAATTTATCGTGTTCTTGTTCTGTGGGAACACTAAAAACTTGGTAATCTTTACCAAATCGCTTTTGTTAATGATTTGGATAAAATTAGCAATAAAATATAGTTTTATACTGAGTGATAAAATTTGGTAAATGTAAAATTTCGTAATTTTATTATGGTACCTTTGATCATAGCATAAAAACCATTTATACGATTAAATTTATTTTTCAGTTTTTTTGTATTCTTTGCTAAATATGTAGCAATAAGAAAAAAGTAATATACAGAATTTCTGTTAAACCGTGACCAGTATATGAACACAGTATATTTTCATTTTATTGACCATTTTATTTTTAATTGAAAAGAAAATAATGGTACGGTAATTTTAGCAGATTTTCCCCTCCTTATAATTAAAATAATTTTACTTACATATTGTGCTAAAGAAAATAAACAATTTATTTTAAAGTGTTTATTGTGTTGTAATCCAAATTAGCTTAATTTAAGTTCCATGAAACGGAAAAAAAGCTTCGATAGTTATTGAAAAATATGTTCACTTACTAAACATGTGCTACGCTTTGACGCCATTTTTACGCACTTTCTAATTTAAAATTTTTGCTCAAAAGTTTCAGAAAAGTAAAGTTCAATATTTTTGTCAGTGATCTAAACCTGAGCAAGTAATTAATATTTGTAACATCTACGTAATTTTTATTAAATTTTTAATACTTTTGATATGAATTCATTTTGAACTCTTAAGTATAATTATTGAGTAGCTATGCTTAAGCTCCAAAAGTAAATCTAACTAGATATCAGCTAGCAAATGTACAGTAAAAACTTAAAATCAAAAAAAAAAAATAAAAATTTCAAGTTCCGGACAAAAAATTCTTGTAAATCAGTATAAGCTAAGAATTAAATAGATAAATTCTCTTGAAGAGGAGAATTTTGAACTAATGTAATTTACCCGAATCGATAAAGAAAATAAGATTTTGTTGACGAAATCACATGTATACAGTGTATACAATAGGAAATTTGTGTTTTTATATAAAGAAAGTCACAAACTTTCTCATTACATCTTAAAAATAAAATCAGATTGATGTGCAACAAGTATCATGGAGTTTTCATAATAGACTGTTATTTGCATAATGTGAACACTGACAGAGGGTACACCTCTGAAAAGTTATCAGTTGGCATTTTGTTATGAAAGCATAAATGGCATGTAGTATTTCGCCATATTAAAACCACGCAACTTTAAATTTTCTAGTTTCCCTTCGCAGCCTACGGCTAATTATCATGGTGGAAAATCAATAACCATATTAAGTAATATTTATTAAACAATTTAAATTTATTTCATATACACGATTAATAGAATTTAATTGATGTTTTAATAATTTATGATGAACAAAAACTTGTGTTTAAAAAGATTAATTTTATGTTGGAAAAGCCATTCTCTAAGTTATTTTTTTATAACCACCGATTGATTCTGACTTTTAAAAAAAAATTTAGTTTTTTTTTTTAATTAACTTATCAAAAAAGATTCATCAACAACGCACACCTTTTCTTATAACATTGAGATTAGCTGATGATTGCAAAAATCAATGTTTGCTATTAATTCTAAATAATCCTACCACCATTAGCTCTGTGCATCAAAAAAGACTATTTAATACTGTCAATACAACAGAAGCTGTCTTTTTTTTATGCACATTATTTAAGTGGGAGGAAAAGCAACTTTATTAATTTACGAGTAAGCCCAAGAAGCCCTATTGTGGCGTGCCAAGTCCTGGCGTGCTACACTCCTCAGATGAAATTAGTGTTCGTTGTGTCATTTAGAAAACATATCGACCCACGAAATAATGAGATGGGAACGACTCCGTTTTCTTCATTGCTTGAAGTGTTGGAGGTACTTGCCGATATATTGATAGTTTGGCAAATGCAATGATCGATTTTTCGTGGATTTCTTTTTCTTTTTTCCCTCGTCTTTTATGCTATGAACACGGACACTTTTCCTCATTCATCAGGAGTTTAGTTTCTCTTATGAAGTAAACTTTCAGCTAGACCTTTTCGTGACGGATCGTTTTCTGTTTTCTTTGAACGTGTAAAAGCGTCGTACACGCAATTTCGTTTCACTCGTTTTTTTTCCCCTCCAACTACGTGTCGTTTTCTAATATATTAAATTGCATGGTATTTTACGATGCATTGGGATTTTTATAAATAAAATAAAAATAAGAACTTAATTTTAAAAGTTTTTAATTTTTGTTAGAAAATTAATTACATGTATGTTCGCCTTAAAAGAAAATACTTATTTCCTAGGCTTTGATTAACAATAGATAAATTGAAGTAAATCATACTCTGTAAGGCTTTATCAACATTAAATTTTTGAAACATTACTACATTGTTCCGCTATGATCTTTCGGCTAGCGTAACTGAGTTAGAACTCAGTTTCTTAAATAAAAAAGAAAAAATAAAAAACATATTTATTATTATTTTTTTTCAATTATAAAAAAAAAAAAATATCAACAACGCAGCTGAAGAAGATGGGGAAAAAAAAAAAAGAGTAACGAAATTGCATGTACAACGCTCAGGAGTTTAAAGTTTCTCTTAACTTTCAGTCGGACTTTTTCATGGCGGATCGTTTTCAGTTTTCTTTGAACATGAAAAAGGGTCGATCATGCAATTTCGTTTCAATCCTTTTTTTCCCCTCCTTAAACCCCGTGTGTCGTTTGAACAAAATGAATACGTACAAAATGAAATATGTATAGGATCGTAAAATTGAAAGTTTTAAATGTATGTAACTGAATTAAATTGACTGCATGTCTATCAGACTTAAAAAAAAAAATGAGTAAATCGCATGTTTTGACTAACAGCACATAAATTGAAGTAAATAATATCCTACGGGGCTTAATCAAAACGAAATTAAAGAAATATTACTATGTTACGCTATGAAATAGTTTTTTTTTAATTTTTTTATTTTATCCAAAGATAAGTGTTTAATATCTTCAGAGAGGATTAGAAGGCTTAACGGTTCTGCTTTGCTTATTTTTTCACACCTTTAAGTGAAGTGGCACCTTTTATTTTTTAATGTTCGTTTCTCCAAGTCGAAGATATATTACTAAATTGCTGCCCGTAAATTGTCAATTAAAAAATTACGTATGTACCTTTCTTTTCACTGATATTTTTTAAAACTTACGCTTGTTAAATTTCTTTCTTCTTAAGATTTATTAACTTTATAAGGGGGATTGGACTTTTAATCCCGTCTACAAACATGATTTCGGTTTCTAAACAGACAACAACAAACATAAATATTATGAGAGTTAACGAAAATTTAATGTAAAAGGGAAACAAAAGCAACAAAGATATGTTCAAGATGGTAATTATCAATCCTCTTCCTTGTTTTTCTTCTGCATATTGCAAGATATTAGATTTAACAAACTACAAATTCAAACATTTTATGAAATTTGTTTCAAATGTTATTTCCCTGCCTTAAGACTTAAGATTCGAAGCAAAACAAGAGGCTTTTCTTTTTATTTGACTATAAAGTATTGAGAGATATAATATTTACATTCATTTACATATAGCTTCACTAACAGGATTTAGCTACTTTTGATAAATATTTCCTCAGGACACCGAACTTATAATAGTGGTCTTTTATCTCTCCCTTACTTATGCACTAAACTCAGTGTGGAACACCTTTTAATTTCGTTACATTGAGAACTCGTTAGTCTGCGTGATCCAATAAGATGAACCAGTTTCAAATCCCAGAAATGGCTGGTTGATACGAATTCAGCACCCGGCTCGCACTTGCCACAGCACTGACGTAAATTATCCTCAGTTGTAGAGGGATCATGAGTTACAGTCCCTTTGCCGCCAGGTTAACTGTAGGAGGTTTTCTTCAGCCTGTTACACAAATGCTGTTTAGTTATATTTAAAAGTCCTCCACGATGGTAAATTTCTCCCAATACTTGAACTAGGAATTCCCTTGTTTTCTGGATTGGGTTCAAAATTATAAGTCTATGAAGTTGAACATTGGTTGTCGTAAACTCAATATTTGGTCAGCTGTTTAACGCCGGTTATAAAATAAAATAGATAAAACAGTAGTTTATGAAATAGAATTAAATATATCTATTTTCTTATTTATACCTGTCTTTTATCTTCTTAAATATGCATTTTGGGATATATCCATTTTTTTTCAGGTTATTTTGATTTTTAATACGCATCTCTAGTTTTGTCTATTTTTACATTAAATTTTCGCTATGCTTTTCTTCAATCTAGCCTTTTGGATCACTGACGTGGCTTAAAAATTCTGGAAAAGTTCTCCTTGACAACGCATTTTTTTTTTTTTTTTTTTTTTTTTGCGCTTAGTAGATATTCTAATTTCCGTATTAGTATTTGTAAACAAACGAACTTTCTTATTTTTTTATTAAAATATTCAATTTTATTTTTTAAAAATTTTTAATTCACAAAATACATTTTTTTTCTTTATTTAAAATCTTCCAGTTTTAGCTTATACAATTTATCTTATGCCACTTTACCTTCTAAGTAGCAATGCAAGGCCGAATAAGAATAACTTTTATTTAATATAGCTTTCTTTTCTAAAAGTAAACGGAATTTTTCTTTTAAATAAGCTGTATTTCGGGATTTCAAATTCAGATACGAAGTCGTGTAAAAGAAAAAAAATAAACCTTCGATCGAGACTCGAAAAGTATAAAATAAATGTCCACATTGTTTTACAGCTTTGGGCTCCATTTCCTTTTTTATAAAAAAATATATTTTTTACGTTCGTTTTTTGCTCTCAGGATGAAATTGTCTTGAAGAACCTTCAAAACCCAACAGTTTAAATGCCTCATAACTGGCAGATATGTTAAATTGTGATTCTTAGAGATTTATACCAATTTCCATTGAAGTTATTTCTGCTGGTTGTTTATTTTATAAATATGTTGAATATTTTTAATAAAAAACATAGTTTTAAACACGATTTCGTTAACTATACAGTTTTATTGAGTGCATGTATGGGTATATAGTAATTTAAAAACACGAGGGTCATAATAAATAGACAAAACTCGAAGGTTTGTTTTAGTATTTAGGAGATATTATTATTAACGATACGGTATTAGCATTATAGTCCTAATTCAGTATAATGCTGAATGATTAGTGGTAATATCACTTAATAAGCAGTATTTATGTTTTTATTTCAGAAACTGTGAGTGAAATCTGCACAAAATTCGGAACATTTATTTTGGTTTGTTTGTATATAAAAAATGTAAAATATTATTTATTTTTGGCTTTGATATATGAATGAGAAAAATAACTAGAAAGAGAAAAAAAAAATCATTAATTTTTATAGTATTCCACAAAAAAAATTTTAAAAACATTTTAGAACAAAAAGGTTTATGATGAAATTATTAGTTTGCTAAAAATAATGTAAATTTTAAAAATAATCTCCTATTTTTTTAAAAATTTAAATATTTGAAGAGCTTTGAGTAATATAATACTAAGCCACACTTCATAAATTTATCAAGAGAGCTTGCTCGTTGAAAAATACTGGTTTTCATGCACATTTATACATGCTGCTGCATGTACATTTTTTGCTCATTTATACATATTGTGCTGCCGTCTGAATGTCTTGAACATACAGTTACGTATTTTAAAATTTTTTTAATTAAAAAAAGATGAGAAAGAGGAAGATTTCTAACTTGAAAAAATTAGTTTACTTTCTATAAGTCATATTTTATTAAAATAAATAAAATCAAACATCTGATTCTTGAGCAACAAGATACTATATAAAGAAGCATAAAAGTTAATAGAAATACCGTCGATATAATCTAAGTTGCATATTTTTGAAATCCGTTCTCAGTGCAAATTTAATTTAAAATAATTCTAGATATTTAAATTAGTTAAACTAATATTATATTCGTTTACGATGCTAGTTTTCGGATTTAAGCATGTCTGAGAAACTAATTTAAATTATTTTGATCAATGGTATTAATGTATGCCTCCCTATTCTTATTTGAATGCTATTAAGCTATATAAATTACGCACTATTCAACCTTAATTTACTTTTAAACATCAAAGTCTCTAAACCGATTCAGACGAAGCAATGTAACGAAAAATAGAGGTGTCTCATAATATTGAGCTACTCATCGTCTTTGGAATAGCCTTAACTCCGGAGTTTTCATACTTGTACATGTCTCAACTTGTCTAAAGTAAGAGGTGGGTGGGACTTGTGAATTCATTATTGCGTGCGAAGGGTACTGAAGCGTGCCCTAAAGTTTGTTTCCAGATATGAAGTTCGAAACTTGCCATGTTGGCATGTATCTCACTTTAGGTATCTGTTTCTTGAACTATAAGTTGAGAATTCGTTAAATTTATAAAAGTTCAGTCTGAGAATTAGTACTAAGTTAGGAAATGTATTATACATGCATGATTATTCTCTTACATCAGAATAAAATTTAGAATCTTTGTTTTCCATCCTAAGCATTTTACCTTTCGTTTACATTTTAAGATATGTATATTTTAAGCAAAACGATGTTTGTTTGTTTTTTTCTTAAATTTTAATAATTATGAAAATTGTTTTAAAAATGGGTGGTTGAACAAAAATTAGAAAACACTTTTGCATTAACTCTATGTAAACAATCGTTCTTTTAGTAGCAAATGTTTTCGAGCATTTTACATGGCAAAACTGTTAGCACAGTTTTAAACAATAGCACAATTTTAAGCCTTTTTAGACCATAGACCATATGAAGTAGTTTTATTATTATTTTTTTTTTTTTGCTTCCTTTTTCAATACCTCAATAATTGCCGTGAGGACTCAGGGGACAGAGAGTTCGCCTTTTAAAGAGGTGAACCAGGTTCAAGTCCTAACGATGGCTGGTCTATACGAATTCCGCATTCGGGTAGCACCGACCACAGTGCTGACGTAAAATATTCTCAGTGGTTGACGGATCATGGGTTAGTCTTCTTGCCGTATGACTAACCAGGGGAAGATTTCGTGGTTTTCCTCTCCGTGTAACGCAAATACGGGTTAGTTCCATCTAAAAAGTCCTAAACGAACACAAAATTTTCCCAATATTTGATCCAGGAGTACCCTTGTCTTCTGGATTGGGTTCAAAATTAAAAGTCTACTGAGTTGAACATTAATAGACGTAAAACGAAAAATTGGGTAGACTCTGTTAAACGACGGTTATAAAATATAAATTCCCTCTATAATTAAAAAAAATAAATGCATTCAAATATAAAGGGAGCTATCTTATAGAATGATTTAAAACTTTCTGGTATTGGTTCTTCTCGCTCCCGTGAAAATGACGGGGTGAGTTTTCGCTCGCTATTTCTCGCTCCCGTGATATTGACGGGCTGGAGTGTTCAGTAGTAATGCGCCAATAAGAATAAAACTAATTCACTTCTTTTTTTCCGGAAAACATTTTATTTCTCATTTTACTAGACACTTGCACTAATCAAATACGTGTATTTGGCAAAATAGACACTTTTATGACCGTTTTCTTGAAAATTTTAAATACTCCCTTCACTCATTGCGGTCGATACAAATTTAAAATGATATAATTTCTAAAAGCTTTAAGCAAAGTCTTTCAAACTGTACCAACAGTTTTGTCATGCAAAATTTTTCAAAAGATTTGTCGCTAAAACAAAGATTGTTTACATAGAGTTAGTGTAGAGGTGTTTTCATAATTTTGTCCAACCTCTGCATGTTGTTATAGAGGCCCTTTGCATGGGATTTTATCGTGAAATTAGAATTATTTTATTATTTTTCGCGAATTATTTAATTGTGTGACGAGAACTGAGCTTCCCATTTGATGTATATTATTTTTATTTTCAATTCTAAGTTTTTAAATTTTTTTTTTATTTGTTTACATTTGATAAACCTTGAATTTTTTTTTATTACATATCGAGATTGTTATTAAAAATGTCTGTTAAGAAAAATTTGGGTGTGTTCTGATCTCTCAAAAATTGTATTTTCGCAAAAGAAATACGAATCTCTCACCATCATGAATTGGTGCTCAGTGTAAAGTAAGAGAGAAGAAAGTTATATTAACTCTTTTTTTTTTTTCTTATCCAAAAAGGAATAAAGCCCTAACTCACAAAAACAGGACCTAATTTTAACGCATTCACAAAAACCTGTCCTTGGTGGAAACGGATGTTCTGATTTTAGCAAATTTAATCATCATGCTAAATTATTTTGATTTTAAAAAAAAAAAAAAAAAATTCATAAAAAGGCCAGTGAGATCCCTGTTATTAAAATATGGTACGTAGTTTCTTATCGTTTGAATCATGAAGACTTGGTAATCATTCTTTATTTTTATTTTTATTTCCAATGCCACGGATTTTTTATCTACTTTTTCAGGGCACTATTTTAGGTGTATGTCAGTATATTGGCAATTTTCATAAATATTATATATTATATCATATATAATCCAATATTTGTTCCAAAATAACTATTTTTTAATTAAATTTTATTACACATTTCTTGTAATTTAATAAATAACCAATTCTTAAACCTTGTCGCACTGACTGTCACAAATACGTGTCCGCGGGAAACATTATCAACCGGGGTAAAAAGATAAAATTGGTAACCGAATAGTGATAATAATTTGATTTATTTCATTCACCACTAATTAGTTCAAATAAAAATTATATAGTTACACTTCAAACTGTGATGTGTGATTAGAAAAACATTGTTTAAAGTGAAAGTAAAATAATCCTGCCAAATAAGTCATGCCCACATTTAAGCTACCACTGTTTATTTTTTTTTACATCCTGATTCTGATTTTGTACGAATGATTTTAAGAATCTTAAAAGGTTTAAACAAACAATATTAAATTGCTAATTATAAAAAAAAATTGTTAAACATAATAATTGTTAACTATAAAGGCTTTCTAAAAAGTGTTTTTGTGGTTATTATAAAAATTGATTGTGTTATAAAACTTAAATGGTATGAATTTAAAATAATTAATGAATGAAAATTTTATGACAAAATTCTTACGTAAAACTTAGATATATGTTGAATAGTTATTATAATTTTTTTTAGTTACTAAATTTCTCTTTCTTTTACAACCTTAAAAACACACTCAATTATAAAACTTTTTCAAACCTTATTCCTCAGACTTCCAATTTCAAAAGATAATATATTCCAATTTCTCATTTTCAATGAATATAAAAATACTCTTGATAGTGAAATGTCAAATTTTCAGACAATTATTATCCTCCTACATAAAGATATCTCAGAAATAATTTAAGATAACTGAGAATCTTCATGCAAGTTCAGAACCTCAATGAAGGTATGCGTTCAAAATGAATTACTATGATCCACATTGCGAATGTTCATGAATAATATATTATTAAAGGTAGTCATAAGATAACGATTCGAAGTTCGTCTTTCGACTATTCGGCATTAATCATGAAATAAGATTATTTACTTTACTACTATACCAAAGAAGGAAAATGTAAATTTTTGTTTGATTCTTTGTTTATTCTATCTTTTGAAATCGATATTTTCAACGGTACAAATCCAGTAGCATAAATTCTTAATTTTCTTCCTGCATTTCAAATACGAATATCAAAACAACGTTTCCTCTGAGGTTTGAATTCATTACAATTTATGAGGAGGATATTTTTTGTTTCATATTTTTCTGTACTCCAGTTGGCCACCGATTCTCAAGCTGAACCATTTTTGAGCATTAAAAGGAGACAGGGGGGCGCGTTCTTCGTGCAATTCCTTTACGTGATCTGAAAAGAATATGAACCACCCCAATGTCTCTAGAGAATACCAGTCCTAGTTTTGAAAAGCGGATTTCATCGATGAAGGCTCCCCGGACACCAGTCAGTCAAACTAAAAGCTGTTGCGTTCTGGATTATATTGTTATTGTTGTTTTGAAAACCTAACATTCCTCCCTCGTAATTTACTTTTCTTCAAATTAAATAAACTCCCATTTTCTTTCCGTGTATTTATTTGATAGCAGATGTCCGCAGAACTTTTATAATCAAATTTATAAAGAAATGCTTAAATAATCCTTTGCAAACTTTAAGTATACATAATAAATTTAATTTTATAGCCAGTTATAGTTTTGTCCTGTTACAATGCTTATACAAAGCATAACTTCTTTTTTTGTTGATTTGAATATTTTCGATAAGAAATGAATAAATTCTTCTTTAAAGGCACTACAGCCTAGTGCCGGCCAAGGCTTTTTCAGTCTAACTCTTCCAGACAGATCGACTTGTAGCTAGATTTCTCAATCTATTCTCCCCCAATACTTCTAGGTCCCTCTCCGCACAGTCTAACCACCTTGTTACCGGTCTCATTTTCTTCCTTGTACCACTATCTTTGAAAAGATTAGTTTTTGTAGTTTGATTAGAATCTTCAAGACGGAAAACGTGTCCCAGCCATCTGATCCTGTTTGACTTAATAATTCTTATAACGTTCGGTTGTCTATATTTGTTGATCACCTCATGGTTTTATTAACTTCTCCATGTGTTTTCTTTCACTGCTCCAAAACTTGACCTAATGATTTATCTTTCAAATTCGAGTAGTAATATTTTCTTCTGCTTTATTCAGCTCCCACGTCTTACTACCATACGAAATAATTTAGATTTTAATTGGTCCTTCTCTCCAAAGTAACATCTATCAACCAACAAAATTTAGTTTCCAATTTCTATATTTTAACTCATTATTATTGTTAATAAGTGTGCTCAGGTAGTGAATAGCTTAAAAATGGAAAATGGATCTTTATTCTAATTTAAAAAATTATTGTTTCACATAGAAGATTTTCTTCTTTAACTAAACGCTCAAAATTTTTCAATTAGAAATAAGGAAAAATCTGGATCGAATTAATTTAACCTATCTCATAATTCTTTATATTTTCTACAGGCTAAACATTATAATTAAAACTTTTCACTCCAGATTTTAAGCCTACTTTTGAGGATTTAGTTATCAGCTGAACATACCATCATCGTGATTGACCGTTGAAGTCACGTGACGCCCAGTCAAAAAGAATTTAAATACGAATAGGTTTCTTTTTGCAGGCTTATAGAATTTATTCCCGGTGCATGAAACTTAAACAGTGAACAAAATATATTTTTTCTACTAAAAGTCTGTTGATATTATAATATTTGCATTTTTCATGAGGTTATAAAAATAGATAAAGAAAATAACAAATATTTGAAATATAAAATTATTGATTAGTTTTTTTTTTTTTTTTTTTTTTTTTTTTTCTCACGTGTAATGATTAAAAATATAAATTTAGAAATTTCCAGTTACTTTTTATACGTGTAATTTACTATAAACTAAAACAATGTCTTAATTCTTAAATAACATAAAATTTTTTATTAGAAAAAAGTATAGATTAAAAATATTAAAATTCCAGAAAATTTACTTGGTTAGACAGTAATAAAAAAATTATTGTTTATTATTAAGTTTATAACTAAATGGCGTTCATAGTGTCATAAATAATATTGTTATTATTAGGTAATATTGACCATTTAGAAAATACCTTTCGTCTCAAGAATATCAACATCTTTGTCAATAAAGTGCCAAAAATGCCAATAATAAATAATTGAATTATTTTTCTTCGTATCCAAAAACCACGACTAGAATTAATTTAATTGTGTTTGCAGAATAATAAAGTTGTTGGCTAAGGGCTTGAACTGATATTGTCATATCTTGAGTAAGTCTACCAACTACATAGATTGTGAACTTTCTGGAAATGAATTGATTGAGATGTATTTATTTGAATTTAAAAACAAATTAAGGTATTTGTTATAATTTTTATAACGGTAATTTTAATGGAGTTTTTTATGTTTAAAACCTAGTTTTTCTTTATTAAAGAAGTCAAGTAGTGAAGAGAATGTGCGAATAGTTTGATCACAATTTGTTATAAAATTATATTAATTTTTATTTTTTTATTTTATAGGTGCTTGGTTTACCTTGCTCGGTATATGTGAAGATTTGGTTCTCAAAGTTTTGGAATTACCTTTTCACAAATCAACTCAGGAGAAGAAGTCTCGCCTTTTTCATCCAATAGGTTTTTCTCAAAAGTGTATTGAGAAAGTGACTATTATGATTTCTAAGCAAGATTGGCACAATTTGTTTGTTGCTGCATTAGTGGTGATATGTTTAATAAACTATGGCTCTGCTTGCCCAAGTGTCTGCACTTGCAAGTGGAAAAATGGCAAACAAACTGCTGAATGTACTGGCAAAGGCCTGACAGTTATACCTGCTGATTTAGACGCAACAACGCAGGTCATAGATATTAGTAGAAATAGCTTCACAGAACTTGCAAGTCGCTCATTTCAACAAAAAGGATTAGTTAATTTGCAAAGAGTCTTCATCGCTGACTGTAGCATAGCTAGCGTCTCTCGAGATGCATTTTATCAGTTGCGAAATTTGGTTGAATTGGATTTAAGTAGAAATAAATTACAATATATTCCTACTGATGCGTTGCAAGACTGTCCAATCTTAAGACGGCTGCAACTTTCGCACAATCCAATTAGCCAAATTGATGGCGGCGCATTTTCTTCATTGTCTCATCTGACTAACTTAGGACTTGCCAACTGTTTCATAAAAAACTTATATCCTGGAGCTTTAGATGGTTTGGATAATTTAGAGAATCTTGAGTTGAATAACAATCAGCTCACTACATTGTCCATTGATGTTTTTAAAGGTTTAACAAACATGAACGATCTTAATTTAAATAATAATCCATGGTACTGTGACTGTAAAATTCGAGATATCAGAACATGGATGATTCAGCAAAAGATTCCTCTATCTGTACCACCTCAATGTGAAGCTCCAGCATCCTTAAAAGATCTATCTTGGAATTCAATGTCTTTAGAAGATTTCGCATGTGCTCCTAAAATGGTTCGAGTCTCTATCGAAACAACTGCCATTGTTGGCCACAATGCGTCCATCCTTTGTCAAATAGATGCGACTCCTAAAGCTTTTGTATATTGGGAAGCTGGTGGAAAAAGCTTAAAAAACTTGAGCACAACTCCAGAATTGAAAGCAAAATACTTTATCGAAAACGATATCGCCCCCAGGCAATCTAGCATTTTGCATATATATCATGCAGCGGAAAGTGATAGTGATATCTATGCTTGTTTCGCTGAAAATAAAGCAGGTACAGCTTCTATGAATTTTACATTAACTGTAGTTTATCCTGATCATTTGAGTGGCTCGTGGAGCAGTTTATCCATAACGCTACTTCTTGTAGGCATCATTTTTGTTATTATTTTATCTGCCGCCGCAATATGTTTTCTAGTTTATCATCCATTTCCATTCTCATTTGGGAGTAAAATAAACCGAAGTAATGTTCTGCAACACCTGTCAGCTAAGAAACAGGATACCGTCGAAATGAATGACGTAAGGCAAGATAAAGAAGAGAAGGATCTCAAAGTAACAGATAAGCAACCACGACATGAAACGGGGAGTAGCGGCTATGGATCTGATCAACTGACGCCCGATCTAGTAAGCAAAATAACAGATATGAATAATGGCCCTTCCTTATCAACCTCTACGGTCAGTTGTAATCATCTAGATTCAGAGAACCCCGTGCTTATTGATGGATATGGATCAAATATCGACCACTGGCCTCTGTCGAAAAGTAAGCCCACTCCAAGATACGATGGCTCTCCTATACGAAATAATGTTTACACGGAAATATACTTGAATCCTTGCTATGGTAAAGAGGATGATCCCTATAATTATGCCCTACAAGCTGCGGGTGTTCACCAATTACCACCTGACTGCACTGTTGACAGATACTTACCTCAAAACGACAGGGTCCGAGATTTGAGAAATGGTTATGATTATGCTAGTCGAGAGGATATATCTTCAGCATCTGGTCATGATGACACATTGAAGCGGTTCCCACTGGTTGTTGCAAATGCTTCTGGTCACTACACATTGCCTCCAAAAACAAGATTTTCTCCTGATGAAGGCTATGCTGAGGAAGGTCTTGAGGGTACTGAAGTATAAAACTGTAACAGTTATCCTCAGTGTGAAAATACCCAACTGGTATATAACCGAGTCATCACATTACAAAATAAGTCACTAATTTCTTAATGGACAAAAAACAATGATCCATTTAATTCTTCCCAGTATTACATCTGTCATTCTTAATTTTTAATATGTGTTATTATAATTTTTTTTCTTTTATAATGAACGCATATTTTAGTCCTTAAAAATAAAAAGATGTCCTCAAACTTTTATACTATGAAAATGATGGCGATTCTTGACTTTTTATCAATGAACTTCAAAAATAAGTTCCATTATTTTGAATGGCTATTACATTTTATACACAAACCAGAAAACGTGTATAGTTATGGTTTAATTTATTGATGTTGCCCGTGAAACTTTAAGCTGGAGCTGATATACTAATTGTTTACATGAAACCATTAATATTTTGTATGAAAAATGGTATGAAAATATATTTGTTGTATGCTATGTACAAGAATGTAGAGAAATTTTCCAATAATCTACACGTAACAAGCATCTGTGCTTTGTAAAGATATTTTTATGACTGAAAATGTTAGATGGTGTTATTCACAAAAACGTGAACTTTTTTTCAATTTAGATAACGCCAATTGAAATTAAATATATTTTGTGTTATAAAATAGAACACAGTTTAATGTATCATCAAAGAAAAATAAGAATAAAAGCTTGTTTGGAATCTTGAAGAAATCAGATGTTCTATTACAGCTGAAGTTAAGATGTTGGTACCGTTTCTCAAAAACTATTGAATCAAATTTTAAAAAAGTATTTCTGTTTTGCTTCTGTTGTTATGATGCTGATTTTAATGCGGAGTTTCATAATTTTTTTTTGTCGTTAATGTTCATTGAAAGTTTTTTTTAAAATTAAATTTCTTTAATTCTAGATATAAATATCACAATTTCTTTATTTAATAATCAGTGTTAGAATTCGAATTAAAAAATCAGGATTTTCATATTTCATTCAAATTTCAGAACGAAAAAAAAATTAAAAATCGTAAGCAAGAACACCAAAAAAAATAAAAAATTTTTTTTTTTAAACGATTGAAAACTACTCATGCACCACAAAGGATAGCATGAGACTTATAAGAAGTAAGTGGAAAACAAAAACAAGAAAATTTACAAAAAAAAAAAAAAATTTCGCAAAGCAGCAAGACTTTCGATACCAAAAGAAATTGAAAATTGATTTTAATTACTTCCCGAGACAAGGTACTTTTAATATGCCCATTTTAATATAAACTGGAATGCAACATCTGAATCATCTTAATCTGATGTATTTTTGCTTAAATATGTGTCTAAACTTGATAAAGAAAATAATTTGCACCAATTTTTCCCAGACTCAAAGTTTATAGATATGCTGTCCAAAAAAATAAAAAAAATCACTTTTCATAACGTGAAATTATTTAAATTGTTGTGGTGTTTTGCTTCTGATTTGAATGAAGATAAGAATTAGAAGCATTTAATCCGAAGCCATCTAAACTATCATATGTATATCACGTATTCTGACTTTGATTACTAATTAAAATTCTTTAACTTTTCAAAACGCACTTTACTCTGAACAAATATTTCTGTTTTTTTATTAATATTTTACCAAAGCCTTATCCATGGT
The DNA here is from genome assembly GCA_949128135.1 of Parasteatoda lunata. Taxonomy (NCBI): domain Eukaryota; kingdom Metazoa; phylum Arthropoda; class Arachnida; order Araneae; family Theridiidae; genus Parasteatoda; species Parasteatoda lunata. The sequence continues at coordinate 25,030,257 of OX421981.1, read as the reverse complement.
GCTACTTTTTATTTAAAATTTTTAATTATTAAATTTGAGATTACATCAAAAGTCAAATTTTAAATGTTTTATGTTTGTTTTTTGCATGGATCATCAAATAGTTGGTGCTGGCGGTATTTTAGTTGATACTCTAAGAAAAGTAATATGATTGAGAAATATATTATTAACCATTAAGGGGAACACAAGTTTGAGATTTTTTTTTAGATAATTGATGGATTATCATTTAGTTTTTTGAATAATCTGACTCTAATAAGTGATAGAATAACTCCTCAAGTTTTTAATGTACATTCGAGGTTGCAAGATATTTAAGCAAGGAAGTAAAAAATTTTATCAAAATATGTCATCACTGCTGAGTAAGATCTGATGAAAACCTCTAAGCCAGTTTGATTTCTATAGCATACTTGCAGGTTTTCAAATCATGTAATCTTAGCTTCCTCTGGTACTTAAACAGTTTTTAATTCCAGACTTTCTGGGTATTAATTATACAAGTTTTGTTACATTATTTTCTCTTAAATATTTTTCGAGCCTTAATGTGTATATCTGTCTTCATTTTTAACAAGGATTTTAAAAATATATATATTTAGGGTGTTAATTACGGAATTACCTGCAACGACTTCGAACATCAAAAAATTCTAAGGGGTATTCTAAAAACTATTAGGATCGAATTTATGCACAAAATGTAACGGTTTATTTAAACTTTTCAAACTGGTGTTCTTCCTTAACTATTGTTGTACAAATCTTCGCAACATTTTGATAGGCTTCGATGTTTTGAGCTTATATGTATTGAAAGTGGATAAGAGTTTGAAAATTTTATGTCAAAAATGTAATATTATATGCCAACATTTCTGAACGTATAATGATTAAAAAATAAAATATTAACTCATTGAGTTCCTTTGAAACTGATGTGTAAAGAAATTTATATTTTGAAATGAAAAGTTTAAAACTAAGTCAAAGTTCGTTTATGTTTCGACTAAGCCAAAGACAGTTTTCGTTTTCCATAAAATCTGAAACACGCGATGACACGCCTATCATGCACATTAGATTCGTGAAATTTTTTAATGGGTATACCACTATTGCTTGAATTTAGACAGTGTAAAATTGTGAACAAATTGTTCCACAGTACATCATCAATAATTTAGTTTAAGAAAAACGTCCTATCTCAGATAAATTTATAAAATTTATAATTTTATTTATGTGCTCAGAATGACTACAGAAACCAAATTTTGAGATATGGGAGAGGATGTTGTTGATAAATTTGATATTCTCTTTGAGAACATTTTGAAGATAAAGTATGGGAATTTTGGCATATCCCTATTAATTTGAAAATTCACTATAAGAAATATAGATGGTAGCAGTATGCATTCATCTCGAAATTCGATATCGTTTAATTTCTGCCTTTTCTATTCTGAGTGTCTCAAAATTTAAATGGAGGAATAAATATGCACGTATGGGCCTAAAAATAAGCATTCAAATTTTGTATTTGTTTTAATTTTTTTTTCAAAAACTAAATTATCTATTTTTAGATGATTGAAATTCGATGAGCATTTAAGAAAAAATTCAAATTGTTAACTTGAACGCTGTTGCTTGAGATTAAAAATAAATATTTAAAAACTTTGCTCTTAATCTAAATTCAAGCAAAATTGGTGCTGTGTTTTTTTATGCCATTACCATAAATGTTGTGATTTCTTTCATTTTTCCGTATTCATTTTGTAGTGATTTTTAATGTATGTAAGAAGTTTTCTATGTGCACTATTATTATAAGAAAGACAAATTGACTTTGTCGTTTTTTTATTCATATTCTCATTGTGAACTGATGTTACCAACATTGTACTTTTTATATTTATTTGACCTTTTTTAGCTATTTATTTTCTAGAACATTTTTAAGAAAACGTAGTAGTTGTGCTTCTCTTATATATTTGACCTATGAACCATTGTGTTGATTATATACGTTTCAATGTGCTACCCAAACGATAATTCTGTTAAAAAAAATATGTAAATGTGATTGGAAAATGAAATACAGTACTGTTTAAATTTGAGTCTTTTATTTTCTTACACATATATGACTTGTATCGTTAGGCTTTGAAGTACTTAATTCACGTTGTACTAGAACTACGCAATGGGCTATTGATGACTATCTGGGAAGCATCCTTGAGGGTGATCCGAAGGCATGCTCTCATAATTTTGATATAAATGTATACTGATATAAAAGTTTTCCCAAGGAAACATATTAATTCATAGTACAGTACTGTTTATTTCTAGTGAAAAAAAATAAAGAACAGACCAATAATAAATAAAAAGAGAAAACTTTACTTCTTCTCTAAAACCCTTACCCAACACCAATAGTGGTTGAAAGAAGAGGAGGTTGCAGTGTCCCTAGATACAGTTTTTCACTCACCCTTTGCACTCGAACATCTTTCAAGAGTTAAAATATGGACACAACCACTAACATTTTGAAAGATTTTTTTATAAGCTTGCCTTATAATACCAGGAGATAACTGAATGAAGTGGTAGCTGAACATTAAGATGAAAAAAATTTCACAATTAGATTGGTGGGGAAATTTACAGGTGACAGTGGTGACTGACAGTCACCTCTCGAGTGCAAAGGGTTAAAAGACACAGCAACTCTGATTTCTGAAACGGTTTTGCATCCTCTTCTCCTCACAAACACTACTGCTGTTGGGTAATGTTTGGAGAGGAGAAGTAATGTGTTCGCTTTATTTATTCTCGGTTTGTTGTAGAACAGATTTGCACTCTCTACTCTATACACAGGGACCACACCAAAACTTGGGGGGCTGGTTTACATTATGTCTATGGAAGCTAGACTTCTTCTCTTATGTATATTCTTTCGATAAACACACTGAACCCCTTAAAACGAGAGTTTTTTTTTTCGGAAAAATTTATCGAGTTTTTTATGACAGAAAAGGAATATATAAGTTTTTTTTTTGCAATTTCAGTTGAGGGAGGTGATTAGGGAGCGAATTTTTTTTTTATAATAGTTATTTAAAAAAAAATTTGTACAAGCAAAGTTTAAACAATTTTATTACATGTGTAGTTTGAATTTCGAAATATTAAAATCAAATTAAATCATTGTATAATATAATAATAATTAATCATCAAAATGCATCACGTGGTATACCACAAGAAAAATACTGCATAGTGATGTCATCTAAGGTAAATAAATTTTATTATAATCTAGACTTTCAATTTTTTTTCTAAAACAGATGTCAGATGGGCATTAGAAATAAAATGATGCGAGATATCTCACACGGGCATGTACAAACTTGCTGGTAATTTTCACTCGTGTCAGACGCGGGCAAATGAGTTAAGGAATTCTACTAATATACTCAATTTTATCCCTAAGTTAATTTCCCATCTCGTGTTATCTCTTTGTTTGTGAGATTTATCTTCATTTGTCTTGGAACTAAATACACAAACTTAATGACCCTTTTGACATAGAATTTAGAAAGGAACTCTTTGTTTTACTTTGATTTGAAAATTGGTAAAATGAAAAAAAAATTTTTGATTCAGAATTTAAAAAAATGCCTAGTTTAAATATTAATTTGCTTTTCATAAACATCTCAATCCTTTGAATTTTTAAATTACAAGATTGATACTTTAAAATTTTTTTTTAATATTAAACAAATATTTGTAAATGGGGGAACGCTAACATTTTGAGTAAGGTTTGACAGAAAACTCAGCATCAGAGAATGTTTTTAGCTTTATTTACTTTCCTCTTCGTCTTAAATGCAAATATGTATCATGTATGTTCAGAATATTAATATTGAAAGCAAAATTTATTCCTAAAATACATTTTCCTTTTTTTTTTATTTTCAAATATCGTATCCGTAAAAGAATGTTGTTTTAATTTTAAAATTATTTTAAACAAACTTTGTCATTTAATACTTTCAGTTTGAATACATGCATCGAAAATGCATTAATTGATTATACATAGAGAAATAAAACAAGTTTATTTGAAGAGCGATATTTTGCACCTTGTATTTTTCATTGCTGAATAATATGAACATTATTTAAGAAAATGTTTATTTTTTTAAAAGGATACTCTGTTTATTTATACATAATTTTAATCTATAAGGTAAAAATGCGAATCTAAAAAGAAAAGAAAAATGTGAGCTTTTGTTGTCAGACAATTCTAAAAAGTAATAATGTGTTGTTTTGCTTTTAATATTTAGCTATGAAAAATAAAAAAATAATTAAAAAATATAGTTGAAGAGGTTTTAACTCAGAGCAAAGTTTTATTTTTGAGCATTATCTACTAAATTGCTAAAACTAATTATCTGAACTATAAAACAATCAAATATATTAAACATTAAAAAATAAGTTATTTTATTTAAAAAAGTGTCAATTTGCTGATATTTTTCCGTTTAGATGAAAATCCCAAAATCAATGGATAATTCTCAATTTTTATGAATCTAACCATTGTCTCCTAGAAGAGAGAAGGCCTTAGCACGGGTTACGATAAACAGCAAATTTGATCCATTAGTAATCCAAACGTAATGACATATTTTGTATTTTTTCCCATTGTGCAGCTTAGTAGCCCTTAACTGATTTTTCTTATTCTCCTCCAATGAGCTGTTTATTCTAGTTACGTCGGACTACTAAATTGATCCGTGCTGAGGCCTTCTCTCTCTTGGGAGCTAATCAGTGCAACATTGGAGTAACTTACCAAATATTAAAAAACTAGCTTACAAATGCTTTTTATTTTCACAAAACTGTAACTTAAAGGGACGCTATACCAGGTGAAAAAAAATTTCATCGCAAATTCTTTAACACCTCCAAAAGTAATCAGGCAAACTTAGAGCAAGCTATAAAGTTTTAAACACTGAAAAGGAATTTTTTTTAAATAAAATAATACTTTGAATTTTTTTTCAGCAATTGAAAATTTATGGCTTACTTCAGTTTTACATGAACTCACTTTTTTATAATTTAAATTTTAAAATAGTCCTAAAGGTGAAGCAGAATTTGAAGTATTTCCCGGAGTATAGCGTCTGACTCCTTATTGGCATTTTGAGCTATTTTTTTGTTTTAAATAGCCTAGAAGACGTTGAATAAAAATGGGCAAAGTTTAACTGTCTTGATTTAACACAACTGTTTCAACAATGACAAAAAATAGTATTTTTTCCGCTAAGTAACGTCATTTGACGCATGACGACAGAGCTTTCGAATAACAACCTTAACAGCTGAAATCACGGGAAATTATGTTCAACAGCTGAGCCAAAGACTTAGTAATTTAGTAAAGAAAGAGATTACAAACTTGAAGGGAAGGGAGGGCACAATTTAAGAATTGAGAATGCATTGCAACCCATGGCCTGGAAATGTCATCATATACTATTAGGGCGTTTGGGCACTTAGCATCGCTGGGGCATTTCCTTATATGAAATAAGTGATTGTGCGCTTTTGCACGCGTACTTTTATTTATTTAAATTATACTAATTTCGTATCGAAATATTTTCTGGTTATTTATTGTCGAAAATTGTATTAAAAAACATTAATTTAACATAAATGTGATATAATTTTAAAAGAATATCAGTTGAAATGCACATGAAAAATTAATTCCAAATGGTAAAGCGCTTCTAGCAGCGCAAAGATAGTAAAGGTAAGCAACCAATTAGAGTATTGTGATACGGCTGTCAACACTCATATATTATCACAAACGTCTGGCAAAGAAGCCACAGTAGGGATAGGAACATTCACCTTCCGATAAGGTTGAAGTTCGAATCCCAGGGGTGGCTGGTTGATATGAATTCTGCTCGTGGCTCGCACCAAACGATATGCTGACACAAAATATCCTCGGTGGTAGATGGTTTGATTGGGTTTGAATCCTCTTGCTGAGAGGCAAACCGTGTGAGGTTTTCGTGATTTTCTTCTCCATTTAATTGTAGTCGGTTGTTGGCTGCTAAACGTCGTTTATAAAATATAACGCTTAGAAAAGGTGTTAGATTGGTTCCTATTTATGTAATGGCTATTTATCAAGAAGTTGGAACGTGGTTTTATAGACAACACACGACATAGGGGAAATATCTCCAAAGTAGAACGAAATTTGGGTTTTCAAGAGTTTACTGGCAATGTTTTAAATTAAATAAAACATAGATTTCCGTCATTGCTTCACCGGAGAAAGAACGGTATTAACCACGACTGACAATACTGCAATGCGATTGAAAAAACAACGTAAGTGCTTCACGATTGATTCCGTGAAAAGTGGCTTGACAACTTTTCTCCTTCAATTACTAAAGTTATGAACGTTTAAATAAAATTTCAAAAGACTCATAAAACAAAATTTATTTTTGAATTTTTTGTGTTGTTTATATGCAGCTTACTATATAAAGATTAAAAATATCAATTTTAAATTTTATTGTCGCTTGCGTTGATTTTTCAATTGCACGGCTAAATAATCTTTAAACGTAAGAAACGTGTACAATCCTTCATGTAATTACCATGGATTACAATGGATTGTACATGGCTTTCGGTGTAACAGTTTCGTTTGTATCTGGAGCTGTTGCAGCTAATGAAGCTTTGTCTCTCTATGGGGAAATATATATATATATATATATATATATATATATATAGCCAGCAATATATTTGAAGCCAGACCGTCGGTTAAGCATTCAGGCAATCGCTAACACCCTGAACTTGTCAAAATGTGTGGCACATAGGATTGTGACAGAGGATTTGCAAATGCAAAAGGTCTGGGCGAAGTTTGTGCCGAAGGTGTTGACGGAGGAGCAGAAAGAAGTTCGAGTTTTGCGCAGTGAAGAATTGTTGGAATAGATGAGGTGGTGCCCCAGCCTCCCTATAGCCCTGACTTGGCTCAGTGTGACTTTTTTTTGTTCCCTCGACTGAAAAGAGAGCTGAAGGGAAAACACTGGGAGTCGGTGGAGAACATCCAAGCTCATGTTACAAGGTTCCTGAGTGGCATTCCTGCCGAAGGGTTCCAGGGTGCCTTCCAGGCGTGGCAGAATCGTCTCCGCAAGTGTATTGAAGCACAAGGGAACTATTTTGAAGAATTTCAACCATTTGTACCCATACGATCAATAAATCTAATTTTCGCGCACGCATTACTTTCAAACGCACCCTATATATATATATATATATATATATATATATATATATATGGGGATAGTTGTTATCGACAATGTCAACCTTCATCTATGAAAAGGTACCCCACCATAGAATCGAGTCAGCATGTCTTATATACCGGTGAATTGTAATTGTAATTTTGTAGTGGTAGATACGCTACAGTACTCCCCCTCCAGAATTATAGCTGTGATAGAATTCGATGTATGGACACCACTAGTTGATTCATTGCTGTCTTATGAGAAGCCGGGGGAGCTGTATTAAGATCACTGCACTTTTTGAATTCTGATCGTGAGCGCTGTATTAAGTTCACGAACGTGGTCGCTCCTGTGTTACCTTTAGCAGTCGAGTGTATGCATTGTACGTTGTGTGTGATTGAAACTGAGAAGCAACAGTGTGAGGAGGTTGATAAAGTCGCAGTCACAAGTAGCAAGTCAACTGTTTAATGTGGACCATCCATCGAAGTAGCCGTTTCCAGATCGAAGTGGGCGTTACTGTAAGGACAGGCGTGTTCATATCGAAGTGGACGTTACTGCCAACGTAGGCGTATTCTCATCACGTCCGGGTGACCAATGTGGGTATAGTTGTTATCGACGATGTCATCCTTCATCTATGAAAAGGTACCCCGCCATAGAGTCGTGTTAACCTGACTTATATACTTTAAAGAGTTTTTTAATTGATCAAAGAAGTTACGAACAATGAAGAACAGAATAGAGAAAAAAATATATAATGATTAGCATTTTTCGACAATTTTTATTAAACGTTTCGAGTAATGAACATAAGTTTTGATCAATAAAAGCTCAAAAATTGCAAAAAATGTAATCTGAATTTCTATAAAATCAATAAAAAAAAAATTTTTTTTTGAACTATGATTTTTTTTTTTATAATCTTTAACACTAAACAACATAAATTTTCAAGCTGCTTATATCACAAAAGCTATCTTTAAAAAATTATTACTAAAAGATCGCTACTTTTAAAGAATTTATACTTTTGAAAATTTGTTAACTTTCATTTGAAATAAGCAATCAATTCATTCAATAATACAAACATGTAATTTTTAATTTTCTATTTTATTTTAAATACATTATAAATTCACATTACCATTAACAAAATAAATATTAGTAAGATTGAAAATTCACATGTTACGTCACAACAGATTTCTCATTCGTAAATTGAATAGAAACCCATTATGTTAGTAAATATTTTAAGTTGTTCCTTCCGTTACTTCATAACGCATTTCGTATTGAAAAGATGAAAGAAATCTTTCTTTTTATTTTCACCAATCATTAGATATAATTACTTTGATTAATTTTTGTTTACATACTTTATTCATTAACATCAATTGACTTGAAATAGTTCGGGAAAGATTAATTTAATATAAGTAGCTGCGTTTATGTTGATATAATTAACGAATATTATTGGGATATAACACATATAAATGATTATTAAGTAAACACTTTGATAAAGATTTCTTAATTTAAAACAAAGTATGTTTTTAATTGCTTCATTACAATTTCCTTATTTTAAGTTTTATAATTATCACTTACTTTGAAAAAAATAATTAGTTTCTTTTTTTTACTATATTTATTCATTTTTTAAATCTATTTTATTAAAGAATAAAATATATAAATGATAATAGAATCACAGAAGTTTTGAGCATATTAAAGATCTAATTAATTTTGCCATAATACAATTTTCATAGTATAAGTTTTTGTTTTATTAAGTAACGAAACTTAATTTTTATAAAATGTAATTAATTTCATTTAAGAAATCGTAATTATTTGATACATATTTTATTAACTTGGTTATGTAATATTAGTTAAATAATCAGTAGCTTATTAAGAGATATCTTTACTTCATTTTATTATTTTTTCAAATTTTGATAATGGTTTAATTTGGGTGTTAACACCCTACTAGAGCTGCACTAATGGGCTATTACGTCTGTTTGGGTTTCATCCGTTTTCCCAAAATATAAACTGGCTCATGCATGCGCTTACACTACTAAAATTCAGACGAGAGGAATAAGGGTGGTTGTAATTGAGTAACCGTGCACAAATTTTTCCCTCTCTGAAATTTGAAATGACATTAAAGTTAATTCTGAAACATTATGAAATGATTGAAAAAGTGCAATCTTGTCAAACTCGAGACAGCCGCAATGGCTCAAGGGATAGAACGTTTGCCTTCCAATGAGGTGAACAGGATTCGAATCCCAGCGATGGTTGGTCGATACGTAAGCTGCATCCGGCTTGCACTGACCACAGTGCTGACGTTAATTATTCTCAGTGGTAGACGGATCAGGGGTTAGCGTCTGCTTGCCGTCATTCTAACCGTTGGAGACTTGGGTGGTCTTCCTATCCATTTAACTCAAATGCGGGTTAATTCCATCTGAAAGTCCACCACGAAGATAAATTTCTCCCTATACTTGATTCAGGACTTCCCTTGTCTTCTAGATTGGGTTCAAAATTACATGGCTACATAGTTGAAAATTAGTAGTCGTAAACCCAAAAATTGGGTATGCTGTTCCACAATGGTTATAAAATAAATGCTCGCAGACTCTAGCACAGTGAGTTTTTCGGTGGCTCAGACCTGAATTGGAGTTGTCCCATATAACTGTAATAAAATGGCTTATCGTCATGTTTTTTTTCTTTATGAATGTTTTTTTTATTATTATTAATGAAACTATTTTCAATTATTTCAAATTAATACAAGAATAAGATACTTTCAGCAAGATATTTACCGCTTTGCTCCATATTTATTTATTTCGAGTTAAGATAAATGCTTGCTTAAATCTCACATACGGAACCAAATATTAGAACTGGTCATATTTTTTTTCTAATATATAGGAGAAAATAAATAAAAACTCAAAATTTAATAGACTACAGTGGTGACCAAGAGTTAAGCATAATTTTACACACATATCCCGAGTTAAAGTATGCTTAAATTTTGGTCACTAGTGAATTTTTAAGCATAAATGCGAAAAATGAAAAAGCGTACGATTTAACCAATTCTCTTTTACGTAAATTGAGGTATTAAGTAAACTTCAATCTTAACAAAAATTCAAAAATTTCGACTTATTTTCCGTATACTGTAAAATATACTGGTATATAGTTGACACAATTTTTTTATATTCAGGTAATTTAAGTTTTTTACAGTGCATGCAGTCAAATTTTTTATTTACTTTTTCCCTGTTGTTGTTTTATTTATTTTTTATTCACTTTATATTTGGTTGTTTGCTACAAGACATATTTTAATGCAAATTAGAATCAATTTTGTTGTTTTATTGCTAAAACATTTTGTTTAAGAAACAAGCACATTTTTAGTAATAGATTCGTATTAATTCTTTTAAACAATTATTATTTTGTCAATTTTATATAATTTTTACGCGGTAAATACAGTTTCTACTTAAATATTTATTTAGTTTACCTAACCACTAAAAATGGTGGCAACTGTACACCGAAGTTTTTTACATTTATATTACTAAACTATTTTAAATTTTAATTTTCCTTTTATTTTAAGTCAACTACTTTACTTTTAGAATACATTGCATTAAATATGAATAACATTTTTAATTAACCTTTAGCTAAGTTTAACCATTATTATTTTAAACAAAAAACATAAAGTAGTACAAATTTATGTATGAAAAAATTATATTAATTTTTTTCGATCTAAATTCCCCTATTTTTCGAAAACTAGCAATTCCGTTTTGTACAAAAGATATCTTGCCTTTACTACTATGACTTGGTTTTCAATTTTAATGAAGTAGCCATAATAAAGCTAAACATAACTTCGAGTTAATTACTAAAATTTTTAACTTGTTTAAAGTTACAAATTTTTAAAATTTGATTATTTCCTTGTCTGAAGGGAAAATTTTCTGTTTTTCGACTAAAACTGCCCTTTGGTTATTCATGGAATATCCCAATATAAGTTTACTTAACTCGAAAAGCAATGAAGTAAGTACATATTTTAAAGTTGGATGTGAACACGTGAACAGTAAATTGGCTGTGATTAAAAGGTAAAAATTATGCAAATAGAGACTTCACCTCGGCCAAAGAAAATGACTCGTGAAGAGATTTCGTTTAATAGTTATTAAACTGTACAAGTTCTGTAAATTGCAATAAGCTTTATTCGTCATTTGAAAACTAGTTATTATATGAACTATAAATAGTTATTATTATTTTAATAAAATGCTTAGGACAATATTGAGTGTCCCATAAACGTTTAAAAATTTGAAAAATCAATTAAAGCAAAAAGGAAGGATATTAAAATGCTCAGCTTGCTGTGTTTTGCTTAGTTAACCAGATGATCCATTCGCGCTAATTTCTTTTAAAAAATAATGGTATCAAAAGTCGTCAACAGATGGTACTGCTGATGAAAAAAAAATTCAAATGTGGTTTCTTGCTACTTGACAGAGCATTACATTAAAACATTTTGCACCAGAGTCTCTTAAATATGTCTTCAAAATGCGAAACATTTATCTGAAAATAATAGTTTTTTTCTTCAATTAATTGAGTATTTCTCAGTTAACTGTGCCATCTATTGATAGACTTTTAAATCTTAATTTCAAATTCGAGGAGAATAAATTGTTCGTTACCTAATCACGGAACGCCGGAAACTGATTTACTTTGGTACGTTTGTCAATGTAAACAATGTAAGCAATATTAAATGAATCAAATTGATACGCCACCTGTTTTAATTAATTTTGTTTGGATCTGCTATGTTAATTTGGTCAAGGAAGGTTTTTTGTTATTTCCTGGAGATTGTTAAAAAACTATAATAAACCTGAGTAAATTGTTAAAAAATTAGAAAAATAATAAAACAGCAACTTTCTTTTAGAACACATTACATTATATTTTAGTAAAGCTAATCAATGAGTAACTATTTTTAAACACTTTAAAAAGTTTCTATAATTATTTCGCAAATAGGAGGTTGCAATTTAATTACACTGCATTCATAGACCTAGAACAGTTATTACATGATAAATTTTAAAAAAAGTATATCATAGTTTTGCTTTTAGCGAATTTACTTGCAAACTTTTAAAGTGAAAGAGGAAAATGATTACTAGTAAAAAATGCATTTCTTAATAATACAAGTCAAACTTACTAAATTTCAATCAATAAAATTTAATCAATAGCATTTAGCTAATAAAATAACCTCTTTTCTGGAAGAATTAATTTACAAATTTATAAAGTCAAAGAGGAAAATAAATAATATATTAACGAACAATGTACTTTTCAATACTAAGCCAATTCATCTTTTAATCAGTAATTATCAATTCGTATCCTTTAATTTCCTATCTCTTAAGCCTATATTTAACTCTTAAAATAATATTTCCTTAATTGAAATATATATTAAATTTTAAATTATTATAGTAAATTACGAAACAAACTTTTTTTAAAAAATGTGATACACATTATTAAATGTTTCTAAATTAAAATGGTGATAGAAGATAATTTCCTCACGAAACGTTTTTTTTTTTTTTTTTTTTTTTTTTTTAAGTCTTCGAAAAATGGTGCAGTTTTCTTCGTTTGATTTTGGCTTCGATTTTTTTGAATATTTTGTTCGTTTTCATTTGCTCTATTTTGTTGATAGATTTTGAATAAAAAGTACTCAACTAATGTTCTTCCAAGATATATACTGTTTAATTTCATGTATAAGTGTCATATATATAAAAAACATAATTCATTCTTCTGCGCAAGAATATCTTCTATTTTGTACAGAGTGCCAAAAAAACGGACCACCCTTAATAAATTTTGACCTAACTATCCTGACCTAAATTTTGACCTTTATGCTCGGGGACTCAATTTCAATTTTTCGAGAGGGTGACCGAAAATATGCTAATTAATAAGTGCAAACGATATTTTAAGTTACGAAATCAGAAACACAAACGTACTTTCTCTGACTTAACATACTTTTTTTTTCTCAAAGGATTCGGATTTTTGACATCCTAAATAAACCGGGGTATCCGAAATCTGGAAAATATGATCCCCGTAGTTTGGTCAGGAGAGTGATCCTAAGTTTGGACCCTTTAAGGTCAATTTTATTTTTTGCGTGTTTCGCCATGTCTCGAGAACTTTTAAAACGAATTGAATTTTTTTTTACATACAACTGTAAAACTCGTTTGTCTAAAGTTAATTCCATGCAAAAAATAAATTTTAATAAGTTTTTATTAATTTATTTTTTAATGCTCTAAATAAAATTGAATTGTAAGATATAAATTTTTTTACATCATTTTAAAGAATCTAATTTTAAATGGCAAAATATAAAATTTGAGCGAAATTGGTTGTACAGTTCTTCCGCAATTGAATTTTAGAAAAATCCTATATTTAAAATTTATGTCAGTTAAAACCGAAAGAGACAACAAAGAAGTGTGACGTGCCTCTAAACTTCATGACTTATTGTGCCTCATGTTTTGTTGTTTGTGCATACGCTGCTAGGATATAGAACCCTTAATATAAGATAATTGCAAAACACATAATTCACAAAGGAAAAAAAAATATTGAAATCGATTATTAATAAAAAAGGAAAAGAACCCGTTCCTTTTTTTTATTAATAACTCTCGGGAAGCAAATTCATCATCCATTCTCAAAGTTCTAATCTCCTGAAGTAGTATAGTTTGTCTAAAGCAAGAACTACCATAGCCATTTGTCTGGACCGGTGGCGGTGACTATGGTAACGAGGTAAAACTATTTCAAGTAGGGGTGTGGGGACACTGTTTAGGACAGTTTTTTAGCTCGGATTGGCAAAGGAAAGGGAATATTTTTCTTAGGTCTACTGTGTTAGCCCTAGAATCGAAAGAAGCTACTTTCCCTGAAATGCGCTATTCTTTCGGTATTTCTCCCATTTCTGTTATGATGCTATTCTGTTGTAGGTGTTGGTTGTTGTTTCCATAGTGGTGAATTTGTTTCAGTCTCGGGATGGGTTGAAGATGGAGTAGACGATTTTTTTAAATAGGGTTGAAAACTGTTACACCCAGGTAAGATCGCTGGTCATTGAGAGTTAATTCGAATCTCCAAAATGAAAAGACACATTTCAGCCGGTCAGCATTCTTTATTTTGGCAAGGCAAATTTTATCTTGGCAATCATTTTATAATTTTGCACATTGGCAGTGCAAATTGTCACTTTGTGAAAGATATATAAAACTGGCAGGACATATCATCCACCACGTTGATTCAGGTCCTCCCTGTGTGCTCCAGTAAGCATCATAAAATTGTTAAAAGAATTTAGTAAAATTAACGATGAATGATTAAAAGATGCTTGCGAATAAATGAAATGAATAAGAATGTATGTATATGAGTGCTGAAATCTGGCAGCATACAGGGGGAGAGAAAACAATGCAGTAAGGAAAGGTATCAACAGTCACTGAGAGTACTACAGGAAATACTGTGCATTCCCTCTTTCGTAGCATTCCCTCTTTTGCTGTTGCGAGAATCTCCAAAATCAACACGCTAGGCGCTAAGCCTTAGAGATTTCGTAAACGCCAAAGACAACCATGAGGGCGCCTCAGTTGGAGACAGCCCAGTAGGAAATTGGAACAACAAACATTGTGATGATCACATCACAAATGCAAATGGAGATTTTATTTTCGATTCATCGTCCTGATGAACGACCTACTTTGGGCGTTAAAGATATCTTCCTTCCATTTTCTATATAAAGTAAAAGAAGTGTTTGCTTTTAAAGTAGCCGAATACCATATTTTGCCGATTTTGATCAAAGTAAAATTTCTCTGTTTATTCCATGGAAAATAAAATTATGAACCCTTCTCTTTCAAAAACCGTTTGAGTTTCGTTTCTCGTCAAATGGAACACAAATTAAGATATTAAAAAAACAAACATCTATATCAGTTAGATAGCTGTCTCTTTTATTTCTCAAAACTAATGAATCGGTTATTTTCCTTCGATCTAAATGAGATTAATAAAGAAATTTTAGTTCAAATTACTTGAAATTTTACAAGACTGTTTTCCATACATAAGCACAGCAAATAGATTACGGAATGATGAATTAAACCATTATTTTATATTTTACAGCTAAAATGAAAATATTAAATAGCAAAATTTTAGGCTATTTTAGTCAAGTAATTGCTGTATAAATTCGCTGTGAAATATCTAAATATTAATATTTACTCTAATGCTTAGTCTATTCGATAAACTGAATTTTTATGAGTATTATAAAACAAGAAGAGTTTAAATTTTGGTCTCGTTTTTTTAGCCAGTTCTCCGCTTTATTTTTTATTTTTATTTTCATATTTTCTTTCAATCATACCATGTTTTAGTGTAAAATGCACACATAAATCTAAATAAATTTGCGGTTATTTTCCTACATTCCAAATTTAATTTCTAAAAACATTTTAGTTCAAATTACTTAAAAATTTTGATGGATGTTTTTATGAATATGTCTAGGGAATAGACTACGAACTAATGAATTTTATATATTAAAGATAAAATAAAAATAAATAGAAGCAATGTTTCCACTTTTAGCCAAACAATTGTTGTAAATCATCTTAATATTTTATCAAAAGAAAGGGCTAATCTGTTAATATCATGACCTACCAGGAGTTCGAGTCCCAGAGTCGACACTACAAAATGTCACCCATTTTCTGCGCCACATAAAGAGTTTTCAGTTTCCTACACATTCCAATTTGTGTCCCTGTGTTATTAGAATACGATGCTCTCATTCAAGTTTAGATGGCAGCACCCATAAAGCCCCTAAACTTGGTACAGCAAAATTTTTTCTTTACTATTTTAAAACTATACTGGTTGTAAATGATTGAGAAACCGTATTGGTTTTAATCGTGGTTTTTTAACCATACTAGTTGTAAATGGTTTGAAAATCAAAAATGTAAAAAAATGTCCTCTGACGTAAACGTTACGGTTAATTTAGTTTTTGTCTATTCCCTAAGTTGAATTTTTACAAGTATTAAAAAAGCAAGAAAAAAATTTTTTTAGTGATTTTGACAAAATTTTGGTCTTTTTTGACCAGTTTTCCGCCATTGTTTTATTTCACTTTTTTCATATTTGTATTCATACCATGTTTTAGTGCATTAAACACGCATAAATCTAAATAAAAAGTTTCTAATTAGGATTTTTTTTTCTCCTCAAGTATTCTAGAATAATTCTCGTTTCAGTTTTTACGAGATTTCTCATTTTACGTAATTTGATAGAGTACATATTTTGTACATTGGCTCATATTCTACGTGTGTAGTTATTAAATATTATAATTAATAATAATTGCTAAATAATATAATATATGGGTATATTTTGTTACGTTTTAATACTAAGCGGAAGTTCTAGAATATTTGATAAATATGCCTATACATTTGAAATTTTAATTAGACTGTTTTCTGAAAACTCGGACTTTTGAGAAGAGCAAATACCTTTCGAATACGAAGAAAATCTCGCTCCAGACACTGCAAATAACAAACTCATTGATTAAAATTCCTTTTGTATCTATTCACCATAATATGAGTTTGTGGTGATCTTTAATGAGGAAATAATTTCATACATCAGTTTCTATTGCGAAACTTCATCAAATATTACTTTTGTTTAAAATTACGTATTTGTTTAGGATTTTCGAAATTCTCTATTATTATTCTCAACTATTTCCATGAACTACAAAGCTTCACTGTATGTATAATATTTTTGAAAAAAAAAAAAAAAGAAGTTGTTTTCAAAAGATGACTTATAATTCTATTTTGTAAAGATACTATGCAACGACTGGTTGTACATTTTTGTTGAAAGTGAATTTAATCTGCAACTTTATACATTGTTGGAAATTTCTCGGAAAAATGGCTAAATAATAATTTATTTAATTGTTATTTTACCATACTCAAACGAAATAGTCAAATGATCATAAATAAGACTGTATTCAAACGGTCAACTTTTAGAAAACCGTTTATTTACTGGTTTTACCCAATGCGGTTGGCCAGGATAACCTGCTTGGCTGGGCGCTGGAATTCGAAAAAGGGATTTCGAATCCAGCCGACCGAAGACTCCCTGTGTAGTAAATGGTGAGTGATGCACGTTAAATCTGTCAGGTCACAAAGTCCTCCTTGTTCCCATAACAAATTATACCTTTGGAGACTGAATTGGAGATTGAACGATCTCTGGTTCTGATCAAAATTACGATCTGTGGATGAATAAATGGAAGTATGAATGGGTCCATCCTAAAAACTGGTGAGACAGAAGTCAAATTCTTAGCCATAGATTTTTCCACTAGAAAACAGGAACACTCTCACCCCTTGCCTTAATGGCCTACCACAACAGCAACAACCTAATACGGTTAAACAACCAGAATTTTATTTCGTCAACTAGTCTCATCCAATGAAGCCACTCAGCTTTTAGCAGACAGATTCATTGGCCGAGAGAGCTAATCTGTTAATATCATCACCAGCCGGGAGTTCGAGTCCCAGCGTTGACAGCACAAAATGATATACATTCCTTTCTACACATGAAGAGTTTTCAGTTTCCTGCATATCCTAATTTGTGACCCTACGTTATTAGAATACGATGATCTCATTCAAGCATAGAGGGCAGCACCATAAAGCCGCTAAACTAGGTCGTGTTAAATTTGTTTTTTATATTTTGAAACCATACTAGTTTTAAATGATTAATAAACGTTATTGTTCTCATTTTTGGTTTTTTAATCATACCAGTTGTAGATGGTTTTAAAACCATAAAAGTAAAAAAAAAAAAAAAAAAAAAAAAAAAAAAAAAAAAAAACTGTTCTCCGACGTAAACTTTACGATTAATTGGATAGACACACTGCCATCGGTTATTTTAACATAATTTTAAAATGGAAATTTTAACAGTGCACTCTCATAAAATATTATTCCCTATTTTTTTCCCCTTTAAAAAATCACTTCTATGAATTTGAAGTAATTTAATAAAAAAAATTATTTATTTTTTAAGCCACATCAATTACAGAAAAAAACATACCCCGGCATGTACACAACAAAAAATTTATGAGCAACACTAGCTGCTAGTTGGTAATAAATCCCAGAGGAGAAAAATGAAGTTAGCGAAAACAAACTTTTACCGAATGTTAACTCGATGGCAATACGCAATAATTTTTACACGTAATAATAATAATTATTATTAATACGCATAAAAATAATAATTATCATAATAATAATATTTTTCTATAACATTGCGTATCCTCTCTTTTTATGTTAGCTTTGTTGGCGTGGAAACCAAAAATGGTTGACTCGGAAAAAAAAACTGTGCGTCCAATGAGTGTTTAAGATTTATTTTAAATAAGCCAAATTTGGCAAGAAGTGGGTAAATCTAATGCCAAAATTAGGTCAGTCAAAAGGGTAACACAGGACGAAAAATAATTTTTTTGAAACTTCGGTTTTTACAGCAAAGAATTAAAGTTGCCTGAAGATCAGAAATGGATAGAAGGTGTTAACATTCTTGGGGAAGCTGTTGACAGCTAAATTATCTTTAGTCTTAAACAGGTGATGAGAGCATTCTCATACAAAGAAAAAAAAAAAAAAAACATACACCAGTGGCGTGCCAACTTCTTTTTGACTGGGGGGGCGAGCCAATGCTAAGTCAGAAACTTTGTCCGATCTAGTATTTTAAAATAAGTTGTATTATTTTAATATTGTAATTTATCTAATTGTAAATATTTATAATTATTTCCGTTGTTTATGACGACTATTACATTCACACCAACAAATTAGTTAACAAAAAATGATTTATCGATCGGAAATAAATTTTAAAAAAGTGCACTAAAATTTAAAAAATGTAATTAATTAATTTTGTAATTTTACTCCTTTAAATTTATTAATGCTGAGCAAGACATTTTATAGATACATATTAACCCTTTAATGGATCATTTATTTCTAGTAAAGGTAAAGTAAAGTATTTTTGGAATTGAAAGTGATATAAGAATAGTAATTGATATAAGAAAAAATGACCCATTTAGATTATAAAAATTAATCTAAATTTTAATGTTATTATTACTATTTTTGGTGGTATGTATATTTATCACGACTTATTAGAAACTTAATGAGTTTTACTTTTAGTTATTTATAAAATAAATTTTATAAAAACTACAAACTTCAGAAGGAATTATGTATTTTATAATTTATATACGTTTTCTTAAACGTATATAAGGGTTAACGTAAGGGTTAATCATAATGACATAAAATGCTTTTTCGCTTCTCAAAAACATATTGAATCCAGAGTAATTTGTGATTTACATTTTGATTCTGGCTTAGATTTTAATTTAATCATGAATATAAGTTTTTAGTAAACAAAAAAGGAGAATGAACTTTATCATATTAATTTAATTTTAATGATAAAGCACAAGGTATAAAAAAAATTACAGCAAATGAAGGACGTAAAAGAGATTGATTTCTCAAATTGAATCTTATTTTAAAATTACTTTGAATTTTAACAAATCTTCTGATTTTTCTGGTTTATTCCAAGGTAAAAATTGTAAATATATTAAAAGAAAAAGAAAATATACAATTTAAAACATATAAATATGCAGTAATTCAATGAAGTAGAATAAACTTTATCATATCAATTAAATCTTCATGGTAAAGGAAAAGGGCTGAAAAAATTATAACAAATGAAGGAATTTTCATTAATTAATTATAAAATTGTAACCAAAATTTTATTGCATATTTGAGGTTAAACGGCTGTTATTTTTTTTAATCTGAACAATGTAATATTATTTTTCGAATTATAGCTATTCGAAACAAAATTGGATAGCGAAAAAGACTAATTAAAATTTTAAAAATCTTTTGAAAAACCTAATAATATTGGGAAATTATGTTATATATTTTTAAAATATTTAAAAAAAATTCAAGTATAAATTTAATGAAATATATTTAAAGAATTTAAATTATTCTAACAAAATATAGAGAAAACAATTGAAAAAAATATCATTAATATAAACAACGTAAAAGCTAAAATCCGATAAAAATGAAATCTAAAAAAATATTTACAATTAAAAAAAAAAAAATCTTTAAAATTTGTTGTACTTTTAAAATTTAGTACATAGTTTTTATGAAGACTTATTATTTCATTAATTAGAATTAAGAGTTACGGGTTATAAAATTAAACACAAAAATGAACAAAAAGTCCCATTTAGCTTAAAAATATTTGAAAAATAACAAGGACTAAGGAATAAATATTATTATAAGAAAAATTGAAAATCCGAAGAAAAAAATGTTATTAAAAATAACTAACAAAAAATCAAAGTAAACTACGAAATTTGAAAATTAAAATGTGAGGAAAATGCATTTCAATTATACCTGACTAAATATAAAAAGTAAATAAAGTGAGACAAAAATCGTATTTACTACGACAAGTATACTGACAAAAAATGCATTAAACTATGTCTGACGCACAAAAAAAGGAATGAATTCTAAGATTACTGAGCAACCTTAGAATCGTCAGCCCTGTTAATAACTGAAAATTATAAATCGCAAACATGAAAAGCCTCTGACTAAATTGTTGGGACAATTTTTTTTCCTTCCAGATTGCGGCTCTTGACTCTTAATATTGTCTACTCTTACACTGCTCTAATTATTTCGCATACTGAAAGTTAGGCTCTCGAACCATTCAAGTTGAGTCCTGTGAAAATCCGATTGTTTGATCTAAGAATGTTCGAAAATCACAAATTAAAAGTGCGTGAGCGAGCGAGATATTACGCGAAAGAGCTAAACCTCTATACTAACGTTTATGCTTGAACGAAATAATAATTTGTGTTTGGCACGGTTTAGCCGCTTCTGTACATGTTCCGTAAATTTTCACATTTAACTGACCAATTAGAATGTGAAAATTCTTTTATCTTTGTTTTTATCACTTTTTGTAAAAAAATGTGATGCAAAAGAAAAACTAACTATAAATTACTACTAAATGGATATTCAATTATTTCAATAACATTTTATATAATTGAACAATGTTTTAAACTTTTTTTTAAGAATTGGGTGTCACTATCGGCTATGAATTTTTGTTTGCTTCTTCAAAATGAACTATTGTTACAATTATTAATTTTAGTTAAGATTCCTCAAAATTGTCAGGAAATCGCATGAACAATTGGAACTTAAGGCGAGGATTTTCATTTTGAGCGTTCCAGGAAAGTAATTACTAGAACAGAAATTTATACTAAATGTATTTGTTATAAAATCGAGGATGGCTCCTGATTTCTAGTTTGCCTAGGGACTTCTTTTTTCTCTTTCAGTCGAAATCTTAAAGAAATTATCAAATTTTTTTCTTTGATGCATATTTCTATCATACTGATGCATGATCTTTGATGCATACTTCTTCATTTTTGTATATTTTAGCTTTCCGAAATTATTTTTTAGAAATAACTTTTTTTTGTACATAAATTTTAAAATTCTAAAAAACTTACTGAAATTAACTTTTAACTGGACTAAATATTATAGTTTTATTATTTTACGTAAACTAAATGAAAAACAAATAAGTTATAGAACTTATAAAATTGGATATGATGAATTTGAAAACTGGTGATAAAAACAACATGAGACGTATGTTATTTATTTTAATTGATGATAAAAACAACAAACACATAAACGATAATCTTAACACCAAAAGAGTTCTATTGATATTGTCTATCAAAGAAAAAAATTTAAAAGAAGCTATTAAGGATATAGTCCATCAAATAAAACAAATATATTTTGATTCAGATAATTATTATTATACGGCATACAGAAAGCCAGATATGAAGGAATTAATAAGTCAGAAACTGAAAATTGTATTTCGAAGGTTTTATAACATATAAAAAAAAAGGATTTTATATAAAACTAACACTTTGATAAAAGTATATCTCGGTCGATATATAATATGGTTACCATATGACGTATGAGATAAAATGATATAGCAAAATTATAAAAGAATAATAACATTTGGAGCTGATTTAATTCATGAAGTCATTACTTAATATTATTTTTTAACTTAATTTTTCAGACAATTTTAGTAAGTATCTGTATTGTTATATTGATTTTAAAGTTTTATAACTGGCGCATATATCCCTTGCTATGAAAGCTTCAAACTTAAAATTAAATAAATAATCATAAAGTCTTTAATAAATTATCACTAGTCAATAAGGTAATTATAATGCAAGTCATGAAGTTTCAGTTTTATAACAATACTTGAATCTGTTTAATATATTGTTATAAAAAATAAAATCACTTATTGGTTTCAAATCAAAAATTTTCAACACGTGTTATAAAAATTGGATAAAATTTTAGAGTTTTATGTATCACATATGCTCTCCTTTTAAAAAGTCACTATTAAAACAACATTCCGCAGTTATATCTTGGACATCGAGGTAAAAATAAAGTTGCGTTACTCCAGTGTGTACGGGGTCCTAAAAATATGGCTATATTTTAAAAAAGAATCATTTTAGAATATTTTGCCTATTATATATATATATATTATATAATATATTCACGTCGTCATGCAACTATATATGACAAACAATCATGACACAGGACTATTTATTCATTTGAAATTCCAAAGCAAATTAGTATATAAAGAAAAACGTCATACAACTTCTTTCCTAAGTAAAAAAACTAAAAACTTTTTTTAATGACTTATTATTTTGACAATGAATATTATTTGCTTTCGGATTTTTAAAGAGAAGAATAAAATTTTTTAAAAAAATGTTGAAAAATAAAATTTAGGCAGTTTTATGTGTAGGGTTTTTCTCATCTTGTTCCAGTTTCATTTATCTGGATTTAAATCAAAATTGGAAACGGAAAATAAAAATATTCAATTGGTAAAGAGAAATATTCACATAAGAAATTTTAAGTTACAATAGTGTTGATCGGATTAATTTTTTATCCTCTATCAACAGCATTTATAATTTCAACATTAAAATTTTCAAAAATTAATAATCATATATAATGGTTATCATATAAGAAAAAATAAAATGGTAAATTTAAAAATTAGAAAAAGGAAAAAAAAACACCCTCCTGAGCTGATATAATGCATTCTCTATCATGTTATTTTCCTGTTTTAGGAATAAACAGTTTTTCGGACATTTTTATTTATTTATATTAAATATATTAAGCTACAATATATATTACTTTTGTGTAATAAAAGCAAAAGATTCGAAATTAATTTCAATAAAATAAGGACAAAGATGATCTTAAAGAACCGATATTAAAATGTATCTCTTAAAAGTCAAAAGAATGATCGAAAATACAAAATCAAATTTTTTATTTCAACGTACTTTATTATTTTTTATTGATTGTGATTTTTAAAAAAAAAATTAAAGGTTGATTTTTATTTATGAATCAAAATAAACTTGTTTAAAAGCAAAAAGAATTCAAAATATTATTTTACAATTAAAAAATAAACAAATTCATAATATAAATTAATAGCAAAATCCATACACAATAAACAGTAAACGGTATAATCATGACCTAATCCGCTATATAAATGAATTTGTTTTACGATTATAATAAAAACATTAATAAAGGAAATTGTTGAATATCGAGGGATTCTTTGAAACCAATTTTCATCAGTGGAGGATGCCTTTTATTACTCTTTCCAGGGAAGGGTAGAAGAGATGAAATTATTTTAGTTTTCTAAACATTTCTATATATTTTATATGCAATGCGTTTTTTGAGAAGCATTTTGTTTTTAAAATTGTTTTTATTTCGTTTAATTACGCATATAGAAAGTTATCATTTGTAAAAAAATTTCTTTGGCTTAAGAAGAAAAAAATAACATTTTTTTTTCTAAAATTACCAATTTTAGAAGAAGAAAAAGGCATTATTCACCCTTTAATAAAATTTCAGAGCAAAATAAAATTTTTGATTTCAAAAATTGCTTTAAAGTAGAAATAAATGGTATTTGTTTCTAAAATTACCAATTTAACTTAACTTTATTTTCACGAATGGTTAAATTTCAGAAGGGGCGAAGCACATTATTCGTCCCCTCAATTTAAATTCACTATTAAATAAAGTTTTTTATTTCGAAAATAACTTAAAAGTAGAAAAAATGGTTATTTTTTTCTAAAGTTATCAATTCAACTTGACATTATTTTCACAAATGGTTAAATTTCAGAAGGAGCGAAGCATATTATTCGACGCCCTTCAATTAAAATTCAGAGAAAAATGAAGTTTTATATTTTGAAAATAGCTTCAAAGTAGAAAAAAATAGGACTTTTTAAAAAATTACCAATTTAATTTGGCTTCTTTCTCATGAATGTCTAAATTTCATAAGGGGCTAAGCACACTATTGGCCCCTTCAGTTAAATTTCAGAATAAATAGTGTTTTCTTTTTTCAAAAAAGCGACAATTTTAAAGTTGTAGAATAAAATTACTTTTTAAATTACTATTTTAAAGTTATATATTTTTTCTAAAATTACCCATTTAACTTAACTTTATTTTCACGAATGGCATATTATTCGCCCCCCAATTAAATTAAATTCATTTCTTCGCCCCTTCAATTTAGATGAAAAAAAAATTTATTTTCCTCCAAATTCACTAATTTAATTTGACTTCATTTTTGTGAAAATCTAAATTTAAGAAGGGGCGAAACGCATTATTCGCCCCCTCAATTAAATTAAATTATTAATTCGCCCCCTCAATTTAGTTCGAAAAAAAAGGCTTTTTTTTCCTCTAAGTTTACTAATTTAAATTGACTTCATTTTTGCGAATGTCTAAATTTCAGAAGGGGCGAAACACATTATTCGTCCCCTCAATTAAATTAAATTAATTCATTAATTCGCCCCCTCAATTTAGTTCGAAAAAAAAGGCTTTTTTTCCTCTAAGTTTACTAATTTAAATTGACTTCCTTTTTGCGAATGTCTAAATTTCAGAAGGGGCGAAACGCATTTATTCGCCCTTTTATTAAATATTAGAGAAAAATAAAGTTTTCCTTTTGAAAAATAGCTTCAAAGTTGAAAAAAAGAGCCTACCTCTTATTTTAATTTCAGAGGAAAATATCTTCAAAGTTCAATTAAAAATGTTTTTTTTTTTCTAAAATTTTACTTTTTTACTATTTATTGATTGGAATTACTTGATTTTATTTTCTCGAATGATTAAATTTCAGGAGGGGCGAAACATATTGTTTGCCCCCTCACTAAAATTTCAGAGGGGGCGACTGCCCCCTCTGCCCCCCCGGCTGGCACGCCACTGACATACACATAGTTATTCCCACGAGAAAAATTTACTTGGTTTAAGATTTTAACAATAACAAAAGCAACATTAAAGTAAACTATTAACAAACAAAGAAATGCCAGGGAAAATTTTGGGAAATAAAATAAGAATTTTGTTGCATTTCCTTAATAAGAATTAAACTAAGAATTATTGCAAATATATATTAACCATTCAAAAAAATATAATTAACATTCTAAAATAAAATTATCTAAATAATAAACAATTCTTACAATTATTTTAACCCAATATTGTGGAAGTAATATATAAAACAAAATAGTTTAGTAATCTAATTGACACATAAACTAAATTACACTAAATAGGTAATAATTAACTCACAACCATTATTCTTAATTAAAAATTTATAATTGAACAAAAATGCACCATATAAAAAGTAACGTAATAATATTGATTGCCAAATATTTAACCAATATATATTATTTTGCCAAGGTATAATAATTTGCTAAGGTCTTTTCAAGACTCTTCTCTCAATTCGCTTCTGCGGGCAAGAACAGAACGGCCTTTGATGGAGAGGCGGGTGCCTTCCGTATTGCATTGGGGCAACTCCTGGATCTTCACGAATTTGAAAAGGTTGTTATACTCTCGGAATCGCAGGCAGCCATACAGGCCATTTGCTCTGTTGGGGTCCCTACATCCGTTGAGGTCCTGTAGTGCCGGGAGTTAATTTGTCGTATGTCGTATTAGTCAAGAAAACAAACGTATCAAGTTACAATGGATAACTGGACACTGCGGTATTTTTGGGAACGATCAAGCAGTATTCGCAATTGCTTGTTCATTGTTTCGCATTGGCTTGCTTTTATAAATGTAATATGCCTTGCCATTGGAAATAAAATAAAAAAATAACGCTTTATATTATACCCCCTCTCTTATATATAACGCTTTTAAACTTATTTTAATAAAAAAATAGACTAAAAATGCCATTTAAGAAAATCTACAGCTTGAGAAACAAAATTTAATTTCAAATTTGAAATCCCCACACCCTCAAGCAATATCAAGTATTTGAATAAATGCTATAAATCCAACAAAAATTTGTACCCCGTTGTAATCATTTTAGGTATGTTTTCTTTTTGTTTTTTGTATTTTTTCTTGTTTTATTTGTCTAATTATATCTACATATATAGTTAATAATGATTTTTGAAATAAACATTAATAAGCTCTCCAAAAATTATAAAAATTAAAATTTTATAAAAAAAAAACGTTCAAACTTTATTAATTATAAATTTTGAATTATCTAGTATAATGTTATTAGCTTGCACACATCGAGTTTCGGGTAAATCCAAAGTAACTGAAAAACCAAATGTAGTTCAGTACACCAGTAAGAATGCGAAATCAAATGCATTACACTATCCTCTATTCATGCTTTTATATTTATATTTTTTAATCTAGGAACATTGTTACGATTATATTTTAAATATTTTTTTTATGATGCCGATAAGTGGAAGTACATTTGAATCGCTACTTGACCCGTATGTAATATATTTTGTGTCTTATTCTTTATTTTTCTTGAATTTTTATTTTTTATTCTTTGCTTGATATGTTTTAATTTGTATTTTTTGCTTCCCATGTTTCATTTTCGTTAAAAAATTCTGGTGCTCCTAGCACTCTTGTATTGATTAACTTTTCTTTGCTATAGCAAATCAATATTAGAAATCATCCTTTTTTGCGGATATAACAGTGTAAGTTGATTCTAATTGTTTGTAGTAATTTCTAATTGTTTTAATTTTTTTTTAAATTTTTAAGTATTTTAAAAAATATTTTATTTATGGAAATTTCTTCTTCTTTTCGATAAAAATATTTCTTTCATAGTACCTTGCCGCCTGCTCCGCTTTCCAAGAGGTTACGACAGTTTTCAAGTCTTCGTCATCGTCGTACTGGTTGACGGCAAAACCATGTTTAGAACATCGGAAAAGATGAAAATCACTTAGCGCAAGGTCTTGGTGGATGAGGGGTGGTCCAAAACATCCCAGCCAAAATAGTTCAATAGAGCTCGGGACTGGGCTGTGGAGAGTGTCATTGGCGTGGAGTAGCAATATTTTCTGTCAGTATGCCAGTAGTAAGCTTCATAAGCTTCAGAAATCTGTTGGTGAATGTATGCAGCAGACAGGTTTTTTGCCGACTAAAATGGCATCACTGTACCTCATACCCGGCGGGTGATTTGTTAAATTTGAATATTTTAAAGGCACAGAACTGACTACACAGGATACATGCACACCTCTAACTGAGCACATTTGTTCCCAAGGAATGCCGAGACACGCCGCAAGTACTCGTTAGTTACAGCGCAAGCGTCATCCATTCGTGTAAACAGCAAATATACATATATATATATATACATATATATTTATATACATATATATATATATATATATATATATATATATACATTCATATGTATATATATATATATATATACATATATATATATACATATATATATATATACATATATATATATATGTATATATATATATATATATATATATACATATATATATATATATATACATATACATTCATATATATATATATACATATATATATATATATATATATATATACATATACATTCATATATATACATATATATATATATATATATATATATATATATATATATATATATATATATATATATATATATATATATATATATAGCATAATAAATAAATAAAAAAATTACAAAAATATAAAAGAAACGAAAAAAAAAGGAGACACAAAATAAAAATCCCGAAAATAAATGATGTAATCTTTTCATCAGCTCACGCGATTATAGCCGCAAAAAGGAGTGATTACTAATATTGTATCAATATAGCCAAAGCTAAATATGTCTATACAATAGTGTGAGGAGCACTCAAAAAAATTTTCCCAAAAAATTTACAACAAATAAAAAAGAACACGTTAAGCAAAAATACCACGTAAAAACAGAAAATAAAATATAAGGAAAAAAACAGAATAAAACATGAAACGAAATCTGTAAAGCGAGTAGAGAATTTAATTTAACTTACATGAGCGGGAAATTTTTCAAGAATGATTTACAATATTTTCGTAACAAGATTGCCAGATTGCAAAATATGAATCCAAAAGCGCAAATAGAGGTAAAAGCGTAAATAGAAGGGTTTTGTTTTAAAGTGCATTCTTACTGCAGTACTAAAATGCGTGTGATTTGTTAGTTACCATGGATGGGTCCGAAAATGGATGTGTGCAAAGTAATATTATACTGGATAATTTAAAGAAATTGCCAATTAATAATTTTTGAAAATTAACATGTATTTAAGAAAAAAAATAGAAAAGAGAAAGAAACATGAATTGCCTGTTTTGCACATAATTTTAGCCACGGATTTGCTCGAAATGGATTTGCACATGGTAAGAATTATATAAATTAACAAAGAAATTTTATAGAAAATTTATATACAATAATATACAATTAACTCAATGATTTTATATAGAATTTAATTACTTTAGTTGGATATTCATTGCTTTTTATCAAATTTTGAAATAGTTTGTCTATTTGTTTTTTTGGATGAATAAATATTACTACATATTCTTTTAATTCTACTCATTTCGTTAAAAATGATATTTAAATAGATGTTCTTAGAAACATTAGAATTACAAGTAATTAGTTTATTTATATTTAAATTAAAATAATTTCTTGTATTGCATAAATCAACTAAGCAGATATTTCTTCTTTTGTAATACCCAAATCCAAAAAATTGAAATTAATATTATCATCATGATTACGAAGCATGATTAATTCCTCAGGGCAAATATTGTTTAATAAAATAGTATAATCTTGAAAATTAAAGATAATTAAATCATCAATAAATCTAAAAACAAATTTAATATTAAGAGTATAATTTTTTTCATAATAATCAAAAAATAAGTTAGGTAAGAGAGATGAATAATTAGATCCTTGTGGTATTCCATCAATTAGAAGAAAAATATCTTTTCCATTGTGAAGATAATTATTAAAAAGACAAAAATTAATTAGAATTTCCCAATAATCAAAATCGCAATAAAGGATATTTTTAAAATCATAGTAATAATTCAAAAGGACATCTTTTAGTTTTGAAAGGGGAATGCTATTGAAAAGATCCTGGAAATCAAAAGTCGCAATAGAATAAATTTTATTATGTTTATTGAATTCTGATATCAATTGATTATTAGTGATAATTTAATAACCTTCTTTAATAATATTGTTAATAATTTCTTTTAAGTAGTCAAAGAAAATGGTACCAGGTTTTGTTAGGTAAGCAATATATCCACATGTGATTGTTCTGAATTTCATAGGAATTTTATGAAATTTAGGACAGATAATTAAGTAAGGAAATTGTATATTGCTAATTTTAATTTTTAGCCTCTTATATAAAGCAAATATTTTTTTATGACAATAATATTATTTAAATAACTAAGTTTAAAATTTTTACTATTTTTCAACTCCGTATTTAAAAGTTCAACATAGAATTTTTTTTTACAGAAGATTGCTTAATTATTGTTATCTTAGTCTATGAGAGTAATTAAAAAAAACTTTTTTGTAGTTGCTTAATTGACAAATTCAGAAATTTTTTTTGAAATGTTACTGTTATTTAAATTATCCTTATTATTGAAAACTAAATTTTTAAAGTAACAATAAACAACCCATTCCCATTCCGTTAGCATATCTAAAGGTAAAGAGAATCTATTTGATATCTTTAAGCAATGATTATTGAGATCACTAAGAGAGTATTGAAAATTTTATTTATTGATATATGGTAAATGGGTCTAAATCTTGTGCCTTTTATCATTAAGTTCTAAATTCTAAGTTTTCTATAATAATTAAATGCCCAGCAATAATGTGTTTATGATGTTTTTCAACAAAATCAAAATATTTCTCTTCTTCACAGTGACATTCATAATCGGAACCACTAATCCCCCCTAAATTTTTGCTTATATCATTATAATTAAATATGGTTCTATCAAGACATTTATAATATTTAAAGCTTTTAATTATGTTATTATCTTTTAATGGAAATAAAGTTTCAAAATTTTCAAAAATATTATGAAATTTGATCTTATCGAAAATAGGGTTTTGAAAGTTAATAACGAATTATAAATTATCTAAATTTTTTCCTTTATTAGGAGAAATTTTACTCATTTTGGCTTTTACAAGATTGAAACAAAGAATTTTGAAGTGTAAATTAATAAAAAAAAAAGTTGATAATAAGATCTTGAAGCTTATATACATCATTATTCATATTTGTTGTCAAATCAAATTTGTTTTGTATAAAAACATGTAATAATTTTATTTTTGTTGTATTAAATATACATCATCTACTATATCTAAAATATTAATTTTGACACTGTTAAAATTATGTTCTCTAAATAATTGAATTCCGGGTTATTGATAATTTTATTACTGTTTATATCCAGAACGGTGTTGATTAATTCGAATGTTAAGTAAGTTACTGGTTTGTTTTGCGGATATAATCGTGTGAGCTGATAAAAAGATTTTATCTTTTATTTTTCGGATTTTTATTTTTCTTTCCTTTTTTTTAAGGATTTTTTTCCGGATTCTTATTATTTTTATTCTCTTTTCCTCTTTTTTCATTGTTCTGTATATATATATATATATATATATATATATAAAAGAATTTTCTTTTATATATTTCTTTTATACAATTTTCTTTTCAGACAAGGAATATTTATAAATATCGACTGAAACAGCAAATTAAATAATATCAAAACATCTTAGCGTATAGTTTTCAGCTCCGTTTTGCAAAAACTTTCCCAGAAAAGGTAACTATTCGGGAGAAATTCGTTGCCGCCTTCGGCTAGGAACAAAGTTTGATCTTCTCTGGTGACACACGTCAAGCCAGGACGGCTCTAACTACATTCAGGAAGCATAATTGACGTAGACACTGTCAAATATGTCCTGGAAAGGACGTGTGACTAATAATATTGGCAAAAGGGATCACATTAGACTTTGATTTAGTTCCCTACGTGTAATATGTAATAGTGGCTTTCTGAAGTTGTTTCATGTTTTGCTTCAATGTCGTGATCCCCAACTGAATTTGGAATACAATCTTTGGAAATGATTACAACATTTTGAATTTAAGATATTCTAGCAATTGTTTACTATGTTTATATGATGTAATGTCAATTATAGATATTTGGTGGATCGGAAAGTAATGTCATTTTGGTGCATTTAATATATGTTATCAAGAATTTGTTTTTAATCAATAATTTTTCAATGTCCGATTGAAAATGAATCGAAATGGGCTGAAAAAACGAATAGGTTTTTAAGACTAACGAATATTAAATACGCTGAAACTAGATTACTTTCGGGTCTTCCTAATATATATTTTTATTTTTTAACTATGATATAATAACTCTTTTCCTTTTGAACTAAATTATTTTTTAGACCTTGATTTAGCTTCTTCGTGTTATATGTAATAGTGACATTCTAAAGTTTTTTCTGTATTGCTTCAATGTGGTGTTCTTCAGTTGAATTTGGAATACAATCTTCTGAAATGATTACAACATTTTGAATTTAGGATAATTTAGCAATTGTTTAGTAGCTCATTGTAAAGTTAATCAGGTATTTGTTATTAAAAGTTAAAAGAAAAAGCTTTGGAAATGGAAAAGAATTTCATTTTTAAGAGTTTACGTAAGGCTGGAAATTGAAAAATATATGTTTTCTTGTTTGTTTAGAAATTGAAAATTTAAAAACAAATGGCAAGTTATTAGGAGTTAAAATTTGTTTTTATGATATAACATTAATAATAAATAATAGTTTTATTTTTAACTATGATATAATTACTTACTCGCTTTTGAACTTAATGATTTATTTATTTTTTAAATAAAATATTATGGTTTTTTATAAAGTGCTTCAAAAAGTATGAAAAGTTATTTAATTTTTTAAATGCTTGCGTAGTTCTCATAACTGAAATTAAAAATATTTGGTTCTGATTTTATTGTTTGCAAAGGACGCAGAATGCTAAAAATTCAAATACAAATATAAATTAATCGATTGCGCTTTAAGAGAAATGGGATTATTAAAATAATTATGAGTTGAGTTCGATAATCTCAACAATGGACATGTATTTTTTTTTTATATCCTTATCATATTGGGAGGAAAATAAATACGCATTTCTTTCCACAAAATTTTATTTAAGTGGTTTTGTTTGGTATTACTTTTACCTATACTACTTGTGTTAACTAAAAATACCCCTGAATGAATTTGAATTTTAAAAGTTTTGATTGAACTGTGTGCAATATTCATGCTTATAAAATATTATTGTTTAAGAGAATTATTTGACTGAAGCTTCTTTGCTTAAGCCCTGTAACTGAATATACTGCCGTGCAATTGAAGAAACAATGCAAGAGCTTGTTGCAAGAGCAACGCCAATTGATTCCGAGATAAGTTGCTTGACAACTATTTCCCTTCTATTGCCTCTGCTATGAAAGCTAAAATAGAATGTCAAAAAACTGATAAAACAAAATTTATTTTTAATTTTTTTTGCATTTTATAGTTTAACATGCAAAGATGCCAAATATATAAAAATCTCAATTTTGAATTTTTGGTCGCTGACTTTGGTTTTTCAATTTCATGGCAGTATACTGCTCATTCTTACAGTTAAGAAATGCTAACTTTCTGTGTATTTAACAAAAAGAGACACACTATGTCTTGCTCTAAAATAAAATAGAGATAATAAAACACAATTAATTTAGAAAAAGAATGATATAAAGAAATTTTAAGAGTCATAAATACTTTTTTCACAAAAGAAACCTTCCGTGGATTTTTATGTAAAGGCACAGAATGGAATTACTATAGAGTTTTGCACTGTTATTTTGCTTCAATGTCATGAACCCTTCCGTGATCCTGTCGTAATTCGTTATTTTGCTTCAAAGTCGTGAAAAGTTTTGCAGGAGAAGATGATACCAAAGGTGATAACTTTGGTATCATCTTTTCTTGAAAAACCTTTCTTGACTAAATTTTTCCTTCATCAAGTTTGGACTAAGCCATTTTTTATCTTATTAAAATATTAATAATTTTAAATTTGACAGCTAGTGCTTAATAGTAATCATTCGTTATCTGAGGTTTAAACATAGGAATCGAATGCAACTAAACTGCTCAAACTCTAAGAAAAACAAACTATTTGCCTACTCAAAAAAAAGATCGCAAATTATGCCATTGTATAATTTGAGTAATTATGCCATTATAAATTATGTATACTGCTCATACTTCCAGTTAACTTTCTACGTATTCAACATAAAGAGAAAATCTATGTCTTACTCTAATACAAAATAGAGATGATGAATCACAATTAATTAAAAATAAGAATTACATGAAGAACCCTTTAGAGTAATTAATCCTTTTTTCATAAAAGAAAAAAAACCTTCCTAGGGTTATTATGGAAAGACTCATAATGGAATTACTATAAAGTTTTGCACTGTTTTTTTTAGAGTTTTTCCATGTTAGCCTTTGATATCTCCTTTTCCTGTACAACTTTTCTTGACTAAAATCATCCTGCGTCAAGTTTAGGCTCCGACGTTTTTTGTCTTATTACAACATTATTAATTTTAAATTTGTCAGTGAGTGCTTAATAGTGATCTTTCGTTAGCGGTTTAGACACAGGAATCGAATGCAACTAAACAACTCAAACTCAAGAAAAAACAAACTATTTGCGCACTCAAAATGAAGATCTCAAATTATGCCATGTTCAAAATCTTAATAGAGGATATAAGCAAAATTTATTAGGTTATTCTTAAAACAAAAGACGAAGAGAACATCAGACTCATGGATATCTTACCTTCCTTAATAAGGAAGGTAAACTTTCATGGATGAAATTACCATTTACTTTTACATTGTTTTCTCTCATAAAGGCAGAATTCATCAATTGACTATCATTAATTAGTTTCTTCATCAGTATTTCACATTTTCTCCAAAATCATCAAAAAGTTTGGTTTTTAATATTAAAATTAAGTAAACAAAATTATCTAATCACATTTACGAATTTTATTGCACCATTACATATTTTTCTGACAACCATAGAATTTTACTCAGTATATTCCAGTTCTTAAAATAAAAGTCCAATAGAGAAGTTAAAATGAACTATTAATTTTTATATCATTTTCTAAAATAAATATCCGCTTATAAAGTTGACTACTTGTTATGCTAGATTTTTAGATCACCTAAACATTCTTCTTAATCATAAAATTATCAGTCCTGCAATTTCCAATGTTTGCTTAAAGTCTTAACTTCAAAATTTTCAAACATCTAACAGCTTTTTTTTTTTATCTTTATTTTTTTAAACTTTACTATTTTTAGCAGGGGGTTGCTTAAAGAGCAAAAAGTGGCGTTGAACGATTTTTCTTTCCACCCTTAACGATGCTTTCCTTGCAAGAACTATCGTCATTGGCTCATTTCTTATGCTGCTTTAAAATCTGTTTAAACGATCCGAGCAAGGTCAGTATGCTAAAGAATCAATATTAATCTTCCCTTGAAGAATAATTTTTTTCTTATTATGGCTGTCTTATTTTTAGTGGCAACGAAACAGCTAATGTTTTTTTTTCTTAGTAAAGACAAAAAAAAGAAAAAAATAGTTTATTAAAAAGTGTCATGTATAAAAAAGTAAACTTTAAAAAAAATACGTAATGATATTAGTTATATATTGTTCCATTGCATAAACACAACCTAACTTATGTGAAAAACTGCAAAAAATTGTTCCAGCTAATTAAACTTATCTATTTAATAGAATATTAATTCCGAATAAAAATAGTTAAAATATCAATATTTTTATTTATGCCAAGAGTAATTATTTTTAGTTTATTTCGTCACAGGTGATGGATAGTGAGTTAGTATGCTCACTATCAAGTTAGTGTTTTTTAGTATTCAACTCAGAAGATAAATAATTTTGAAACCAGCTCAGAAGACAAAGAGACTTCGTGTTCAAGTATCGTCTTAAGCTGGATTTTGTAGAGGTTTGTTCCATATTATCACCACATATATTTTACAAGTTATAATTATTATTATTATTAATATTTATTAACCATTGATAAATATATTTTTTAATAGAATATTTAATTAAAATAAAACAGTTAAAATATCAATATTTTTATAATGCCAGGAATAATTATTTTTAGTTTATTTTGTTAAGGGTGATGAATAGTGAATTCAAAAGCAATTAGTGTGTTTTAGTATTCAATCCAATAAGCAAATAATTTATAAACCGGTTCAGAAGGCAAGGAGACTTATAGTTCAAATATCGCTTCAAACTAAAATTTTTAGAAGCTCCCACTACGCAATTTAGTAGTCCAAACAATGCGACTTCTTTCCCATTTTCCCCAACTGCGAAGTTATTTTCGTTCCTTGGGACCAGTAAAGTAATACGTGCAAAGGCCTTCTCTCTTCTCAACTCAACCGTCTATAAAAAGGAGACAGAAGAGCAAAATCTACTTATGATGCATAATCTTTTCTGATTTTAATAAATAATCTGATGCTGAATATTTTCTTGCCAGTATCATTCGAATATGTAAAATGCAAGGTCATCATCCAATTAAATTGGGGAATATATAACTAACATTATGCTAAAATATTAATTGTTTTTTTTTCTGTCAAACTTTTACCTAAAATTTTCTAAAATCAGAATTTTTCTAAAGCAATTTTTGGGTATTATACATTTTATGCATTAAGAATTCATTAAAATCTTCATTTTTCGTGATTCATGTCAAAAGTATTTTTTAGAAGTATCCAAATTTTTTATCAGTTTAAACAATAATAAAGGAAAATTTAATTCAAAAAATTTACAAATAAACAAATGTGCAGTGCGCAAAAAAAGAAAAAAAAAAAAAAAAAACTTCCACCCTGAATAAATTTTGATCTAATGATCGGATATTCACGCTCTAAAACTCATTCTTAATGGTTCAAGGGGGTGACCTCAAATATGGTAATTATGGTAATTATGGACGATATTTTAAAAGACGGAATCAAGAACAAAAATGTACCTTCTCTGAATAAACATATCTTCTTTCAACAGATTCTGATTTCTGATCCCCAAAATATAGGGAGTAGTCGCGATCTGGAAATTATAATCCCGATAGTTTGGTCTGGAGAGCTATCCAAAATTTGGACCCCTCAAAGTTAATTTTACTTTACAGGTATTTTACCATATCTCGAGAACTTATTGAGCGAGTTGAAATTTTTTTGCATAGATATCAAAACTCGCTAATCAAAAAATATTTCCACGCAAAAAATTAATTTTCGTAAATATTTATTATTTTTAATTATTTTATTTGGTAATAATCGAAAAAATTTTAATAGTAAGTTATAAAATTTTTACGTTATTTTAAACTATTTGAAATTTACATGACTAAATACAAAGTCGAGCGAAATCAGTTGAACAGTTTCAGAGAAATCGAATTTTAAATGTCAACTTCTTTAAAATTCGATTTTTCAGGAGTAACGATGCAAACGATTTCGCTCAAGTTTTATATTTTTCCATGTAAAATTACATGCAGTAAAATGACATAAAAAATGTATATCTCACAACTAAAAATTTATATTTATTGCTATTTAATAAATTAAAAAAATATTTACAAAAAAATATCCAGGGAATTATGTAATTGATGCAAAAAAATTTTCAATTCGCCTAAAGATTTCTGGAGACATTTCGAAATACGCTAAAAGTAAAATTAACATAAAGGGGACCATCCAAACTTTGGATCGCTTTCCCGATCAAACTATGGGACCATATTCTCCTTGATTGCGGCTACTCCCTATAATTCAGGGGTCAAAAAAAGGTACGTTTATTCAGAATTATACTTTTTGTGCCTGATTTCATAACTTAACTATTCTAATTAATTAGTGCAGACGATATTTTAAGTTTAAACCTCTCCAACCATAATGAATGAGCTTTAAAACGTGAAGATCCAATCATTACAGCAGCAGTTATTCGGGGGGGAGTCCAGTTTTTATTTTATTTATTTATGTTTTTTTTCTTTCAGCACTTTGTTAAATTACTTACTCAAAATTAAAACGATCGTAATATTATTGCTTTGTGTTTTTAAGAAAATACCAATCCTAAGTTCAAAAACGTTATCAAAAGCTATTTCTCCTACGATAAAACGACACCTTTATTTTACATCTTTGGGTATAGTAATGACGAATGTTGATAAAAACGAAAAACATCGAGAAAACGAAAATTAAAAAATTTAGCCAATAATTCAAGATTTTGAGGGAAAAGGCTTTTTGACTCGATATTTATCTCAGATATTTTTAGTTTACGTAATAAACTTTGATTATTATTTACCGTGTTTGGAATATTTTAATAGTTATAATTCGGGACAGTTTAGAAATTAACATAATAATAAGTAATAATTTTTCTGACGAATGCTTACACATTAGCGAAAACTGCAGCTCAAAAGTATATAGTTAAATCCTAACAGCAGTAATTGACGTTAAATCTTAACACTATAATTGTAGTTGAATCTTAACACCAATAAAGTTTACACCAATCTGTAGGTTGGTTGTTGGTGAAGAAGCTAGTATTTTCTGAAGCTCCATAAGTTTTTGCGAATAATTTGTGCATGATTAGTGCATATTTATATACAAATTAATTAAATTGCTGTGTGAAATGAGAGGAATGTATGTTTTAAGCATATAAAAAAACTATATTATAAGAAATAAAAAAAAAATCACATTATAATTTAAAATACAATCACTGAATGTTTCTTTTTTTCTATATTTTTCCTTTATGTCATAAAATTATAGAGCATTGCTTTTAAACTTATCGAAATAATATTAAGTTCTTAGTGGTTTGAAATGTTTTCGGAATATAAATAAAGCTCTTTGTGCCAATATACGAAAATGCAAAACTTTAAAAAACATATTTTCCTAAGTTCTTTAATTTTTTATGAATAAATTTTACGAAACCATCTAGGAGTATATATACTTTGATGTCTTTCATAAGACTTGAGAAACTAAAAAATGACTGGCGTGTGTGTGTTTTTTTTTTTTTTGTAAAAGATACATATACACAGTCGATAGTGGTAATATAAAAATAGTTAGCTATAACTTATCCATTTGATTACCAAATAGATGATTAGTTATATCGTTGAAACTCAGAAAAAAATCAGAAAACTATATTATAGTTATATAAACCATTCTAAACCAGTCATTCTGACTTCAAAATGAGTCGTATATTTCCGTATACTGTTTGGGGTATCAACTTCAAAAAGATACATTTCCCTTACTTCGGTTCCACTGAAAATTTATTTACAAATACATAAAATATTATTCTGGTTCATTCAAAGACCAGTTCTTTTCAACAATATTTATTTTCCTTATGGTTTATAAGCGACTTAGAATGCTAAATTATATTTGATATTTTCCTAATTTTGCTTAAAATTGAGTAATAATTCTCTGATTACTAATCACTTAGTTATTTGTCTAAGAAAGTTAGTATTTAAAAAATTGAATATCATTGTGCTATTTACAAAAAGATTAGTACTTTTTTTAAGATGTGTTAAATAAATTCATCTTCGTATAGTTATTTATTTATAAATCCTATAAAATCTTAATTTAAACACCGCTCTTAAATGCTATTTAACCATTTTAGAGATAACTAATGTATTCCAAAATTATCTTATCTAAGTCAATTTGCTTAATTTAATTCATGATTAAATATTGGGATTTTTATGAATGTTCTTTTTTTCATTTTTCATTCTAAGGTAAATTAAATAATTGCTTCAATTTTACTGTTCTTGAAAACTTAACTTATATTTTAGTTTCTCTGAAAATACTGAAACTAAAAAACACGTGTATGTTGAATAGTTTGATATCCAGTACGCGTTTGAAATCAAATAACCAATATCATATGTAGAGAATTTCTCTAACTTTGTTCCTTTGCAAATGAATTAAAGAATTACAATAACATATTGCCATAAAGAAAAATTTTCATTTCAATTAAAGGGTATATGAGCTGTACAGGGGCTAGTTTTGCATCTTAAACTCAAAATTTTGACACTTAAAGTATGTCTATACAATTTAAAATTTAAATTGTTTATTTGCATTTCATATTTAGTGATAAATGTAGCAAAAGTATAACATTGTTAATAAGACTGAAGTGTCAATGCGTAGCAAAAAACTGAAAGGCTTGCAGTGAATAAGTTAAAAGCCCCCAGAAATTGAAATCTTCCACCACTTCTGCTTTATAGTGAAAAATGTACGATTTTTGTGTGATGAATAGGGATAAGTTTTGGGTACCACTCAAATCAAAACAATACAAGTTAAAGCGATTAACTTAACAAAGCATACAAAGCATACTAGCTAACTTAAATGGCAAGTTTTTATCATTACAAAATGTCATTGTTGTCAGAAATGCAATAAACTATACATATTGGTACTACTTATTGCACTGTATCGGTTTTACAGATTAAATATGAGACCTTTTTACCACCATGTTCTTTTTTCCCTCTCGAAGATCATAAATACAGCAAATAATCACATGCTATTAAAAATAAGAACAATTATTAACTAATCGTCAGATAATGATTATAAATATTAAATAACTTTTTAAACTTTGAACTTTTAAAAAGTGAAGGACACATTTCAAAGTAAATGAATTTTTCGTATATGTTTTATAAACATTTATTTACCTTACTTTTAAGAGAAAATTGAAAATGATCATGAATACCACTAATAGAAATTAATGATGATTATATTTCACAGTTCATTACTATCTCCCGAGAAAAAATTTACTATATCAACCAGGCAATGCTTTGACGGGATATATGGGACAGATAAAAAAAACTCAGTTTATTGTTTTTATGATAACAGTAGATATAACCTTGAGTATATTTGATTCTACATTTAACCATATCATGCATCAAGGTTTGGTGGTGAATTCACACGTAGGTGGGAAAAAAGTTAATGATCATATGATAATAATAAGTTAGCGAAAATGAGACTGATCTGTTATCGCAGCTAGAGAAAAAAGAAAATTATGCCTAACTACTGTCATCATTATTTGTGCATCAACGGAAGCGTGGAAGTAGTTAACAGCTAGTTATATTTTTATATTTTTTTTTTGGAAAATAAGGTATGATCATCGAGTTTTGGGAAAGTGCTCACAATGATTTAATGAGCGTGTAAATTGCTATAAATCTTGTCTTGGAGGTTTTCTTTCGTGTGATATTCCCTAAATCACAAAGGGAGTAATATAAATTTTAGTCATTGTTCTACTCTCGCTAATTCGTAAAATTATTTAGGAGATATAAATACAAGATTTCGCAAAATGTTATTGATTTTTAATCAATCGGACAATAAAGTTTAGTAGTTGCTTTTTTTGAAGTTAAAGATTAAACGTGCTTAATTGCTAATTGTTAAAATGATTCATGATTATTTTGATTTTGTGCCTGTTTTGTTTTTAATAGAATAACAAACGTAATTAAGTGAAATTACGTAAAACTAAATTGTATGTTTTAAAATTATAATAAAAAATCTGTGAAAAGTACTAGATTTTGAAAAAATTTCATTATATAAAATGTAAAAAGTTCACACATCTCGATAGCTTAAAACAAGGTCACCCATTCTTAAAAATCAATCAGGCATGAATGAGAAAAACTAAACAGATATGAAAAAGAAATAAAACACTGAATTGCCAATGAAAAAAGGGA
Organism: Parasteatoda lunata; assembly: GCA_949128135.1. Taxonomy (NCBI): domain Eukaryota; kingdom Metazoa; phylum Arthropoda; class Arachnida; order Araneae; family Theridiidae; genus Parasteatoda; species Parasteatoda lunata. The sequence continues at coordinate 24,989,348 of OX421981.1, read as the reverse complement.
CACGTTGAAATGAAAAACAAAAAATGAAACATCACTTTATTTGAAAGAAAGACTGTTGACCGAAAAAAGTGAATCAGGTAAGGATGCACTTCCAAGTGGTATAGAGGAGTTGAGGATTTATTGTCTATTCTGGTAAAGGAATAATTTCTGGTAAAGGAAAAATCTCTTATAAATATATTTTGTAGGGTACATTTGTCGTTTATTCTGTAGGGGCTCTCATAAAAATTTTGAAGCATTTTTTCTATGTTTAAATCAGTAATAACTTGCCCCCTTTAAAGCTACGTTAACAGAATTGTAAACCAAATGTATACGCGATTAAAGATAATAAAGTTTCTTAAGTTATTTCTTAATGGACTCTACCTCATGAAATTAAAATTTCCTGAGGTAGCTTATAATAAGATAGTTCATGATTAATGAGGTAGTTCATAAAGAAGCCATCTTCTGCATTCAATCAAGCTATGATAAAATGAATTATAGTAGAATGAATTTATAAACTCGAATCTAGTGAATCATGTACCGAAATTATCTAATAATTGTCATAATTCATATTGGGTGAACAACAAGCTTCGGAATATTTAGCCAAATGAAATCTAGCCACGTTTTCTTCCCTAAAAAATAATTAATTATCTTTCACTGTACAAAGAAATTGTAAAGCATAATATAAAGATACCTTTAACCTTATACAGCATATTATTTGTAATGTTTCTTAAAAGCTTCCTTCTAATATCTAAATAGCTAATTCCTTTTCCACTTCGAATCCACGTGCGGTAAGATGTAAATTTAAATTAGGTCAGACGTGTAAATGATTAAGGACTACAATTTCTTAAGCTATTTCGTAATGGACTCTAGCTCATGAAATTAAATGAAGATTTGACACCTAGAATTTAGGCCAGGATTAGCCACCATACATAGATGCTGTATTAGCTATATCTTGCAACTATTCATCTTAACTAGTAGACGTTCTCTGTTATACAAGATTACAAATGAGTAGGGAAGCAATTTCACTCAGCGGATGCAAGTCCAACTCTAACCGAAGATGAATGGATAATTTTCCATAAATCTGGAAATTGCATGATCTGTCCTTTAGCACGGTCCTCTTCAACTGCATCAATTACAATTTAAATAAGCTGTTTAACAAATGCATAAATTATATTTAGGCTTTCAACTGAAATCAATATTATTTGCGTTAGGTCTTTGGGGAAGAGAATGTTATCGCAGACAATTGAGTTATTGCTTTTGCTTATTCATTAAAAATTTAAATATGCTTTAATTTATATAATTCAAACTGTATTAATTTTTTGATTTATATATTCAAACTTAAAAGTATATAATTTCAAAATATAAGAGGCAACAGACTGGTATTTTCATAGAACTTAATTTTGTTATTACGAATTCTTATCTTTAATTTACTCTTTATTGCATAAACTATTCTTAATTGTCAATAATTTAATAGGGTAAAAGGGTGCCTATTAAAGGTTTTAAGGGTCTTCTTTAATTTCAAAAGACTAAAGCTATTTTTATAAAGGTGGTGTTTAGGTGCTATAAAGATGCTATGAGCTAAAACATAATACCATATGCAGCGCTCTCTGGTTGTTAGTGTTTTTGTCTAGAAAGCGGTGTGAAATATGAGAAAAAAGCATTTATAAAAATGAAGAGAATCATCGAGTTGTGGTCTTAAATGTATTAAAGCTAAGAAAACATAGCTTAAAAAGCGTATATATTTTTTTTTGTCTAGAATTTCTTACGGGGTGTCATGTCTATGCATAATTATCAAAAGTTTGTCACCGAATGTAATTCCTTCAACTGTGTCTACAATGCTGTTGTAATTTAAGTTACCCTGTTTAAACCATCACAGAACCCGTTTTGGTGGATGAATATTGTTGAAACATTTACATATTCCTTACATAGGCAATGGGGAAAAGATAATTCACATTCACTCTGCAGTAAAAATAATTCTCACTTTGGCCGGTAGATGGCAGTTTTTAGGAGAAAAAAGGACCTCACTGGCTTTTTTGAGAGGTAGTGAATTGTCATTGCCAAAAAATAATTCTGCCATTAATATTACAAAAAAAAAAAAAAAAAAACAGCTTTTTAAAAAATTCAAATATTTGAGAATTGTGCTGCAAGAGAGAAAGCTGTAACTGTTTGCAAATGAAACTACGCTGTTAGCAATGATAACAAGCCTCGTTGTTGCTATGAATTGAGAAACGTTTTACGTTACGGTTGAGAATAAGCTGTAACTGAGCTATAACACGTTAGGAACGTAAGTTGCAATGAAGTTTTATAAGCTGTAGTAAAGATACAGTTAAACTATAAGCTCCAAGAAAGCTTACAAGATGTGTATTGAGCAACTTTGAATACGTGTTTAAAGGAAATAGAATGCACATTGAACATGCGGTAGCGTTAAAATTGCATGACTACACATTGAGCATTTGATATGGCTAAATTAGGTTTGACTTCTCCAGTTTGGTTGTGTGTTTGGTCCTTTAGTGTGCAATTTCATCAAATAGGGGTCAAAATTTGAGCTGTTATTGTTTTCATTTTTCTAAAAATGTCCCAAAGTTTTCATCTGTTGACCATAGCAGGCTTTATGTTGGTTAAAACAGAGATCAAAAATATTTATAACCATTGTTTTTTCATAATGTAAATAAGCTTTTCAAAAATTGTATAACTTACGTACAGGTCATTCAATCTTTATAAGAAATCATATTCTGAGGCCCATGAATTAGAAGTTACTAAATAGTTCCATAAAAATAGTTCCTGAAAATGAAATGTTAGAAAAAATTACTAATCATTCTAATCTTATATTCATCTCTGAAAAATAACGCTTAAAAATTATAAAATATTTTTTCATGCTTTATATGTACCCACGGCCCACAAAGTTTTATCAAAAATAAGTATTTATTTAAAATAAGCAGTTTTTTTCAGATTTTTAGAACGAGAATGCATAATCTAATATTTTGATGAAGTGTTTTTTTTCGGGGGGGGGGGGGAGGGGATCTAAAAGTTATTCCTCAATATGCTTTTAAATTCCTATTCTTGCCAAGCGAATTTATTTCAAATAAATATTCATTATTATTTCTTTAAAATGCACAATGCTAATTGTTCTTAAATAGAAATTTTTTATTTCGCACATTGTAAAAAATTCACACCGAAGTGTTGTCTACTAAGTGCTTTACTGCACCAACAATTACTTTTACATTCAAATTTACTATTACATTTACATTTTACTATTGCACTACTTAAAGTAAAGTGGCCACCACAATTTTTTGCTTTCAGTAGCGCAAAAGTTTATAATTATAGTATAATAAGAAACATGTTAAAGCCTGTAAATATACTATTGCGATAAATAAAAAAGTTAAATCATTAATTTCGAATAAAATGTACACTTATTTTCAAAATAAAATTAGAGTGCAAATCAACTAGCACAGAGATGACCTAAAGACAACTCGAACAAGGAGTAACAGAATGGAAGCTAATAGAAATTAAACATGCTGAAATCACTTAATACCGTTCACAGAGACTTAAAAAATGAAATATAATTATCCTTCTAACACAACTAAAGAAAATAAAAATATTTTAACGGCCACCAACAAAGCTTTCAATCAAATCACATAAAATCATAACTAAGAAAGAAGACTCACCGACTAAATATCTAATTGCGAATTTCTGATTCTAATAATGATGAAAACATGAATAAATAAACGTTAACAAATTCATATTTTTATAAGAGAAAATAGTTCTTGTTCAGTGGGTTTGGGAATTTGGTGTAAGCTAATTCTATTATAAGTGTTTAGATTTAAGTTACACCCTTTAAATCGTATCTGAACGCTGTATAAAATGCTCCTTCATGCAATTATATGACTAGTTCAACACCTTACTTGGAGCATCACAGTTTTTGCAGAGTAGTTACTATGCTAAAAAATAATACAATTTTGAATTACCATGTCATGTCATGTCATGTTTCTTTAAAGTTTATTAAGAAGCACGTAAACTTTTAAGTATGTATCATTAAATTATAACATTCTGTGTCATAATTTTTCTAATGTTTATACAACTCACGCACATACACGTACATGTACACACACAATAAAATTTTCTGAATTAACTTTTAATATTATATGCCTTCGTATACTTTTTTTTACAAAATAATTCTAACTCATATTAGTTTTATAAAAATCTTATAATAGAAAAATATTATAAGATTTAAAACTTAGGAAGATAAAAGTTTATAAAATAACATTAGAACAGATGGTATATATTGTTTTCCTCTTCTGTCAAAAACTATTTATTTGGAATTATTTGTCAGCGTCATTCTCGAAATCTCTAATAGTTAAAGAATAAACTCTTTTCAAGAAGTAAAATGAACGTTAGAGTGGCAAGAACAAACTTTCTTCTCTTTTTGGGAAATTTTTATTGAGAACTCATAACACTACGAGGATTTAAGAAAAAGCTTTGTACGTGATAAATCCCAAAATACTCAATATTACTCAATTTTGCTTTCTTTACCTAGATCCAAATTGCCGACTTCTTGAGAAAAATATAATATCGGATAATAAATAGAATATAACTGAAACTCAAAGGAAGATGTTGAGCTCTCCACTAAATGATTGTATCTGTTATTTATAGAGCAGAAAAAGGTGTACGATATATATTTTCTACTATATTATACTCAGAAAGAAAGTTTTCGAGAAAATGATTACTTCACGTTTCTATTGTGCAATTTATTTTCAACTATACAACTACCCCAAGTGGTATTTTTTTAAAAAAATATTTGTATCATAATCCATCAGACGTCTTTTATGCACCCTAACGGTAAAGTAAATGTCGGTAAATAAGTTGCTGAAGAAAACAAATTTAGATTGAATAATAATTCAGATGACAGTTAAAATAAATAAGTTAAATTTTAATAGTAAGTGTATTTTTATAATTCATAATCTATCATTGTATTATGAACAATTGTAAATTGTTCATAATAAATTCATCATTATTCTGTTATTTTTAATATAATTGAAGAAACATTGAAGATTCTAGATCTATCAAATACCTTAGAATATATCAAATAACTAAGTATATAATTAATAGAATATAACTGAAACTTAAAGGAAAATATTGAGTTCTCTACTGAATGATTGTATCTTATATTTGTAGAGTAGAAAAAATAGTAGGATATATATTTCCTACTATATTTTACTCGGCAAAAAGTTCTTAAAAAACCTTAAAATTTACAGTTTTAAGCCTGCAACTAGGTTGATAGTGCAAAACCGTAAAAGTTACAAAGTTAATCAGATACTTAAACGGTTTTTTAAAGTACAACAACAAGTTTTTTCAGTAAAAATTACGAAGAAATTCCATAATCAGCCTGGCTTTTTTATCGTAATAAAACAAGTTTTCACAACATAAATAAATCTGTTGTGTCAATAGACTTTTATCATATGGGAAAACTTTCTGACTTAAACTTTCGAAATAAGTCCTTACAAGTACAAGATGTGAATATTTTATATCCGCAAAATTTTATCGACGGGTCATCGCTGGGATTTGAACCTGGTTACTTCATTGGAAGGCATGCGCTAAGTCCTATGAGCCACTGTGGCTCAAGTGTTTTATTATAAAGAAATTGTGGTCGTAAGAGTTTCGCTTCAATATTATATAAATTTGACAGTAAAGTCGAATCGCAGCTTTCAAATAATAAAGTAATTGTTAAAAAGTAAGAGTATGGAAAATGATTTTAAACTTTGGTGGAAAGGTGAAGTTATTTTACGGTGCGCAAACCATCATGGCAAACACTAGAATTTCAGCTGTTGTAATTCGTTTGTGATTAAAATAGAGAAAAATCGTTTTGTCAACAAAACGGCTTTAAACCGTTAAATACACGGAGAAATTCCGGAAAACGAGTATTTTGTACAGTGTTTAAAATAAGCGATTTAAATTAAATTGAATTAAAAATGAGCGAATGTGTTGAATTCAGAATACATATCGATCCATGAAATAATTTTACAATGGCTTTTTATTGTAACAATAATTTAAAGAAACAATTAATTTTTAGTAAAAGCGTATTGATTGCTCTTAACCTTTAGTTTATTTCTATGATATTTTTAATGAAATATAAGATTTATGATAAGCAGATACAGGATCAATCGTCTTTCGCTATATAATATAATGGAAAAGTATGAGTGAAATATAAATATGAAAGTAAGTTGAGTTTAGAATACATACTAAATTCTATTAGAATAAATTAATTTATAAGAATAGGTATATCTACTATAGGTATACCCATTTTTCGTCTAACCCGCATTTGCGATAGGAAGGAAAATCACTAAATCCTCCAATGGTTAGCTCGATGGAGGGGATTTTAACCCATGATCCATCTTCCCCTGAGGATATTTTACGTCAGTACTGTGACCGATGCGAGCCCGGTAATTCACATCGACCGACCATCGCCGGGATTCGCGCCCAGTATACCTCATTGTATATCCCCTTAGCCCTCAGTTCTAATGTACTGATTGTAGTATTTAACAAAGAAGTGAGAAAAATACATTTTATTTATTTATAAAGATTTTAAATGATCAATGTTTTAATTCCCTCCAACACAATATTAAACAGTATTCTAAATAGTATACAGTACTCGAAAAACTAAAGTAATAAAAAAAAAAAAAACAGAGATTTAAAATAGAAAAGAATTTTAAAAAAAAATTAAAATAACAAAAATAATAAAATTTAAAAGTATTAAAGTATAGAAATAATAAAATATAAAATAAATAAAATTAAAAATAAATAAAAGAAATAAAAAAAAAACAAAATTAAATAAACAATTAAGATTAAAAAAGATTTGTGACTATATTGAATAAATATATTGTAAAAATAAATAGTATACTGTAGAAAGCTACAAATCGACATATATTTACGTGAGATAGTGGCCAAAACTTAATATCTTAATAAACCAAGAAAAAGCCAAATTAAATGCAGCCTACAAATGCTCATACATGTATTAGGACAAACATGAATTCGACATATATTTTAGGGATACGTGTAAATATTCACATGCAAATAAATATTTACTTACAAATAAATATTTACTTACAAATAAATATAAATATATATAAATATAAATATACACATATAAATGCAAATACCCTACATACAAATAAGTACAAACTTATTAGTCTCGCTTGATATATTTTAGTTTTATATTTGTTATTATTTTGTTTTTGTTTTTTCTAGCTTTCTAATAAAATTCTTATGTGCTAATTTCTCTTAGAGGCTAAGAGGGATAATTTCTTTCACTTCTCCAACAACCCACGTTATCTGAAACGAGCCTTTCTTGATATTCACTAAGGAACTTAAAAAAAAAAAAATTGTTCTTATAATTCACTTACCTTTACAGTTTTTACTATTCTATAGTGTATTTTGAAAACAGTAATAATTTTATAAATCATGTTTATAAAATTCGAGTAATTCGAGTATTTTCTGTATTGTTTAAACGGAGTTAAATGCGGAAGTTAAATACTGAAAATAAAAGTTATTAATTTTCATTATATTTTTAAATTGCATATATTTATGGACAGACATATATTTTTTATATCAGAAAGCAATTTTACGTAGAATTGTAATTTAAACTGATATTTTAGATAAAAACAGTAGAAGATTTTTATTTACATTTTATTTCCACGAATTTTATTAAAGATCAAAATCAGTCCCAAACCAAATTTTTTAATTAAGTTTACATTGAATCGAACTGTTCTGTTAAAATAAGTTCCAAGAAAGAATCTTAAAAACGTCGAATCACAAATTTAAATTTTATTAATACATAAGTCGAATAACAAGATCTTTTCCTTCTTTCTAATATAATATTTGTTCTTCAATACGTATAGAGTAAATAATTATATTTTAATATTTCAAACACGTAAATGAACTTTTGCTTCGTAAAAGTAATTCTATTATGAGTTAGGGTTCTTTTTTGTAGAAAATATGTTTTATACTTTACATTCGTAGATTGTTAATGAAAATTTTAAAAGTGTATTATAGAAAAGAGAGTAAAAAGTTTTTTTTTTTTTTTTAAGTGCCTGTAGAATTTTAACCATGATGTTACTCATTCATTTTCTTTTGTTTAAATTAGCAATCTTAATATTTTACATTACTTGCGATTTTGTAATTTTCTTTTCTTTCTGCGTTTGTTTACTTTGCTTAAAAAGTTATATTTGCCTTCAAAATAGCTAAATTTTTCTTGAATAAAAATTTAAATTAGTGTATTCTGTAAAAAATAAACAAACAATCTATTTTATTGTTAAATTCTTTTAAAAATACTAATTTTAAATGCCAGTCCTGACACAGTCTAGACAAAAATATGCTATTTACATTATTGTAAAAAGTTTCAGATAGAAAATATTTATTTTTTATTCTCATTATTCTTCCTCTAATTCTATTTCTCCGCAATATTTACTTCTGATTTTAGTAGCTTCTATGAGCTTTACAGAGAACAAAATAAAAAGAGAGTATGCCGATGCTTTTGGTCTAATAATGTGATTTTTACGGTCTGTTTGGTAATTTTAATTATTCGATAAAATAACTTTAAATTTCTTAAGTAATGTGCGCAGACCTTACTTTTAGTAACGAAAAAAGACATATAGACGTACTTTTTACACATAAATATGACGGATTTGAATTTTTGATCTTTAAAAAAAGGGAGAGCTGTAGCTGCAATCCGGAGGAGTATATGGTTCTAATAGTTAATGAAGAGAACAGTCGGAAATATGGATCCTTTAATGCTAATTCCACTTTTTATCACGATGCATTGTCAAAAAAATCTTTAATTTACTGGAGAAAAAAAACTGTCAGTTGATGTGCCAGTATATAACCGCTTATTTCACAGAAAAATACTGTTACTTAAAAATGAGCGCCTGTTTTTTTAAGCAAATACTGTTATTTTAACAAACAAACTTTGTTATTTTAGAAAAAAAACCCATTTATTTTAATAAAAAAAACCTCTTTTTTCTTAAAGAAGAAAAACTCTTTTAAATAACTATGTCAGCGATGAGGGTCCTTATCTTAAGTGTAAATATGGGAGGATTTCGTGATATATTTCTTCATGTAACCCAAATGCACGTTAATTCCATTATAAGGCTTCCAAAGGCAAATTTCTCCTAATACTTGATCCAGGAGTTCTCTTGTGTTCTGAGTTGGTCTCAATATTACAAGACTACGGTGTTAAGTATTGGAAGCCATAAACTCAAAATTGAGTCGACTGTTAAACTATGGTTAACCAGTCAACACCGGGAATCGAAACCGAAACACCTCTTTAGGAAGAAAGCGCTCTGTAGCAAAGCTGCAAAATTGAAAACTGCATGGCTGTTCATCTTACCTGCATGATTTTAATCATTTACGATAAGATGACAAACAGAGAAAAACCATTTTGTCAATTAAACGGTTTTAAAAAGTCAAAAATACAGACAAAACCTGTAAAAAGAACAGGAATTTTTTTAAAGTACATTTTTCTTTCAACAGCTTTTTTCTGTGAAAAATATGTTGTTCTTTTACAGAGTTTATAAATATTTTTTACAATGTAAAGTCCATGTGTAGTAAATAAATTAGAAAATTTTCCGGTTCCTTCATCTTTTGTTACATCTTTCAACTTTCCCCGACGCGAAATCTGAGTTTTAATTTATCCAAAAATTAAATTAACGTGACTAAATTATCTAAACATATCAAACTTGGGTAATTTTAATCATTAACTATATTTGCTAGATTATTACTACATTAAGTTCTTTAATGCTTAATAACTGCTTCGGCTAGACTGAAATATTTCAAATTAGATGTAATTATTGTCATAAACAATTTCATTTAAATGCTTGCACAGAATATTTTCAACGCGAAATAACTATTCAGATATAATATATTTTACATTGAACAGTTTCTTCACTGTAAAATATTAGTCTGAAATTCGAGAATTCTATCATGCAATAAATCGCATTGATCATTAGATAAATGTGTTTATTGGACTGTACAATTATAAGACAGTATAACACACATTTTTGTACAAAATACAAGTCAATATTATAGTGTAAATATTTTTTAAAATCTGTATTAATATAATAAATAAAATCTTAGCGAATGACACCAAAATATTTTTACACTTATTTACCATGTCTGTGTAGACTGGTTCACTGGTTTTACTTAAAAATAATGCAGTGAGGTTGCTCTCAACGTGAATTATTTGAAAAAATAAAAAATAAATATATCTTCGTTGTTTTGTTATAAATCTAATTTTTATAGTAACTTTTTTATGGATACAAAGATTTATTCTTTTATTTTACTTTATTACCATCGCTGAACAGTCGACCCAATTTTGAGTTTATTATTACCAATGTTCAACACCGTAGCCGTGTAATTTTGAACCTAATCCGGAATACAAGGGAACTCCTCTATCAAGTATTAGGTTAAACTTGCTTTTGGAAGTCTTTTTGATGGAACTAACCTACATTTGGGTAATATGAAGAGGAATATCACGAAAACCTTCCGTGGTTAGTCCGACTGTAAGAGGACTCTAACCAATGATCGGTCTACCATTGAGGATATTTTATTTCAGATCTGATCTGTGGTCGGTGAGGAAGGAATTCGTATCGACCTGTCACCACTGGATTTTGAACTGCATTGGGTGTACTACCCTCTTAGGTGTTAGTGAGTGCTCTATCTTCTAAGCCATCACGGCTTCAAGATTTATTCATTAAAGAATTCATATTCATAATAATTTGTTAAAAAAGATCATGAAAATTAGTTATTTACCTTTCTCTAAATCTGTCGAATTCGTTTATAAAATTTATGGTCTCTTAATATTATTTTTTTGCATTTACATAAAAGAGGAAAATTTAAATTACAAACCTTCAACGATTATTCAATTTAAGTCTAATTTGAATAGAATCACTCCTAAAGACGGTTTAAAATTAAGGAAAGCCAAAATTTTATATTTCAATATTTATTGAATTTTAATGGTATAAAACTGCTCTCCTTTCAAAAAGACAAAATTAAGAGAGTATTCTACCCTTCAATTACCGATAATTACTTCTGTAAATGAAACATTTTATTCATAAGCTTGATTTGTACTATAACTATGCTAGATATATATAGTATCGTTTTTCAATAGTTTTAACTAAATCTTATTTTCTATTGCGTCTATATTTTATTAATAAGTACTAAACTAATGCTTAATAATTACCATTTTTAGAAACGAATCATTAAACTATTGAGAGTTTATTCATTAATTTAAAGTAAGAAAATAAAGTAACTTTGAAAGGTTTTCTTGAGAAAATTATTTAAATGTACAGATATGATATATGAATGAGTCATTTACAAAAATCTTGCACTTTTGATATCCCAAGACTCTAAAAGATTTTTAAGATAGAAATAAAATTCCAAATAATATTTTAAGGCTTTCAAAATAATTTACTGTTTGCTTTTAGTGAGTGCAAATACGTTGTAATTAATATTTTTAAAATATTGCATGTGTTAAAACATTTTTAATACGTCAGAAACAGCTAACATCTAAATAACATGTGTCTCAAAAATGACTAATTATTTCAAAAATGAATTTAAAGCAAATGAAAAAGGTAGAAACGGTTTGCTGCGTTCTGCGTAGGAAACTAGCGTATTTGTTAAGTGTATCAACAGATGGCACTGCTAGCTGTAAAAGAAAACTACAAAAGGATTATTTTCAAAACTACAACCAACATTTATAATGACAAAGTAGCAATGTATAAGGATAGATGACTGGATATATTTTTTAATTGGAATGGTCTGGCATGCAGCAGACAACATTGATTTACAGTTTTCCAGTTAAAAACACGACCTGTTGTTAAATATTCTATTTAATTTTGGATCTTGTAAATAATAAATTCTCCAGTTTTTAAAACAGAACGCATCAAACCGCAATTTCTGTCAATATCTGTTTTTATTTTATTCATTTTTGAAGTATTCGTTAGTTTTTATTATTAATTTAATTTATAATTTATATTGCTAATGCATTAAACCAACGTAAGATTTCAAGTTTTGACCTAAATATTTTAATCATCGGCAACATTGATACAACAGGAATATATTATCAAAATATCTAATTCCAAATGCATCCCTGACCACTCTGAAAAAAATGATGATCAAACATTCCAGGATATGGTTAAAGTTATCGTGCTGCTAGCTCTAACGGAACACCAAAAAGTTCGTTAATTTTTTACGTCGCGTTTTGGTTATGATTTTTATAAAATTAATAAAAAATATGGTTCTATAATATTAGGGGGTCCAGAAAGTAACGTCGTTTTGGTGAAATTGATATTTGTTATAAAGATTTTATTTTTATTCAATAATGTATTCACCCTCGTTCGCAGCTACCTTACATTTCCGAATCGAAAATGAATCGGAATAGATCGAAGAAAAAAAAAATGGTATTTGGAACTACCGAATATATAATCCACCGAAACGACATTACTTTCCAGTCCCCCTAATTTATGATAAAATTTTCTAAATGTTTTGAAATTTGGTAGTTTTAACATGATACCTTCGAACATGGTTTAAAAAAAGCATTTATTCGGTTAAATTTACCTTCCAGTTCTGTATTTTTTACTAAGCGTGTGGTAATAAGAGCTATAGCCAGAATTTTCAGTAAACTGTTATTATATAAACAAATTACCGAATCAAAATTAATGGTTTAAATACCATATATTTAGGTTTTAATTACCGGAATTATTTTTTTTTTAATTTTTTATTTTTAATGTAAATGTTATTTCCATTCAGTACAGTAATTTTATCGGATTTTTTTTCTTCGTGTAGGATTAGAAACTCAGTTGATGCTCTTAGAATCGCAGATTTGTTTTTTTAACATTTGTTATTTACCTTTTATGTGCGTGATGAACAAATAAACAGAATTAATTTACTCAGCAATTTGTTTTATTTTCTCAGTGATTCTATTCTTTTTCTATAAAGTAAATGACATGTATGAAGATTGTCTGATGTCTGTGTTTCTAATGCAACGTAAGAACAAAAATTTTAAAAATTCAATTTTTATCGTGAAGAAAGGGGTATTTAAATTTTTTAAGCTGCCACTTGCTTACTTCATAAGATATAAATCATTTTCTTTCTAAACTCAAAAATACTAGAAATTTTTTTATTTTGTTTTTTATTTACCAATTTTATTTTAGGACGTCTCTTTATTAAAAGTTTTAATTAACTACACACTTTATATTCTCGCTTGGTAACACAGAGCTCCCAGTGGCCAGAAAAAATAACTGCGTTAGCAAAATGTGTGTTATAAAACGTGAATGTTTTATTTAAAAATATATAATTAAACGTACCTGATCCTTATATTACTCCGTATTAAACACACAGAAACAGAAATATGATATTTCATGGTTAGATGTTATTGTTAATTCAGTGGGAATCACTGAATGCTTGTTATAATTCATTGTATTTCACTGAATCACAACAGTTTCCACTTTCTTTGATTAATTTACTACCACTAAAATACTGTTTGTGGAACACTTCAAACCCTGATAATGTACTATAAAAACTGTGGTGTAATACTTAACTGAATTCGGTGTTGAGGATAATTGCTAGTTGTTTCACGTTAATACCCAACCGAGCATTCATACACACTTTAAAGGTAGTGGTAATTCCCAAACTTAATAAACAAAGAAGCTGACATGCAGATCAAATTCATAAAATTATTTTCCAAAAAGACCAATGTTGGCGCATTTTGTATATTGTCATTAGTTTGTTTTTATCGAGAAAAAGTTGGCGTGAGTCAATTGTTTTCTTCCACTCTATTATATGGGTGATTCTTTGGAACCATGACAATTCGGTACAAAAATTTCTTCAAAGCTAAAGTCTTCAAAATAATCTAATTTTTTTTTTGTACATTTATTTAGTTACATTTATTACTATCTTATAGACAGTAATGTAGTTAATTGAAATTTACTCAAGAAAAAAAAAAAAAAATAGAAATTCACCAAATGTTGAATACCAGGAAAATGACATATTAGCTTATAAATTTGAAAAAACAGTCATTTTAAGCTATTAGTAAGTAACAAAACCTAGGCCATTATGCTAGGTGGACCATGAATTGCCTAAACTAATTATTTATTCTGCTGTAGAAAGAATCAAAAAAGTTTTTGTTGCTAATAAGTACAGAATAAAATTGTGTATAATACTCAATCATTAAATAAAAAAATAACTTTATGTAAATAATAAATAAATAAATAAGTTTGATTACATTCAAGCATGTTACAATCTTACATAAACTTGGTATTAGAATAATATTTGCTTTCTCTCTTTACATTCAAATGTTTAAAAAATTTTCTGGTAATCATTTCAATGCCCTGGCATTCATATGCCAGGAAAATGACAGCCAGGATAATGACAATTTGAAATTATATAGCATTTAACTTTAATTAAATTTAACATTTCGGCCTAAGATGTTTACATTCCGCAGAAAAAAAACAGGATTTCTTGAAATAACTCTGATAAATCTATGTAGTTTACCCTATTAATGATTTCAAGAAGGCAGAAAAATGACAACATAAAAACCTACTCACCTTGAAAAAATTTTTTAAATAGCTTTTGAACCAGAAAGATGGTTCTTTATTTATGCAATCAGACATGTTCAGATAGGATGGAATTCTAATCAATCTATTAACACAAGATATTGATTGCTGGCGCTATCTAGTTTGGTTATAAATCAATAAATAGATCTAGCCAGGAAAATGACAGATTTTCTTGCGACAAAAAAATTATTGACAGAAAAAATTATTTTGAACAAACATTTTGTAAATAATACCCTCTGCATAGATTTTAGACATGCTTACAACGGTTGAGATAAAAAAAGTTAGATATTGAAAAATTTACTATGGGAAGTTTCGAAGCTAGTTATTATTGGAAATATTGTTTGTGACATACCAGGAAAATGACAATTGGAAATTAAATTAAATTTTTTAACTATACAAAACAGAGAATGCCGGAGCAAGGTCACTTAAAAATACTAACTGCAATGATATTTATTAAAATTTAAAAAAAAAGTTCTTTTAGTAGTATAGTATTAGATCTTGGAGCAAGGCACTGTAAATTGTCATATTTCGTGAGAATCACCCATATAAGAGCTTATGAAAAAAACATTCGTCGATGATGGCTAAAATATATATATATATATATATATATATATATATATATATATATATATATATATATTATTGAAATGCGTAATATATATATATATTACTCATTTCAATAAAAAAATAGCCTAAAATGTCATTAAAAAATTGGCAGTTTTATGAGCAAACTATAATTTTGTATTTGAAATCCCCATATCTGAATCGGGCAAGATCAAGTTTTTGTTTATAACAGCAACAAAAAATTTGCTCCTCTATCAGATCATTGCTTTGTAAACGAAGCAAATATTAAAAATTCATGTAAGTATTAAATAAAAAAGTTTTAAAGTGAAATAGAACCAAAAAACACAAACTTCATCCTTTTTTGATCGATATTGTATACGTAATTTAAATATTGGTAAAACAGATTTATCATTTATATATAAAAATTTAATTATTTGTCAATTACAAAAAATATTTGTTATTTCAATTATCAATCGAATATTCTTTTATTTTAATTGCAATTCATTTTATTCGTTATATATTTGGTGGAAGAAAAGAAACTAAACTGTTTAATATTCAAAAGATTTTTCGTAAGCAAGGGAATAAATAAATAAAAATGATATTTAAGAAGGAAATTTTTAACTGAAATATTTTTAAAAAACACTACATATTTGTAAAAGCTTTAAAAACAAGGAATTAATTTTCGAAATTGTTCAAAAATAAAATCATTCAGAAAGATTTCAAAGAATGCAAATAAAATATCTTTAAAAATAATTCCCATATGTTGCCTTTGCCCGACTGGCTTTTTTAAAAATTAAAAAAAGCGTTTAAACTCTTTATTTCATCTACAAAAGAGAATTTAATATATAATTGCAATTTCAAATACATTTTTATAAAGAAATCAACGCATTAGTTTAGAAGAATTTTAGAACAATAAAAGCAGTTAAAATTTACTAATATATTTTTCTATAAATAACTCAAAATTTTTTTATACTCAAATTTTCCTTACGGATATTATAATATCATAATGCTTACTTTTAACTGTAAAAAATAAAATATAAAAATAAAATATATTTTATAAATTTTTAACAATTCATCAGAGATTTAATTTAAGCATGTTACGAGTGTATATTTATTTAGTGAATTAAAATTTTTCAAAAAATAGACAGTCTTTTCGAAAAAATAAATTGTTACTTTGAATGCAAATGTTGCAAAAAATAAAAATAAACATTTTCTTGTACGAAACATACCGTTACAAAAGGAAATACATTTAAATAATATTTTGTTCATGTTTAACTTTATGTAACTAAAGTTAATTTGAATCTGTAAAATATATTGGCGTTTTGGAGAGAAATATATAAGTCAGTTTTTCTTCTAGTATTTGTGTTGTTGGTCTATTGAATTTATTTTACCTTTGTTCTTACCGAAACAAAACTTAGAATTTATGCATTAGATAAACTTTTAAATAATGCTGTTTTTCCATTTTTTTAATTAATGAAACAATAAACTTGATTCGAAGATAAATATATTTTTTTATCAGCAATCAGTTTAAATATTCATACTTAATTATTCATCTTTTACACTCTGTATAAGACAGATATGCTGACTTCACTTTTCAGCTTCGTAACCATTTTTGGACCTTAGTCAGTGCAGAAAATGTCTGGGTCAAACAGTAGGACAAACTAGTGTTGTCCCCAAAAAATTTTGAGTAAAACTAATCCACATTTATGCTACCCAGAGAATGAAATCCAGGTTTGCCGACCATTAGGAATTTTCAGACACTCTGCAGAAATTTTCTAATAGTAAATAAAACGTAACTGTAGTTTAAAAAAAAAATCTTGATTTTTTATATCAAATATAAAACTTACTAGTAGATTCTAAAAGTATATTGCAACAGTGGTTATTAGAGAACATCATACTCGTTGCATTGTTAAATATTCAATGTAATTAGCCTAGATTTGAGTTAAGAGATAACTTGATAACTTTATAACTAATAACCAAAAACCACGGTGAATAAAATTCCACTCAATAGATCAAAAGTTATTCAAAGTGTTTCGTTTTTAATTTTGATAAACTGTGCAAGTAAAAAATTATAGCCCAGCAATAATTATTTCATACGTTAAACATACCTCTCTTGAAAATAATTGTTAATTTTAGAACTACCCTGAATTCTTAATAAATAAAGTAAATTATTCATTCAGAGATGAAGAATATGCCAATATAATTATCATGTGTATAACATACCACTTAAAAAAAACAAAAACATTAATTATTTATGAAATAATACAACCACCAAATATTTAAAAACCTTCCGTCTAAACTTTATTCCTAAATTTCAATAAAACAAGTTGGTAATGCGCGACCCATTATTCCCGATATAAATTAAAGGCAACTGCAACTGGTAGGAGAAGAAAAAATCTCTATTGGGCCATTAGTTATTTTTAACGGTTCGTTTTACGTTTTCGCAGATATTTTCAAAAAAAAGTCTTGAGTAGTTTTATTCATTTTCTTTGAACTGCTTTTACACTCACAAATAGGACCTTACTAAATTAGGTGAAAACCGATTTATTGATTTTTGCCCCAAACATCATTCTAAACAAAACTCTCATCAAGATTAAAGTTTTTTTTTTCTAATCTTATTTTTTTCTTACTTTGAACTAATTTTTACAAAGTTCCATTTTTATTGGAGTTATGTAAAAAAGTTCCAAACCCACGGGCTAGAAAGCGAACGCAAATGAAATCTTTATTATTTTTCTTTTTGAAGTAAAAAAGGAGTCTCTTTTGTCATTATGCATTTCTCCAGTCGTTCATGCATGAGTCTTTTTTTAATTTTTTTTTTATAATATTAATGAAGCGTATGGATTAAAAATACTATAGACAACTAAAGCTGAACAAGTAGCTGTTACCTCTTTTTTCTGAAAAGTTTGAAGAAAAAAAATATAATTTTCTCTTCCTTATTTTTTATCGATCCTGCCATTTCAGTTAAAATGGATCTTGAATCTTCCTTTTATTTTCATTTTTTTCTTTAAAGTTTGCATTTAATGTTTCTTCTTCTAACTATCGCAGGTGTTAGACGAAGCGTTAAAAGTCTAACTTTTCCTCATTTTCAATCCATTATCATCGGTATTTCAGATATTTTAGTAAAAGCTTTGATTTGATGGCAGCCATATAAGAAAAAAAAAAGGATAATGAAGGGAGATTTTTAGTTTTTTTTTGTTTGGTTTTCTTTAGTATTAGGTAATGTCGAAGGCATTAAATGATTTGCAAATGTAATAAAATCTCGTTTTTTCGAGATCTTAATATAGTGAATGGTTTAGTGTTCTATAACATAATTAATAGTATTATTCAAAATATCGAAATTAAAAAATAAATTACTATTAAAAAAGTTTGAAGATACTGAAAAAAATTTGTATTCGATAATATGGGGGACATGGATAATGATTAGCCAATGTAATAAAATCTCGTTCAATCACAATCTTAGTATCGAGAATGGCTTGGTACGCTATAACATATTTAATAATATTATTAAAATAAAGAAATTAAAAAATAAATTACTGATGAAAATATCATAATTTAACTTAAATATTAAAATATTTAGACAATATGGTGGACATGAAATGAATTGCAAATGTTATAAAGTTCCTTTGCAAATGTAATAATATATAATCAAGATATAAATTTTAGTAATGTTAACGGCAATTTAACAGAAATGCCTGAAAGTCTCAGATAAGGGAAAACATATTTGCATTAGTAGATAATTTACATAGATATTGTATATATTAATTTTAAATTGATATTTTTGATTGCATATTTACAGTTTCGTAAATGATCCAAAAAGGGATAAAAATTATTAATTAAGGCATAATAGAGGATATTGTCTATAAAAAAATTATAATATATAACATGATGAATTTGTATAGAAATATGAATTTTTATTTATAGTCGTTTAAACGTTTTCAAGAATAAAATAATCTTATTTTTAAAAAATTTATATTCCAGGTAATTTTTTGAAGTTATCTAGAAAGTAGTAATGTTATGCTTATTAAAGATTTCAGTTTAAAATTTTATCACCCAATACATATTTCAAGACAGGATGCAAAAAATAATTATGTAGACAATTTTTATTAATTAATAAATAAGAAGAGAAAATTTTAGTTTAAAATACTCCGTATAGTATGAATATATTGTATAAATGTTTTTAGCTTACACAAAAATTACAAAAAAATTTTTTTTAATTATATTTTGTCATTGTGTTATGCTTTTTACACTCCTACAGTAGTATGTTACAGTTTGAGAGGAATGTGAAACAGAGTGGTATATAAAATTGATTTAAAACTGGTTTCAGAGCTTATACAGTAAAATTTTTGGTAATTTATGATTAACGAAATAATTAAAGTTAACTACACAGTGAAAAATTTCGAAGCCAGTTACGGTAAAAAGTACTTTCCCTCTTAGAACGGGTATCTTTTACCGTAAAATTTTACGGAACTAAAAACATAATGAACCGTAAGTTTTACAGTAATATTTAGCGTAAAATCACTGTAATTAAATAAATAGTACTGTAAAGTACTGCATAAAAGTTTTTCAGTAAAAATTATATTGGGAAAAGTTGAGTATTTCGGATGCTGCACTCAGTGTGTCAATATTCTTTACCATAATTTTATGTGAAATTTTTTTACAGTGTAGTTACCATTTAACAATTTTCATTTCAGTTTGCTAAAATATTCTGAAGCGAGTTTTGATTCAATTTTATACGACTTAGCTTTGTAAAACTAACATAATTTTATTATTTATTACATAAATATTTAACAATATTATTACTATGCTTTAATAACCCTTTATATAATATATTTTAAATCAAGTGTCCTTTTAATACAAAATAGTTTGAGTTTTTGTTCATTTCTGTTGTCAGTATAACTTCTCAAACGAACAAAAAAAGAATCGTACATGCGGATATATAGTTTATAATTTTATACATATGAAACAATACCTGTACTAATTCTTGTCAATCAATAAACAATTTTCAATGATAATTTAGGCTAAATTTCTTTAAAATAGTTTAATCCTCAGAACAGAGGGATTTGATCAAATTGCCACTACTTGTACTACTACTTTTGTATAATGTTACTTGTGCATTCTATCATGCTATATACGTTCTATAGAGTATGCTATAGAGTTCTATTTATTAGCTTTATACCCATTCTAGTTTTAAAGTTATAGTTAAATGCCCATAGAGCTAAATGTTTAAATTGAGCACTATAATGATTAGTGAGTTTTAAGTATTATTTTCAAACATAAAAAAAAGATAAATCTTGCCTTTTAATTGCTGTTATAAGTTTTTAAATAAAAAAATGCTGTTCTTTTAAAATTTTATGTCTGAAAATTATGCGCAAATGCAAGCTGAAGCAATTATAATGAAGAGTAAGTATTTTAAATACTATTTTAAGTAAGTATTAATTAGTGAAAAATATATATTAAGTATACAAAAAATCCAACAAACGCATGTATTTTTTTAACAAAATAACCGTGATTTTCTCAATTAACATTTTAAAAATTAATTCATTAACCTACACTAATTCTACAGACATTAAAGAATGTCTGTGGAATTAGTTTAGGTTATTCTCTGCCTAGCCAATTAGTACTCAATTTTAAAACACATTTTTAAAGGAATCCAAAAGTATATCATTTACTGACTACATGCTAAGATAATACATTGTATTACTGCACTCTTTAGCAATATTCACTCAAAATTTTTTTATTCAAATTCAATCTTTTTTTTTCCCTTTTGAAAAAACTACTATCTCGGAAATACTCAGAGTGAATACTTCATCACATTGAATAAACTACTTTATTCACTTGTTTCAGAATATGGATTTCGTCAGAAGCATTAGGCTTAATGAAGCATGTCAAGTACACAATTAATTTGAACACTGTCCTGAATAAATTATGAAGAATTCGAGCATATTGCTTTATAAGAGATTTCAATTTAATTTGTTTTATAATTTTATAACCGTCGTTGAACAGCTGAACCAATTTTGGGTTTACGACTACTAATGCTCTAATCCATAGCCTTGTAATTTTAAATCCAGCCTATCCAGAACCAGAGGAATCCAGAACAGAAGTAAACTCCTGGATCAGTACCCTCAGAGGTATGATTTGCCATAAGAACATGGAGGATTTTGTGATTAGACAGATTTAACTAAACGAGTTGCCATTTACTACACGGAGAGTCTTCAACCGGCGGGGATCGAACGCACGACTCCTTGGACATTGACCCGAAGAAAAACCTTCGTACAAAGCGAGAAACAAAAACTCACCCTGAATAACTATTGATCTATTGATTGGATTTTTCACGTTCTAGGACTGAATCTTAAAGGCTTCAGGGGGGGGGGGAACTCAAATATGTTAATTAATAAGTGAAACGATATTTTAAGTTACAAAATCAGACACAAAAGTGCACTTTCTCTGAATAAACGTAGCTTTTTTTGACGGATTTCGGTTTTAGACCCCAAAAGTATAGGGGGTAGCAGCAATCTGGGAAATATGGTCCCAATAGTTAGGTCAGGAGAGCGTTCCAAAGTTTGGACCTCTTAATGCTAATTTTGCATTTTCGTATTTCGTATTGTTACGGAGATATCAGATTTTAAGTATCTGATTATTGAATTTCAATTTTAAGTATTTGACTTTTTGAAATTCAACTTCTCAGGAACTATTCAGCCGATTTTGCTCAAATTTTGTATTTTGCCATATAAAATTGAATTCTTTAAAACGATCAAAAATTTTTTGACCATTCTTAAATAAAATATTAAAAAGTAATAATTATTTACTAAAACTTATTTTTTGCATGGAATTATCTTTGGATATAGGAATTTTAAAATTATGTGCAAAAAGTTTTCAATTCACTCAAAAAGTTCCTGAAATATAGCGAAGTACTCAAAAAGCAAAATTAACATTAAGAGGTCCAAACTTTGGAGCTTTCTCCTGACCAAACTATTGGGACCCTATTTCTGAGATTGGGTTACCCCCTATATTTTTGAGGTCAGAATTTAAAATCCGTCGAATAAAATGGCATGTTTAGTCCGAGAAAGTACGTTTTTGTGTCTGATTTCGTAACTTAAAATATCATCTGTGCTTAATATATTGTATGCGCTATTGTTTATTACCATATTCAAGGTCACCTAATCAGATCGTAAAGATTGAGACATCCTATCATTGGTTAAAAAATTATTTAGGGTGACATGTTTTTTCTTTCTTTTTTTGAATTGTAAAATAAACCCAAGTCATACTAATTATTGCCATATAATTATACTCGAGGATTGCTAAGTTGTAAAAATGAGAATTTGATTTATGAAAATTTTTAAAAATCTCTACCTCTTTAGCCTTGCAATCAGTCTGGCTCTTAAATACCAGACAACACTAGTAATATTTGTTGAGAATGTTTTGCCCATTTATTATCATTAAAGCTTAAAATTTAAATAAATATTTTTACATATACAATCCTTGGCCAAATTATTCGACGCACTATAAGATTTTATTTAAAATCTTAATTATCAGGTGATACTATACAGCTTTATTGTTTCTACGCTGTTTGCATTTGTTTACGTTCGTGTTTCAATTGGATAAATTAGACGATATGTAATATAAATTCGGCGATTGGATAAATTAGACAATACATTATATATATATATTTATTATATCAGGTATTATATTATAATACGACCAAATTATTGGACACACAGTATTGTTTTAATAATTACATGTTTCGCAAGAGTTTATGTGCAATGTTTTTCTATTTAAACATGTATGGTTTTTATTCAGGAGATTTTTTTATATACTTCCTATTTGTATTTATTTTCAACGTATTGCATTACAATGTTAACCAATTGATACGCGAAATTTGCAAGCGCTTTCCGCCGTGCGAAAACGAAAAGCTGTTTATCATCACCTGATAATTAAGATTTTATATAGAATCATATAGTATGTCTAATAATTTGGCCATGAACTGTAAACTACTTTACCATCATTCCCTTCCTTATGGATTGTTTTAACACATCAAATTTATATACTATTTTTTAAATATTAAACTTAACTTCAATCTTAAAATTAGTAAGAAATTTAACACTCATTCAGTTCATTAAATTTGCCCCTTTTAAGGAAACTTTCCGTTATTATAATTTATTCATTAGTTTCAAAAATACAAGAAAATTAATTTTTCGAACACTTTATTTTGAAATAGATTATATTCTTTTAGGTAACTTCAATAAATGACACTCATTGCTAGCGCAAAACGAAGTCCATTAATTTTCATGCAAAAAAACTAGAACATGGAAAGTGCATTATTCTTTTTAGATAGTTTCGATCAAAACAATGAAAAAGAAGAGTTCTTTATACTCTACTACTCATACCTGCAATTGAGCTCAAAGTGACTATGTCCCACAAAAAACGATTTCTCACATACTGTCTCCTAGGTATTTAATTCGACGAACTGCACTTTTTATGCAACCATATTGTTCTGAATAAAATCGACGTTAGGCTTGAAGTTGAAGAGAGGTTATTTAAATGTCCTTTATATTGGTAAAAATGTGGATTATTTTTTTAATTCAGTGGTTCAATAGCACTCATTGATGGTAAAAAACTGTTTAAAATCTATCTAATTTTATTCTACTTTTTTAAAATTTTTATTTGTTTGAAAAAGTTACCACTTTAATGCCGATTTTTTAAAAATATTTTTAATCCAAGCACATTTTTTTATTTTCTGATGCCTCAAATAAATAATAAATTTTTATTAAGATTAAAAACACTCTGTTTTTATATAGATTTCCAAAAGAATAGAAAAATGTTGGTGCGTTAGACATTAAATTTTGTAATTTAACATTGCTGTCCTATAATTTATTACAATAACATATTCATTTGTTATGCATGTTGTGGGCCGAATAATATCTCTTAGCATCATCTATCTCAGAAATTGTACTGCTTTTTGAAATAAACTTATGCATTTTATTGTATAAAAAATATATTAAAAAAAGCATGATTAAATAATTAAAAATCCAGTTTGAATTTCTGTTATTTCAAAGAAATGAGAAGAAAAAAACACTCATCTTTATGTGAACGAACATTCATTTAAAATAAAAAATGGAAACAATATTGGTAGAGTGGACATTAAATTTGATTATTTTTGGCTAAGATAGCTCTCTTTAATTGATCTAGTTATTAGCATAATTCATTTGTTATGCATGTTGTTGACCCTATAATATTTCAGGATATCCACTCCCCCAGAACTTCTAAAGCTTTTTAAAATAAACTAATGAAGTTCGTTGTATATCATACGAAAAAAAAATTTACTGGGGCAGATTTTTTTTATTTTTTAATTTTTGATATTTTAAAGGAATGAGAAAGAATAACTAAAAATACTAATTTTCATGCAAAATATTTATTTTATTTAAAATTACAAGTAGAAACAATAATGTTACCTTGGACATGAAATTTTGTAAGGTAAGATAGCTTTCTCAAATTTTTGTATTTATTAATCCCAGCACATTTTTCGCTTTGGTTTTCTGTTATTTTGAAGAAATGAGATAAGAAATCAAACATTAAAACAATTTTGATATATAAGACATTACATTTTGTAAGCTAAGGTAATTTTCATAAATTTCAGTAGCTAATAACTTAATTTATTCGTTATGCAAGTTGTTGACCTATTATTATTTCTTAATATCTTCTATCCCTGAACTTCATCAGCTCTTTAAAATGTATGAATTTATTTATTAATTACTTATAATGCAATTATTTATTAAAAATTTACAAGAGCCCATTTATTTTTTAACTTCTAGTAACTTTTTCAAATTTTTTGTATTTATTTACCCGCGCACAGGATTTGTTTCGGTTTTCCGATGTTTCTAAGAAATAAGAAAAAAATAATTAAAAAATACTCATTTTTACGGAAATATTCATTTTGAATCAAAGATAGAAACAATTTTGTATATTAGACATTACATTTTGTATGCAAAGATAACTTACTTAAATTATTGTACTTATTAACAAAATACATTTTTATGCACATTGTTTGACCTATATTATTTTTAAATGTCATCTATCCCAGAAATTCTACAGATTTTTAAAACAATCTTATGCATCTAAGTATATATATAATACAAGAAACAGAAAATTATTCAAGTTGTGCGGAAATTAAAAGCTACTTGAAATTAATTATAATAATCTATTCAATTTTTCTTCCTAGTCCTTTTCAGTACTTTATTCTGTGTATAACTCCTTTTCCAATGGCAGGCACTGAATTTGAATCTTTGCCTATGAAGATGTCAGAATTGTTGCTCATTTCGCGTTACCCAGTGGGCACATGTGAACCAAAGTCACGGAGGCGAGCAACATTGCCCACGCGACACTGACACAAATCCGTTAATAGGGTGGGCCACATTCACACATCACACACACACACAACAGAGGACAGCACAAAGAGAGAGAGAAACATCCACGCCCAGAGCGGGATTCGAACCCGCAGCCAATGGCTTCGCAGTCAGGCGCGCTAACCGCTCGGTCACCTGGCCGGCTTCCGTGTATAGCCAGATATGATAAAAAATAATGCAGTTTTCACATAAGTGAGAGAAGGCTGCTGTGGACAATTTCTTACAAATTTGACAGAGAAGATTTAACTTAAAAATTTTTTGAAACATATTTTGTATTTTTCTTTATTAAAATTTGAACATTTTTCTTGATTTATAATGATACATAGAATAATTTGAATGTATACCTATTCAATATTTTTGTAAAGTTCTTTTTATGCGCATTTGCTCCGTGCCAAGTGTATATTGTGAACACGTCTTTAAACTTGTTATTTAATCTATTGTTACTTACTTAAAAAAAGTCAACTCAAACTTTAGTTAATTTTAATTTAAAAATATAGTCTTGAGTAAATACGCTTAAATCCTTATTAAAGCTCAATAAACATAGAAAAAGGATACTATTTAGTATTTCACTTTTGGTATAATAAAGTTGGTTTACAATTATTTGGCCACCACGATATGCAAACAATTGAAACAAATATATATGACCTCATAATAGAACGAGGAAGTTTTTAAATAACGGCAAAATTAAACAAACTTTGTTCACCTTAATTGCAATTATACTAGCACTGAAATATTCTAGGAATCTACAACTTCCATATACAAATCAGCGTGTTTGACTGCGAAGCCAATGGTTGCGGGTTCGAATCGTGCTCATTTGGTAGGGATGTTTCTTCTTGTGCTGTTTTGTGATGTGTGAATGTCGCCCGTGGAGTGGGTAATGCTGCTCGCCTCTGTGACTTTGGCTCACAGGTTTCCACTGGGAAACGATAAATGAGCAACACTTCCGGCATCTTCTAAGGCGAAGAATGAAAATTGACTGCCGTTGTTTTTTAAAAAAAAAAAAACAAATTCTAGCAACAGCAAACTTGTTCTTAGGTTAACGCTACAACAATAACTTAGTATCTAGTGAAGGGCAAGATTAAGTCCACTTTTTTTAATCAGAAGTTAGCATTTAAGAGCAGAATTATTTCTAGCAGGCATAAATGTTAAAAATAGATTTACAAAATTGACTTGTCTGATGTTACACTTCCGGCATTCCCAAACAAAATGTTAACACAAAGACCTTGAAAAAGCCTGGGATTAACTGCATGAAGTGTTGCAGGACTGTACAGGGCGACATATGTCAATCGTTTGCAATGCAATCTGTTTCTTTCACCAAGCTACAATTTTTTTAAAATTTCTCTAGTCGATTTTTTGTAGAAATGTACAAGTTTAAAAGCTTTTTAACAAAAGCTTTTAAGAAAGTTTGGGCCATCAGGATTAAAGTTACATAGAAACAAAAGACCGGAAATGTCAACAAACACATCTGGAAACCCTTCCCCATTAGAAATGATTCTTTGTAACCGGAAACGCTTATCCTATTAGGATATGTTTGAACAGGTCATAATAGGCAAGAACACCTAGCCACGTGCGATGACATTTTCTACCATGTAATCTTATACAGTTATAATCCTATGCACCCTTATTTCCCTAAAAGTTTGCCGCAACCTTTACGCGATCCCTTTTATACGTAACATTTTTAAACCTGCATATTTCGGCAAAAATTGGCTAAAATAACCTGTAGTTTAAAGAGCAAAACCAATTTCATATTTAAAATCCACACATTTGAATTAGGGCAAGATCAGAACAAAGTAACAAACAATTTGTTCCCCAGTATAGTTTAATATATATATATATATATATATATATATATATATATATATATATATATATATATATATATATATATATATATATATATCGTATATATATATACGCATTTGGCGTGAAATTTTATTTCTATATTTAAAGTGTTAGCAAAATGTATGCCTTTCTACATATTCCTTGCATTTATAAACTTAATTTATAATCTTTTTGACCACCACTATTTTTGAAAATATCAAACATATATAGTAATATGTAATTGTAGTATATAGTAATATGTAATTTATAGTAATTGTAGTAGTCCGCATAAGCTTTTTCAAATTACAGCGTATGTTTCTACCTAAAATTGTAATTCAATTTCCATTTTACTACCACTGGGGAAAACCGTGCTCGAAAGGATTAAAAGTTGGCAGGTATGTCTTTAAAATTTCTATTCATCATTGTAATAATAAATTATTTTCATGATAAATTGGTATAATAAATTTAAAAAAAAAATTCTTAAGCTATGTCAATAAAATGAAATTTACACTGTCTAATTAAAATATTTATTACTTTTGAATAAATCTATTTATAAAATTGTAACATTTTTTTATTAAAACAGAACTGCAAATATAATTAATGAAACTAATAAAATATTAAATAAATATTTGCCAAATTCAACAGAATAAAATCTTCTTTCGTTTTCCACTAGAGTATTGATGTTACATTAATGGTTAGGTTTAGTTATAAAGGTAATTATATATTATTTTAATTATTCTTGTTCGATCGCATAAAACGTAAATTTTAACCATTTATTTTAAAAATTCATTGAATTAATTATTGTTTATTAATAATTATCTTGTTCTATCTAGTTAAATTTATATCAATTATTAAAAATATAACAAATTAAAATTTCTTTATAGCTTTCATAAGATAATTTTAAAATAAAACTCATTTTAAATAGTTTTAAAATTTTATGAGGTGAATTTGTATGATAAGCTCATTTTAAAAGTTTTCTTATGGGGCTATCTTTAAATATTAAAATATTTGCTTTAACGTTACGAAGATTGATGATTTCGTTTTTACCAATCATATCATAAAATATTTAATTCTAATCTCTTTTCTCAGGTGCCTCTGTTAAAAAATTTATACGTTGCCTAAACGATGGAAATAAATTTATACTTTCAAATAATAACGCCAAGAATTATTATCAATAACATTTACTTATTTATTTTTATTATAGTATTTTCTCTGTGAGTTTTTGTTTAGGAGAGGAATAAGACGCAACTCCCACTTTGTGTTTAACTAGAAAAAATTAATTGTTGTACCATCAGAATTTAAAAAGAAAATGGCAATATACTGATTAATTGAATTTAGAATTTTAAGATTGAAATGTTCAAATAAAATGATCTAGATACAAATGACTTAAGATGTTCAATGTAAGGGAATCAATAGTTGATAATAAAGTTAGAGATAAGAAATAAAATGTGGAAACGAAAGTTAAATTTTAAATCAAAATAATTATTACCTTAAAAATCCGTATTTGTTTGAGGAAGATACAACAAAAGATGGTATATATGAATAAAAGGAATTGAAAAATTAAAAGGAAATCAATAGTTAAAGTAGAATTTATGTTAAAAATATTATATAAGTTCATTATACAGTTTCAGAAATTTCCCTTAAGTGAGCAATAACTATAAAATATTACTTTTTTTAAATCAACAAATATTTAATTTATTATAAATAAATATTTTAGGGTAAGTTTTTTGTTTGCAGTTAATATTTTAGAAGCTTCAGCAATGCAGATTTTTGGTTTTATTTTAAACAGATTATCTGAGCACTTAAACTTTGACCAGGCATGTTCTTTTGAAAATGCAAAAATTTTGTTTGACAATATAAAATAGCGGATATCTAAAAAAACTGGTGCTTTAAAAAAATCACTTAATGTAAATTGGAAAAAGGTAGAAATATGCAGTTTGCTGCGTTCACCAAATTTTCCCAAGCTTCGAAATCTGTTTTAAAGTTCGTCAACAGATGGCACGGCTGACTGAAAATTCTGAAACAACTTATTTAAAATAGCCAATAGCAACAATGTGGCGCATTCTGAAGAGACATAATTAACAAATAAGCGTTCATTTACTTTAGCTAGGATGTCTTGATATAAGGCTGGAAACGTTTTTTTAAAATTTTATTGTTTAAATTTTTATTATTATAGTCATAAATGCATTTATTGATTTATAAGCCGGCCAATTTTATAAATTTTGTGTAAGAATAAATAAACCTGTGTTAATTAAAATTTATATATGGACTGGTTTCTCACGCAGAACACAGCAAATCGTAAATTTCTCTTTTTGTTAATATTTTTTTAAACGTTTTTCAAATAATTGATTATTTTTTAAACACACGTTTAATTTACTGAACTTTATAAATTACCAACGCTTTATTTTAAAATTGACTTTAGTTCATACTTATAAATAATATTTTCTTTTTATTTGCTACTCGATATTTACGTATACAATATTTCTTAAAAAAATAAATTTTGATATTGTCATCTTCCTTTTTTGCAACCATTATTTTTTTCAAACTTAAGTTTCTTTACAATCAGGTTCAAAAAAGTAACTCCAAAAAACACTTACAAAATAACCTTTTCACGAAATCATTTTTACACTCAGGGAAAAAAAAATGTTTATTCATACTTAAAGCTGTCTAGAAAGATTTTAATTTTTTTCTCCTCTCACAGTTCAACAAAATTTTTTTATACAGACTGTATATATTTCGCGAAAATCTTACATAATTTTGTTTAGAATAATGCCACTTTGCATTCTTTCCATCTTTTTATAAAATGTGTAACATCGTATGTCATTCTTATATTATATAACTCAAATATGTCTACGTAAATTGAATTTAGTTTTCGCGGAACGAAATAAAATATTGTAGGAAAAAAAATGAAGATATATATGAATATATTTTTTTTTATACATTGTATATAACAAACTTGATTGAAATAACATTTAATAAATAATATATACACGAATTTCAGAAATGAAATATCCATTACATTTATACTTTTTTTTTATAGACAAGTTAAATTAAATGCTTGGTGAAACATAATGACAATAAGACACAATTTTGAATTTTTCTGTAGAGTGTTTTTAAGAACATTTTTGGCGAAAACCATCATGATTTTAATGTAAATCTATCTAGAACAAACATTAAGGAACAGTTAGGCGTAAAAATTATGATTTTTTCAAAGTGTGGCTTATTATGTTTTTTATCTTACCTACAAATATCCAAATATAGATAATAACTTCATTTATTTCTGAAAATACATGCGTACCTAAACATTTTTGTTTTATTTTAAAAAGAAAAATAGAAGATCTAAATTAAATCTTATATCATTTTATTCGATTAACTTGTTCGTTTTAGCAACTTGATTTAACCGTTATTTTATGTTAAATCTGGATAAAGCTCAAAATGCTTGTTTGACACAACTCGAAATGCATGTTTAAGAAATGGACACTACTTGAATTGCGCTTTTAGGAAAATGGTTACAGCTTGAAACATATGTTTAAGAGAATGGACACAGCTCGATATGCATGTTTAAGAAAGAAAACATTGCTCAAAATGTGTGCTTTAAAAAAAAAAAAAGCATATAGCATTTGATTCTATTTTCCATTCTTCTTTTAAGAGTATTGTTATTGTTAAAAATCTAACTAATGAGTCCAAATAAATTTATAAAAGCCAATTTTCATAGACTAGTTGGTACATTTTATTTTCTTAGTCTTTTTTGGAAAATAGTTTAAAGGTCAAGAGCTGTTTTTAAAAGATTGCAACAGATACCATAAATTTAGTGTCAGTAAAATTACGTTGTAGGATTTTAGAGATTTAAAACTCACCTCATCGCTTAGAGTTTTGAATACTTATACATCACTAGAAAAGTTACATATGTAATATATAAAATAACATATTAAAATCTTAAAAATAATTAAAAATAAAATGTAAATTGTTATTATTAATGTAAATGTAAATTAATTATTTTTAAGATTTTAATATGTTATTTTATATTGTTTTAAAATACAAATTTGGTTTTTAGCTGCATTGTGCGCTGTACCAGTTTGAATTGGATTAATAATTGTTTAGTTTTTTTCATACCTCAAGTATTATAACTTTGTTTTTGGATTGTATATGTAATATATAGTTATCTCGACACCGAAGATATCGACTTTGATCCGAAATGATCATGTTTGGTGTTTAAATAAGCACGCAATTCCTCGTTTAGTCGTTAAATGTGGTCTGAAAAAAAAAATTTTATTGTGTCCATTTTTAAAACACGCATTTTGAGCTTTGTGCAGAATAAAAAACTCACCGACGTATTGCTTTATTTTTCGAGCAAGAGCGAGGCATGGAATTTCATACTGATTATATAACGTAGAATTGCTCCAGCAGAATATGAAGAATATAAAATCTACAATCCCTGGTCAAATTATTAGACTCACTATAAGATTCTTAATCAGGTGATATGTCTTTATTGTTTTATTGCTTTATAGCTATATAGCTTTATTGTTTTGACGCGAGTGAAACCGGTTTGCACTAGTTTACATCCGTGTATTAATTGGTCAAATTAAATGATATATATTATAAATTCGACGAGTGAATAAATTAGACGATGTATTATATAAACAAAGAATATTTATTATACCAGATATTATATTATTATATTATAATAATTAGACCAAATTATTAGATGCACTATAGTTTTTTTTTTTTAATAATTACATGTTTTACGCGAGTTTATATGCAATACTTTTATATTTAAACATACATACATGTAATGGTCTTTTATTCCAGAGATTTTTCTAATGCTTCCTATTTGTATTTATTTTTAACGTATTTCATTACAATGCCAGAGATGCCAACTGCTCCCGACAAGACAGAATATTTTAAGAAGCGGTAGAGAATTGAAAATTAAATTTGCAGATTTTTGGCTAATTTTTTGCCGAATTTTTAAAAAAAGTTCAGCATGTTTAAAATGCAGCAAAAGGGCATACAACTTAAACCTTTGAACTATGTAGAAATAGTGGTATGTAAAAAACTTTTAAATCGAATTTATTAACCCATGTATTAAAAGTCTACCCCTCGAAAATATTTATCCGTTTTCCGGACCAAGTTGGCATCTCTGCAATGTTAACCAATAGATACGCGAACGTAAACAAGTGCAAACCAGTTTCAGTCACGTAAAAACAATAAAGCTGTATAGTATCACCTGATAATAAGGATTTTGCATAGACTCTTATAGTGCGTCTAATAATTTTTCCAGGGACTGTATATTGGCTCAGTTAAGTATAAAGCCAGTTATCTTGAATATGGAGTCTCCGTACTGTAAAAAATTAAATCCATCGTGGTTAATTTAATAAGTAAATTTGAAAAATAAATTTGATAATTAAAAAGGATAACTCAAGCGACTAAAAGCTTTTTTTAAAGCAAAATTCCTCTTTTTTTCTTTTCCATACTTTACACAAAATCAACTACTACATCAGACTTGTAAACAATTAAGTTATAGTTGGTAAATAAGGGATGACACCAAATGTTTAAAAATGTTGTTGTTTGATTAGAGATTTGAAAATCAATTTCAGAAAAACTGAATAAATAGGCTCGATTTGAGGCTATCTAAGGAGAAAAACGGATATTTAGAATCACCAAGTTTCAAAATTAGTAATGAATTTCGTGAAAAGACTTGAAAAACGTATAAAAGAGGTTTCTCTTCTTTTGCAAGACTGATTCAACTGAAAAACTCGAACGGGAACTTGTTAGTTTTGTACTTAAAAAGCACCAAAATATTGCTGCTATTGGTAATAATTTTGAAAGCCTTGTTTTAAGCCAGTTTTAAAAATAAATTTCACCGTTGGAGAGAAACGTTGTCCTTTTTGGAGCCTAATAAACATTTCGAATAATTACAGTATATTTAAATTAACTTAATTCTTGTGGGAAATAATGGTAGAGCTTGTTTTAAGCGCGAAACAAATGATTTTAGATCATTATTATAGGTTTAAAGGAGAATAATTTTGCAATATGAAGTTATTGACTATATAGTTGTTTGTTTGCAAGGCTGGTGAAAACCTTCGCGTATAAAAAATGTTCTTCTTATGTCAGACCAATTCAACTGAAAAATTTGAACGGGAACTTGTTAGTTTTGTCCTGAAGCAGCTCCAAAATATTGCTGCTAATAAGAGCTATTTTGAAAGTCTCTTTTTAAAGGTTTTAAACTACTTTTAAAACTCGTTGAGAATAAATTTCTGGTCATCTGAGAAGAACACACAACGTAAAAAGTGTGGTGTTATGTCTGCATGAAATGCGTTAAAAACTCTAAATATTGTGTGAACGATTATTTGATTCCAAATTAATACAAAATCGAGTGTCTTTACATCAATTTGCAGCTGGGGAAAGATGATGTGTGTTTTGGAGCTCCGTAAGTTTGGCAAATAATTAGTGTATATTTGAATTATCTAACTAAATTCTTGTGGGAAATAATGGCAGAGCTTGTTTTAAACGTAATTTTAATCTTTAATTCTATAATAATGATTTTAGATCATTTTTATAGATTTAAGGGGGGACCCCACCCTGAGATGGTAAAATATTAACGTTTTTCTTGAATTTTTTTTATGTAATAGAGACAATGCAGAGACTCCTTGTTTTTTTATGTTATTTAGCTACAATATAAGTCTATTTTAAAAAAATGTCTTTTATAAAATAATAAAAAATAAGTTGGTGGCAGCTCCGTGTGTGGCTGGTCATCAAAAAGTAGTACCTCACTGGTCTCATGGATTTAGAAGTCCTGAAACAAAATTACTAAAATGGCAGTAACTTAAAAAAAAAGTTAAGTTTTTCATTAAAAAATATTCATTAAAATACTAATATAAAGTCGAAATATAAAAATATCAAAAAAATCCTATGCTACTTTCTAAAGAATATATTTTTACGTAATTTAAAATAAAGAACAGCTTATTTCGTTGCATAGCTCATGAGAAAAACGTTAGGCCAGGTCAAAAAACAGCGTTTTGAGAAAAACGCGTTTAAATTTTTGTCTTATGATAGGGAAAAACGTTTAATTTCATATATATAATGGTCGATAAATGAAATGCCTACAATAAGTTTCTATATACAGTCAACAGAATGGATGAGACACAAAAAGAATGTCGCCCCACCTAATCCGGCCGAGCTGGCTTTTCTACCTGCTTAGCGACGACTCTCTATTTTCCGGTATAACTTCCAAACGCAGTTAGGTACTGAAAAATCGTTTTACATTAGGAAGGGTACAAAGATTCGAAAAATGCAATAATTTTTTTCTTCGAATTTTTGAAACATTCAGGGTGGGGTCCCCCCTTAAAGGCGAATATTTTTGCAATATGAAGTTATTGACATGCGGCTAGTTCACATGGAGTGAACTGGTGGATGTGTTTTTTGTCAGATTTAATTGACAAACTGATCATCCGAAGTTAGTTTCAGTCCTCTTTGCTAATAAATTAAAAATATTCTTTTTCAAGTACTTTTAATCCTCTAGTCGGATGGATTTGACGAACTGCAATACTAATAAAAACTAATATAAAATGCATGTATGTTTTCAGTTGTATAATAAAACTAAATGAATAAGCAATGCAAAAATACGTACTTTTTAAAGATTATCTGCTTATTATTATTATTTTTTTAAATTTCATCGGTAGTCAGAAATAGAAAGTCACAAACAATGCTCAGTAAATCAGCTGCTAGAGATATAACTATATATACATCTGCAGTGCGAACATCGTTTCTCAAAGCAAGCACAAAATTATTACTTTTAAATATATATAACAGAGTTTCATTCCAACAAATAATAGTGTTACTGTAGAATATCTATCGAAAACTTATTTAACGTATTCATAAGCAGAAAACTGATTTTAATTTTAAAAAAAGTCTCCGAATAAGATAATTTATTGATTTATAATTAATAATTTTCGAAAAAAACGTAAACAAAAGAACTAATTCATGAAACAAACATCATACAATGAATAGACCTAATCCAAACCTGCTTTTTCCAACTGTAAAATAGCAAACAAATCACATTCAATGATCACAGTATTTTTCGATTACAAAAAATAATCAAAAGCATCCATGCACGAAAGGTCTGAAGTTAATTAAAATAAAGAAGCGAAACATTTATATAAACATTTTGCCGTGCTCTTTTTAGGGCAGAACATAAATAAATGGAGCAAAAAATAATTCCAAAAGCCTCGTATTGGCGAATTTCACGTCTTCGCCCATTAAAATATTCAAGATTCACAAGAAAAGTTCCGCTGTATATAATGTTGATTTTCTAGTGCCTATCTCATTTGTATTTTTTTTGGCCCATTACCTATTCATTAAAAGCAACAGGTAGGCTGAGAAAAAGCATCCTTTTCCCCTTCTGTGTGGGTATAATAAATTACATTTCGTTCCATAAAGCATGGTGGATTTTTTTTTTTCTTTTTTTTTTTGTTTTGGAAGGATTTTACTTTTTGCAGAAAAGTGTTGTTTTATCTAATTAATAATTTGTTTCATTTTTCCTGATGAAACAAACTACAACTCTGTAAAAGATTTTTTCAGGATTTTACTGATGAAATTTCCTTTGACAAACATGATTAATAAATTCTTAGACTGAAATTTTAGGCATTAACTTTATTTGAAAGCATTAAAAATGTAAAGCTATATTAAAATAATATTTTATTACGGGAATGTAATGTGATTTATCGTACTGTAAAAGTTTTTACAATTTAGTAATCAGAAAATATTAAAATGTAATTTTAGTTATAATTTTGAAAACGTGTTGTATATGAATGGCGACAAAATAAATAAATAAAAAAAATCACTATTTTAAAATAATTTAAAAAAATGCTATTAATATTTATTGTATGTTTTGTTGCGTAAATAATTTTAATGTGGAATTTTATTATTTAATTTAATAATGGAATGTAAGATGGATAGTGATTATAATTAAAATTACACTTCTAAAAAGTAATTAAGAAATAACCACTGGTCAGGAAGATTGGATATTTCATCGAAGTATACTAGAGGCAAAGAATTTGTCTAGTGAAAAAAATACAAATGTTGACCGATAGATGGAACTGTTCCTAACATAAGCTGCCAAAAAATTTGCTATTTTAAGTAGATAATTACAAGTCATGACTTGCTAATTTAAGATTACATTTCTGTTAAAAAAAAAAAAAAATGTGGGAAACACACAGATCTTGTTATTCTGAGTGTGATAGGATAGTCATGTTGCACTTGCATTTTGCTGGAAAAACCAGTGGATAACATACTGAACATTACTTAAGCAAGTTGTCACCAACTTCTTTTTTTTTTTTTTTTGGCGGTTTCATCTGTTTTTTATTTTTTCAGCTGTTTTTGGTTAAGAACAATTGGAAAACAATTTTATTTTTGCATTTTCAATGGTTTAGACTGTTACAATAAAAATAGTCGCTTTTTTTTTCTATCTGCCGTGGCACCAAATTTTCATGGTGGCTGGGGTTTTGAACAGAAAAGGCCACAACTTGCCAGATAGTTGTGTTGTTGTTTATGTATGCCTGTTTAGGCAGACGGGGTGCGATTATTCTTGTTTTTCCAGTGGCGCCATCTACGGCCAAGAATTCAACTTCTGCCACACCATACATCACATCGGATTATAGGGCGGACCCATTCATACACCCATTCATTCATCCACCCACAGATCGTAATTTTGACCTGAATCAGAGAACGATCGATCTCCAATCCAGTACTCCCAGAGGTATTGATTTGTTATGGGAACATTGATGACTTTTGCGACTCGACAGATTTAACGTGCATCAGTCACTTTACTACACGGGGAGTCTTCGGCCGGCGGGGTTCAAACCCATGAACTCTCGAACATGGGCCCAGTGCCCTACCGACCAGGCTATCCCGGCCTTGCCACATAGTTTACTGAACAATTCATGGCAAGTGCAGCGCCATCTATCATACAATATCTAAAGTATTTTTTCTTTGAAAAAATTTTAATTCTTATTGCTTCAGATTTCCTGTGTTGAAATATTACGTCATTTTTACCAGTAATTCTTTTTACAATCTTTCAAAGATGCAAATCATATTCAAAAATCATATCCCATTGTAAAAAAAAATTTTCTTCATAGAAGGTACGTTTAGTGTCTGATAAAGTTTTGTAACGTAAAATAATGCCTGCACTAATTAATTAGTATCTTTGAAGTCATCTCTCTAATAATTAAGATTTAGTCTTAGAGCGTGAAGATAAAATAATTAAATAAAAATTTATTCAGATTGCAATTTTTTCCCCTTGCACACTGTACTTGTTATTTATGGCTTACCAAATTATAATACACATTCATACATTGTTTCAAAATACAACACTCGCTTTAAAGTAAGTGCAGACACTAATAAATTATCGAGAAAAGATTAACTTAATATCCAATATAATACATTATGTTCTATTATCTTAATAACTTCTAAGAACCAAGAAATAAATAATCACTATATATTTTACAATGAAGACACTGAAATGGAATTCATTGCTGATGTATTCTCATTTGGGAAGTTTTCAGGACTTATAGAATGTATAGAAGTATTTCATCCTAAACTGTATATACATACTTTTCTTAAACACGACTTCAATTTATCTTTTATAATAAATATTGAACTCTACACGAAATAAATCGAATGCTGCTACTAGAATGCTCCTGAAGAGTATTTCGCTGCATAACATGTAGGATGTCATCTTTTATCATGTAGATAGGAAAGTAAAACAAATATATATTCAAATATGATTCTGAAGTACACAAACAATGGATGCTTATAGAAAAGAATAAAAGTAAAAATATTCTGCCATCTATCTTTTCATATATGTTTACTCTTTCGATTTTACAAAAATATCCTCCTCTGTGTTCTTTATTTTATCGACGGTATTTCTATTTTTTATAAATATGTAATATATAAAATGACGAGTTTCTAGCCATGGAAATAAGACTTTCAGAACCTATAAAATCTTTATTTCGTAGCGAAAGGTACGAATGCTTCAATCGAAATATTTTTTCATCAAACTAAAAACTATTGATATGTCAACATAAACTCTAAGAACTACCGATACGTCAATAGAAGTATTTGATCCCTCTAAATGAGTCTGAGCCTATAAAATTTGAGTAATAGTTTTTAAAATTATTTCTTCTAAATTATCCAAGATATAAATCTATCTAAGATATTTTATATTTATTATTTTAATAATTTTAAATTATAGTTTTTATAATTCCTTTCTGTTTATAATTCTTTAGGGTTTATATATATATATTTTAAAAAAATATTTACTAGAAGCCTTATACTTCTTCCAAAATATTTATTAAGCGCTTTAAAATTCTTTGGTTTTTTTTATTTTTTCTACGCAAAATTGAATTTTTTTCTAAATGAAAAGTAGACTTACGAAATTGATAAAATATTTCTTTGAAAAAAAGCGAGCATGCATAAATTTATATAATTTTTTTTCATCTTTCAATTTTCAAAAAATTAGTGATATCCTTGTATAACAACACAATAATAGTATTAAATATGTTAACTTTTTTTTTATTATAGCACGCATTTTCCCTTCAAAACTAATTAATCAAACTATGTAATCAAAACTTAACTATTGCATCAAAAACAATTCGAAAGAAACATGCAGATTTTTAAAGAAAACTAACCTGTTCAGGTAAATTTCTTAATTTGAAACGCAAATAACTCTCACAAAGCAAAGAGAATTTCTTTTTGTTTTAAAAAAAATACTCATGGTCATTAGAGCTACCTACCCGCGGGGCATTTAAGAAGTAAAATAAAGAGAATATTTTCCTTTATACAACATTGCACTCGACGGGATGTTTACGAACCATTTTTTAGGATATTGTAGGATTTACAGATATATTTTTTTTTAATGCTAAGACAAAGATTTTCTTGTATTTAATGAACTAATTTGAGCTAATAAAGGTAGATCTTTGTTTGAATAAGAAGCAGTTTCGGAAGTCGATGAACCGAGAGTCAAGGAAGCGAAGACTCTAGAATATATGGCATAGAAGACATTGTTTATTAAATTGCTGAACTTAATATTCTCCCTCCGGAACCACAACTCTATATTCACTCCTTACTGAGTGACATTACATATTTAGAAACTAAATTTTCTAGGAACTGAATTTAATCACAAAATAAATCACAGGTGTTATTTTTAAAAAAGCATATATTTTTGGTTACTTTTTACCATATTTATTAACGAGTTAAAATTATGTTTACAAATAGGTAAAATCAAAAATATACTCTTTATATACATAAAAACTAAAATTATTATGACAATGAAGCTTGCATGGAAATTATGCTGCTTGATTTTTTCCAACTAAACGCTACATTATTTACCGAGCCTACAAATTATAAAACACCATTAATTTTTCGATTTTTCTTTTAAGATATTTTAATTTATTATAAAACATGGTGTTTGTGAGACTTGCTCATAGATGGCGTGGAAAGGAAACTTACAATAAATATTAAGAAATTTGTTATTGATTTCGGAATGTGCAATGGGCACGTTATTTCATTCATGTTCATCATGGTTTGAATCTAGAAAAAAGCTCATTACGTATAAAATATGGAATATAAAGACATTCATTCATCATTATTTATTAACTGTGAACAATAAGGTGTTCCGAAAGAACTGCCATAAATGTATATTAAGCGTGTTCATATGGGATATGAAAAATGCATATATTTGAGTGCTCATGTGCTCCTTGCATCTATGTTCAGTTTTTGTTTATATTTGTTATCTATCGAACTAACAGTAGATAACACCACGATCGTCTTAAAATCAAGTAGTTCCATGTAAATAAAACATTTTTACTTTATATATGCTTACAAAGGTATTTGTTATGTTGAAAAACTTCAGAATAATGATTTAATTGTTAGAAAAATGAATGTTTCTACAGTTTAGAAAGTAAATGAAAACCTTTCTCCGTTTTGATTTTCATTAATTATGATGTAATGAGTCATAATGACGTAATGAAAACTCCGACGTAATGACGTCGTAATGAAAACTCCGTTTTCATTACGGTGTTTTTGTGTATAAGTATAATAGAAAGTACATTTTTATTAAATCATATATTTAATTCCTTTTTTTTTCTAATCATTTGAGTCTAGCTCAAAATTGAAATTCTTGAAATGAAGGCTAGCGGTTTTATAGACAAAATAGAACTTTAGTTGGCTTTTAGAACCATCTTGTTTAAATGTTTCTATCCTAATTAAATAAATGTAAACTAAATGTAAAACAGAATGAAATCTTGTATAGGTCCTTTGAAGTATAATTAATTTTAAAAAATAATTTTCCCGACAAGAAAAATATTTAAAAATAATATACCTAGTTTCAAAGAATGGAGCTGCGCATAAAAATTTAAAAGCAAAACATTATAGCCGAGAAAATCCGAATATCTTTAATATGTATTTTTTTTAAAGTAAAGAGCTAGTTCCATAATTTGCCCATAAAATTTTGCTACATACATAAAGAAATACAGCAAAATATACAGAAAAAAAATGAATGTTAATGCGTAACATATTTTGCATATTTAATTTATTTTTCAGCTCCAGTGTTAATTTTTAACAAATATTAATTGAATTTCAGGAAAAGGTGAAGAAAATTCCATTGAAAATTATTAAAAATAATTTTTAAAAACCATTATTTTTTTTATAATTGTAGAAAATCTGCCTCTTCAGAAAACATAACGATTGCTATAAAATAAAACTTCCAATTAAATATACACAATACTGAAATTAAATTAAAATAGCGTAAACTTACATCTTTAATTATTTTTTTTTTTTTTGCAAATGCTCAAGTTGTTTAACCTTTTCTAAGATTTTAAAAACAAAACTTTATTTCTAGGTTTGTAATTCTTAGTTGGTCGTCGCAGACATTTTCCGTTTCATTTTTTAATGAATTTAATAATTACAAAGAATATAAATTTAGTAAAGTTAATGAAGCCAATTATTTTATTTCGGTGTATTGCGTAATTTACTCATTAGGTTGTTTAAAGCTTTAATTAATGCAGAAAAACTCTTAGTATTCAGAAATGCCATTTACCGTTCTAAAATTTTGTAATATTATTAAAAGGTTATTATCATAAAGTAATAGTAATTATAATAGTTATAAATGTATAATTTATTTATATGCATTTTCGTTCAAGTGTATATTGCTGTTAAATTACTTTCCTACGTGTTTACAAAAATTTTATACATTAATAAGTATTCTATTGTAATAAATGTTTATGTGAAGAATATACAGCTAATTAATTTACTCAAAAAATAAGATAGTTCCGAAAAGTATTAAATAAATAAACCCAATAACCTGGAGTAATATGATATTGCTTGATCAGGATCCCTGATTTTAAAATCTTTGATTTGAGTCTGGAAAATGGGCGCCTATTTTTAAGCGCTCGAAAGATGTCGACTGTTATTTCAAATTTGTATATTTTTGAAGTTTTTAATCAAGTAAATTCTAACGAGCATGTATAGACCAGGGGATAGAGCCCTCGCCTTTTAATGAGATAACCCAGGTTCGAATCTCAGCTGTGGCTGACTCATAAGAATTCTTCTCTTGGTTCGCACCAACCTCAATGCTGACTTAAAATAGCCTCGGTGGAAGACGATACCAGGGTTAGAATCCTCCTGCAGTCGGACTGACCGTAGGAGCTTTTCATGGTTTTTCTCTCTCTAAATGTAACACAAATGCTGTTTAGTCACATCAAAAGTCCTTCACAAAAACTAGTTTTTTTCTTGTCTTTTGGGTTGGGCTCAAAATTACAAGGCTTCAGAACTGAACTAGTTGTAAACTCAGCACTGGATCGGCTGTTCAGCGCCAGTTATAAAAAAAGATATATTTGAGAAAAAAATATTTAATTAGTTTTTTTAATCACTCAGAGCAATAATATTAGAAATAAAAATTGTTTCTCATTTACAAGCAGTTCTAAAGAAATCGTGATAAAATCCTCAAAACTAATGACTATTTTTTACCACAGGAAAAATATTTCATTATTTTTGAATTTATCATTTCCTGGTGATAATATAAAAAGTATCAGCAAAGCAATGCATTTAAAGAGTTATTGTATTTGCTCCCAGGAAAAAAAAATCCCTATTAGTTCTAGGATTACTGCATTTTATCCCTTGTTATTTCTTACTGTATATGCTTTTCCCCTTAAGGCAAGTAATTTTCCCTAGCATTACATACATCCAGAAAATGCAATTGCTTACGTTTTATCAAGCAGCAGCATCCTATGACCGTAAGAATAATAAAGTTTGGATTATACACATTCTAGAGCAAAAACAATTTTTATTGGGCTATAAAATCTCGACCCTTTTCAACGCACTTAATCAGATTTTCATAAACTGTTTTTTTTTTTTATTTGTTCACAGTAAAGTCGCCAAGATTGGAATTTTTAAGACACAATATTTTATTTAACACTGGTTACTTTAATTGCAATTTATGCGCCATATAAATATAACCTCACTTTCTATGACCATAATTCAAAGTTCTGTTCATGAATAAATTCATAAATGGGCTTTTTCACCATATTATAATAAGAATGGGTAAAAATTGTTGTTAAAAGAGAGATACTGATAAAAGATAAGTCTTAAAGTTTACTTTTACAAGTTGTTGCATTTTTAATTGTAAGTTTGTTATCAATATCTTTTGTTTAAATATTCTGTGAAATTTGCCTATGTTAAGTACTTATTTATTTATGTGTAGTTTATTCTTCGTAAATGATGGTTTAAAATATTGAGATTTAGTTATTGCTAATATTTAAGTTACTCCTTGGGGATTTTAATCTACCAACAAAACGAGTTAAGATGCTAAATTATTGCGGAATTCTATGGCTGTTTTATTACGTTGAAATGTGCGTGTTAGCAATATTAATGCATTTAAAAAGGCTTAAAATTTTAAATTTTTAATTGCATTGCATTTAAATGTTCATCAGTATTATTCAAAATAGTATATTTATTGCACTCAAATTTTACTCATGAAAGGTTTTCATGTTTTCTCAAGGCACTAAAAGCTAAGAGTTGTGGTGCTGAAGCCTATTTAACATTTATTAAAATTTAACAACATATCAAATATTTGTTTAGAATTTTCATATTTAAACATTTACACCTGTAACTTTATGTACAGTATGAAGCAAAATTTTGAGTTATGTTTTTCTGTTCGAACTTTTTTTCTAAAAAAATTTCTTCATGCTGTAAAGTAGTAATTTTTAGCTTTAGTCGCCATATAAGTGGAGCAGCCAATAATAGACATGGAAATTAATTAAATAGAACTCCAAACGAGAATTTGAAAAATTGAAATCAAAAGTTTTGAGACGATCAAGCGCAATTCATGTTTTTAATACTGAACTTGGTCTGTGGCAGCCCAGTGCTTAGAGAATCGGACTCCGAGTCGGAAGGGTCGGGGTTCGATTCTCGACTCCGCTAAGACCCACCGAGTACATGCGATATACATGCTCGTGAAATCTGTCGAATCGAAAGTCCTGTGGTCAGTCACTGAGAAGTATCATGGGTGCAGAAAATCTGGAGAAAACTTCCTTCCCCTTTAGCTCTATGTTTAAATTGCGGAAGTAGCTTCGTAAAAAAAGAATGGCATATCTTCGGATCTTCTTCAGGGATGTTTCACAGACCGTTGCCAATAACCTATTGTGCAGCTCTAGTGCGACGTCAATAAAGTACCTACATATCCATATAATTCCTAATTTAAATATATGTAATAACTTCTCATACAAAAGTGTTTCTATAGCTCTGTGGTTAAAGCAGAAGAATTCGCGTTAAATATGTGGGTTTGAATTCAGTTCCTGACTTTCAAATAATGATTTCGTCATTTTCTTTCTATACAAGCTGCATGCAAATGGTTTTAAACTTTTGATAATTTTGAGCGTATATGCAAATTAGTTTTACTTATTCTTACACGTTCCTAGAATGTTCTAGAATATACGCTGCTTAGTGTGCAAAGCAGGGAAATCATTCTGATGGACTG
Organism: Parasteatoda lunata; assembly: GCA_949128135.1. Classification (NCBI taxonomy): domain Eukaryota; kingdom Metazoa; phylum Arthropoda; class Arachnida; order Araneae; family Theridiidae; genus Parasteatoda; species Parasteatoda lunata. The sequence continues at coordinate 24,944,952 of OX421981.1, read as the reverse complement.
TTGCTTGCGAAAGTAACTAACAGCCATGTTGTTGTACGCAAAGCTCACTTGCTTAATACTTAAAGCATTAGAATTCGATTTGTGTTTATTTTAAATGTGTTTATTTATAAGCACATATAAAATAAATATTTGTGTAAGAAAATATAAAGAAAATATTTGTGTTTATTTTATAAGCTTCAATATGAAGACAGGGAAAAACATGCCTTTTTCTAACTTGTCTTTTGATTACTTAAAAAGCTGAGAAAAAGTTTCATATTTTTCTATTGCCACAAGTTTGGAATTCAACTGGTGACTGCACAGTAAAGAAGTGGCATAATGGAAAAAGTCAATGTCAAGATGAAGTAGTTAGTTGCTGACACAAATGAGAGCGTGAATTATATATGTAAGGAGATGACCACCAAATATGAACTCACAGAGAGTAAACATATCGTAAGACGTCATCTGAATGCTGCTGGATTGTGTGCATGGATTCCTGTAGCAAAACATCTCATCCGGATAAAAAACAGGATGATCTGAATAAAATTTGCAAAGAAGCACGAAGCATGGGCAACTAAAGATTGGACGAAGGCCTTTTTTTTCGACTGATGAAACCAAATTAAATTTGATTGGAAGGGATGGCTAACATTTTATTAGTCACCCAAAAGGTACCAGAATGAATCCTCAGTATTAACTGCCCATAGTGAACCACGGAAATGGATTAGTAATGACCTGGATAACATTCCATCACAATAGACCCGCTTCACACATCGAGGGGACTATGGATCAATATGTTAATAAAAATATTTTAAAGTCCACACTCTAACTTATGCTCGTAAAAAGATGCCTCGTTGGTGAATGTTTCAGTAGGCTAATGATTCTAAGCACACCTGAATCATTAACCTACTGAACAAACAGTGGCAAGTTGGTTTACAGCTAAGAAGATAAAAACTTTAACTGGCCTAGTCAATAACTTAACCTAAATCCTATAAATTTTTTTTGGGGATTCTCCGGAAAAAAAAGTCGGGGCACGGAAGGCATTCTCCAAAGGCTGAACTCCTTTGAATTTCGAAGTATAAAGATATAAAACAAAGTATTAAAATTTTGTTATATTTTGTTACCTTAACATGATTAATTTCAATAATCGTTTAGAAAAACAACAAAATCGTCTCAAAATTGTTTATTTCAATTTTTTAAACTCTCGTTTGGTGTTTGTTAAAGTAAAAATTTTCAAGTCCATTATTGGTTTCTCCCTATGCAAGATGACTAAAGATACAAAATACTAATTTATATCATAAAGGAAATGCTGCTTGAAGAAAAAATCAAAACAGAAAAACGTATTGTCTCCAAATTTTTGTTTCCTACTGTAAAATATGAAGAAAAACAAAAAATGTTGCTCCAACTTGACATTTTTGCTGTCACTCAATATACTGCCACTCATATTAAAATATCACATCTATGTTGAATTACTTGTATTTTTAAAGAGAAAATTTTTCTTTAAATTTATTTTTCTTTTGTAATGAATTCTACAAACAACAAAAAAATTATGCCTCTAAATATTAACAGAATAAATTTAATACTTTTTACGATCCATTTAATAATGGCTAAACGTAGCCGTTCTATGTGGTTTTTTTTCACAAATATCGGATTTTTTAAGGTAGTATATACTAGTTAATTATGAAGTTACTTTATAAGTTTTTAATAGCTTCAATGTCTGAGATAGTTATTTAATTGTTCATATTCTTGTGAACAATAATGATCCACATGCTTTAATTTCCATACATTTGCAAAGTTTTTTTTTATTATTCAAATTCCATTAAAAGAAAAAAAAACTTTGATAGAATATTATAAGGAATTTTTTAGATATTTATCCTTGTTAAAAACAAGAAGCTCAGCTTTTTAAATCAATTTTTTTACTAACATGATTTTGTGTTTTGTTCTTTACTGATGCACAACTAAGGCGCTTTTTTGGTTCCATAATAAATACTCTTAATAGTTTAAAAATTTCTACTAAGCTGTTTTAATATTTATTAAGCGGATTCATTTAGAATTCATAATGTTTAATTTAAAAATTAATGAAAATGTTAGGAAAGTTTATTGGCGGTAAATGATTCATTTTTTTTTATTCAACTTAACCCATTAACGCCCAAATTATTTCTACTTAATATATTACAATGAATCCTTCAAATCTTATTTATTATGACCTATTAAGCGTTTAAAACTTAAAAGTTAAGTCTATTTTGTATTAATTTTAAAATTACATCCCGTCCTCATTTGAGGACACTGGGCATTCCAGTAAGAAAATGATCTCTCATGGATTAACATGCAGATATGATAGTTAGTTCTTATATTAAATCTCTATTTAATTTTTTGGGATAGAATAGACATAAATTGTATCATACCTTAAAAAATATCTAATTTTAGACATCTGATAATGTTTGCGAACATTATTATTAGTATTATTTTTTTAATTTTTGAATTACAAAAGAGGATCAATATGAAAATAACCAATGTAAGTAAATGAATAATACTATGTAATTTTATTTTATGTATATATATTTAGTAGATTTAGAAAAGAGTATTTAAAATACCTAAGTACATAAAATAATTAAATATATATAAAATATTCAGTACATGAAAGCATGTATGGTCACCCCATCCGAATCTTGCTCATCAACCTCAGGAGGAATTGAAGCGATATCTGCCTCAATTTGTTTTAAGAACAAATATTCCTGAGCTTCCTCTATTGTAAGAAATTTACGGGGTATAGTATTGCATTGAATTTTTGAAGAAAATTACGAAAATTTGAAAAACACCTACAAGGTGAAATAATTTCCTAAAATAACGGAAACAATATTTACAAAATGTCTGCTAGTTCTATAATTCACTTACTCTGTCAAAATACAAACACGTATGCATAATTGAAGGAATAAATACAAATTCTGTAAAATTCAAGATTTGCCTGTAACGTCCTGTGTCCTCAATTGAGGACAGTAAAATATAATGCTATATAAAAAGAAAATGTAAAAAACAAATTTATTTAGCGTTATATGTTGAAATATATTCTTAAGAGTAAAACTGTAATAAATAAAATAATTTGCCTTAATTTTATTTGATATGATAATGTAAAAAAGAAGAGACTTGAGTGAGGCGAGAAAAATGACAAATTAGCGATATTAATTACAAACCAAATATAGCAGCCCATTCATTAAAAATATACGGATATATTGATAGTGTTGCCAACTATCTTCCCAGAAAAGAAAAAGTATTTTTAAGATAAAAATAAAAATTTTACATATTACCTGTTCTATTGACTGCCTTCAATTGAGGACAGTGAACGTTAATGGGTTAAATTGACACTAAATATATCAGAATGTTTTTTCAGAAGTGTTCAATTCTATAGGTGAGTTTTAATACTTTCTCAATTTTGTAAAATGGAAAAAAAATTCTTTTATTTTAAAAATACTTTTATTTGGCCAATTTTTGAATAAAAATCATTTAAAGGTAAGCATTTCATGAGTTTATCTGTTTCAAATTTTATAAAAAATCTAAACTCATACTAGATTTTATTCCTTTATAGATTTTTCCTCTCTAATTTCGGATATTCCAAATCAGACAACGAAGTTTATATTTATGTCTTCAACATTGTCAAACAGTTAAACATAGATTTCCAAACATATAATGTTTATTTACTTCCATATTACCAAGATTCTTCCTTTCATTAATAAGATTCATTTCGAGATCCATTAGCATATTGTTTCTAGGAATGTTTGCAACCAATAAAAAATAAAGTCAAATTTTTTTAAACATAAATTAATGTTCCTACATTGATAATTAATATTTAAATTTTAGTTTCAGAGATTTTCAATAGTATATCTTTGACTGATGCAATATTTTTATGAATATAATTTACTAGTTTAATGTATTAAATAATGCATAATACTAGTGTAATATCTGGATGCTCCGAAAATTGGTCGAAACTTTAAGAGAATTGATAAAGAGTATCAAGATAATGAAAATATACCATAGAACATGGGTTTGCAAACCACGTTGAGATTGCGAAAATTGCAAAACTCTAATGCTGGTTTTGAATTCACGCTGGGGAACAATTAGAAAAGACACTGCAAATTCATAGAGGTGATAAAGATATCAAGATAGTGAAACTATTCTAGAGAACATGGTTTCTCAAACCAAGTTGAGAGTGTGGTGCAGGTTTCGACGTCACACTGGAATACGATTTCAAAAGATAATAAAATTTCAGAGATGAAAATAGTTTTTGAGTATAACAAAACTTCATAACTTATTTTTAAACATATTTCTATGAATTCCTTGCAAAGATTTTTTTTCTAATGCCCACCAGAGTTAACATCTGTCAATTCAGGCATTTGCAGGGCAGATTTGTTGGCATCTCCTTCAGGGGCACCATATTAGGTGGGCCAACGTCGCTCCCACAGTAAGGACAGATAGTACAGAGAAGGAAAGAACATCCATGCCTTGCTCGGGATTCGAACCCAGAACCTTTCTGATGCAAGGGCAGTTCCCTAATCCCTACACAGGCCGGTCGGCATTCCTTAAAATGTAGTATTAGAGAAATCAAGTTTTACAAGTAGCTTTTCGACTAGTATATTCTTAGCGTTTGAATTCCAAACCACTTGATAAACTACTAAATTTAAGAGAATTTTTTAATCTACTATATTTAATAGTTTGCTCTATAAATTTATTCAATAAAATCAAGTTAAATTATATAAAAATTTTAGGTTTTTCTTTGTTCATTAAGCCTTGCTCTCTTGAATTTTATTAAAATTTGAACTTCTATTTTTTATTAATTCTCAATTAAATTCGATTAGGGAAATTATTTTCAATTTCTGTAGTTTTTAATTGTTTGCTTAAAATGTAACTTTTGCAAAAACTTACATAAAGTTTTGCATATTCGATTCAGACGTTTACTGCAAAAGTTGGTGATTTTTGCAAATGTTTATTTGAAAAATATTTACTGCAGCTATTGTAGATTAAAAATGTTTGTTGACTAGTAATTTAAATTTAATTTTGATTGATTCATTTCATCTGTTTTTTTTTTCTTTTTCTGAAAAAAAAAAGTGTTTTTCAATTAGAAACTACAATCATCGTATCTGAACCTTAAAAAAATTCGTTTCTAACAATACTGGTGGCTATAAAGGGAAAATAAATTTTAGTAAATATAAAGATAGGTTGAGTTTTTTTTAATTAAAATATAATTTATTCGGCAGTAATATATGTGTAAAATGAAATACTTCCGTAATAATAAAATTTTTTTGGCGTTACTCTTGGCTACAAAATGAAAATGAATTAATTTCCTTCAGTAAAGTATTAGCATAGTCATTACAATTTTAAAAAAGTACTTTCGCTCATTCTTTATGTTTTCTAATTTGAAAGAAAAATAATTAATATGTATAACGCCTTTCAAAGCTGATGAAACTTGCTTGTTTTCTTGATTGGTGCAAAAATTGCAATTTTGTGCTCGACTGAGAAAAAGTGAAGAAAAAAAAGTGTTGAAAAGCTACGGTGCATCCACGCACAAAAGAGGATTTGCCAAGAGAGAAAATCCTCTTTTGTACTTGGATGTTAGATACCATTCAATAAAGAAAAAGAACGACGAGTTTTTTCAGTTTTTTAAAAGTATATTGTAATATCGAAGGCAGCTAAAAACAAGCGAGACTCAATTCTTTCATACTCTGAACCTCAAACTAATAAAAACGAATTTCATGAGGGAGTTTTTATTGTTTTAATGCAACACTTTTTTCAACGCGTTTAAAGCGTAAAAAAACTCTCATTATGTTTCTTTCTTCTTTCTATTTTAATCGTTAGCTTCTTATAGTTTTTCTTTTAAAAGAAATAATACAGAAAAAAAAATAATAAAATCTTCGGCTGAAGTGGGGTCGATGAGAAATTTTATATATATTTATTTTTTCATACTTTTATCTAAACTCGAAATTGTGCGATCAATATTACTAACACTTTTAAAATAAAGAAGATATGCTTAGAAAATAGAGGGAGTTAATATCGTTCATTTATGTTTCAAACAACGAAAGTCAGAAAGTTTCTTCATTCATCTTTATTCCATTTTGACGCAATTGTAATTCACTTTACCCTCTCTAAAAAAATTATGAGCAATTACTAATTAATAATCTCAAGAAACTGAAGCAATATTACCTGATAAAAAAAGTTCACTAATTTCAAAAATAAATAAATAGCAAATAACAGTCAACATATTCCAAGTGCTTCCAAAATATTCGCTTATTTTCAAGACTTGTCAGACGTGAATGAGAAGAAACAAAAGTGATTAGAAGAAACGTACACCAATGAAAAATTAAAAAATAAAGGTGCGAAACAAAACTAGAAAATCCATAGTAACCAATGGAGAAAAAATATTAAAACAATCATAACAAGAAAAACTTCAGTGCCCGAGAGGGGCAAATCAGCGTAAAATGCATTTCCACACCTAATGGAGAGACGCTGAGGAACTAATGTCGTTAAGAAGGGAATCATCATTCAAATAAATAAAACAAGATTCCAAGGCATCAAGAGGAGCTGATGTGACTGGAGGGAAAATAATTATGATATTGTCGAAATTGAATTTATGCCCAAGATTCCAACAATGCGCAGCAACTGATGATTTCTCGAATACTTGATAACGGACATATCTATTGTGTTTCTATTATGTGTGTCTAAAATGTGAGTTTTAAATCTTCTATAATGTGAGTTTTAAATCTTCTATAATGTGAGTTTTAAATCTAACTTTCAAAAATCACTTTTGTTTCTCTTTTTTCTTTTAAGTCTTGAATTGGGAGCTTAGTTTTGAATTGCTTGAAACATATAAATTGTTATTTGCTATTTATATATTTTTAAAGCGAATGAAGCTTTTAATCAGGCAACGATGAGGAAATTTAATTGGGGATTTACGACTCTAATTGGAATAGATAAGTAAGACCTAAGTATAATCTTTATTTTTACTGTCTTTCTTAAAACATTGATAGGAAGGAATTGAGTGATTGATCAAAAAACTTCTGGCCCTTTGGACTAAAATTTACTATAAAATTTATTATTCTAGTATCATGTAATTCCAGATGCTTTCTACCGAAACCGGAGAAAAAATTATATACTGTAATAAAATGAAATCATTATATAGTCTTTCAAAATTAATTTAGCAAAAAAAAAAAAATTAAATAAATGGGTTAGCAAAAAATAACTATCAATTGAGCTATTGATTTATCATTCGTCACTATGGAATGATCAGTAAAATGATTTTTAATAACACTTGATCTAATGATTTAACTTTCACATACTAAGATGGTTCTAGAGTCATATTGTGAATACTTTAATACATTTGTGTATATAATGTTCCCGATTTTTAGTTTAGACATTTTTATTTGGATTTATGTATGTATTAAACACTAAACCATGGTATGAATACAAAACTAAATATAAAAAAAAATAAATAAAAAAAATCTTTTTTAGGGAATACGGGGAAAAATCTGGTAAAAAAAAGCTAAAAATCGACTCCTTTTCAAATTCACATAGTGTAGTTGAAATTTACTATTTTTATTTTTATTTTTCTTGTTTTATAATACTCATAAAAACTAAACTTAGGGAAAATACTTCGATACGTATTGTATAGAAAATTAATATTTAGATGTCTTACAGCATGTATCAAAACGTATTTGGCAAATCAAGGCCAAAAATTTCAATTATTTAATATTTTACAGTAAAATAAAAATAACTAATAGTTTCATCAACTAGTCCATAATTTATTCCCTTGACATATGTATGGGAAAGATTTAAGCAATATTTCAAGTAATTCGAGTCAAAATATTTTGAGATATTGCATTTAAAACGAAGGAAAATATCTCAAAAAATTAGCATTGAGGAAAGAGACAAAAAAGGCCCAATTATCAATGTAATAATGAAATTAAAAAAAATTTTAAATCATAAGTTCTGCTTGATTTAATCTAAAAACAAATGGTTTTAGAAAAAGAAAAATTTGTGTGCGTATGTATATATATATAAACAGAAAAATGAACTTTTAGTCAAAATGGGCTTAAAAAAGGTTTGTCGGATACCTTAAAGAACTAAATTAGATAGTTTGAATGAGTTGTCTTAGAAAGAAATCTAAATTTCTTCCAACATTTACGGGTGAAAGACTTTAAAATTATGAGAACAGCCATAATTTGAAAACAATGCGGCCCTAATAGTCAGTCAAGAACTTAGGCATTTTTGTAGTATTTATATTTTGATAGGTTTCTTAAAGCTAAATTACTATAATTCCTAAATTTCGCTTGTACATTTATTGTTTTTGTAATACCAAAGACAAAAAATTATATAAATATTAAAATAAATATCTTATATTGTGTTCAAAATGTGTGCTTATGTTCAACATTTTAATTTATTCTAAACCTAAAATTAATTTTAAAAAAATACATCACATAGTTTTCAATGTTTTAATGGAACACACATTTTTAACGCGTTCAAAGCTTTAAAAAAAAATCTCTCATTATCTATCTTCCTTTTTTATAATTTAAACATTAGCTTCTTATAGTTTTCCTTTTAAAAGAAATAACAAAAGAAATTAATAAAACATTTTGATGAAGTGGGGTCGATGAGGAATTTTATATGCATTTATTTTTTTATGCTTTCATTTCAACTTGAAATTATGCGATCAATAATATTAACACTTTTAAAATAAAGAGAAGCAACTAAGGAAATAGAGGGAGTTAATATAGTTCATCTATCTCTCACACAACGAAAGTCAATGAAGTCAAAGAGCCTCTCTATTCACACTTATTCCGTTCTGACTTAATTGTAATTTATTAACCACTCTCAAAAGCAATGATGGGGAAGTTTAATCGGGGATCTACGGCTATAAATTGAATAGGCAGGTAAAGACCAAACAGTAGGCGCCATTTTTTCTTCCTTACAAACATTAATACCAAAAGAAAATTGATCAAAAGGAATTTTTTTTTCTAAATACATTACTGGAAATAAAATTGGAGATACGTATATTATGGTCGAATGTGAACTTTAATGTGTATATATGATTCTTTGCGTCAGATCGATTGTAATTATTTTCCATTATATAGGTTCTGTGTTTGTTGGTTGTTGTCAACGCAAGTAATGATGTTTTAGAGACGAAAAATACATCAATTACTTCGACAAATAGCATTTCATAGAAATAATTCTCGCTCATTTTTAGGGGATGTGATTTCCGAAATTATTCTCTTCATATTATGTAATTATGTCTGTATTTTATTATAATGTAATACTTAACTATAATATTGCATTTATCTATAATGTAATACTTATCTATAATTTCGGATAAATATATTGTTCTGTGATAAGTAAAATAATGTGACTTAATACTTAGCAACTTATTTTTAAATTTAAAAAAAAAATGGAAAATGTTTAGTTGTTAACGAATGTAAAATAAACAAAAAATCAGAATTAAAACTTATTTAGTTTTACCAACTATCTCTTTTTAAAATTACACAGTAATTAAGAATTAAATTAATTGCAATATTTTCATTTAAATTGCTGTTATTTTTAAATGATACTTCGTACACAAAATAGTAATTTTTATTTATTGAAACATCTAAAAAGTAATAGAATTTGACTATTTTATTATTTATGCAATTTATAATGTATTATTTTTGTTTTTTATAATATATATTTTTTTGTTCACTATCCCTGTTGTGTTTACTATGATGCGCACTGCTTTCAATTCTATTATTATTATTGACCAATTCTATTATTATTATATTAAGTAATGGTGTTTTTGAACTAAAATAAGACATTAGTTATTTCCCGGAATAGCATCTGATACATTTGTTACTTTTTGATCCCAAGAAAATTTGATCCGTAAAATTATTATTTCGGAGAACTGTTTTGCTCAGACTGTAAAAAAAAGTATATGAAGGGAAATTATTATTTTAGAGTTACTTTTTAAAACTAGAAATAATTGTGAAACAACATCTAACTGTGAAGTGATATAAGAGAAAAACTTATAAAATTATAAATCTTTAACTTCAGTTTGCAGTTAGTATTTTCTTTTCACAAACTAGCTTTATATAACATCTTTAAAATAAAATAAAATTTAAATGCAATATTTAAGTATTTTATTAAATTATTTATTTATTCATATATTTTTGAAATACACTTCTTATGCAGAAGAAAGGGTAACCAAAAGTGTTTTAGAATAGTTTTTTTTCATTTTAAACAGAAAAATCCCTTTATTATTACATTTTTAGGCCAATACATGCTTAAAATGGGCTAATTTGTATCAATTTAAGAATTATAAACTTATTATTTTTGAAATACATGCGTACATTATTTTAATATTCTGGACTATATTTCAAGTTTAAATGCCTTGGATTTTCTCTTTCTTTATTAACATAAGAATACATTTTACCCTTGAGCTTATAGACTAAACAAGAATATATAAGTTTGATTCTTATGTACAGTCAGATTTTAGCAGAATTGTACAAAGAGTATGATTCTAATATGATTACAAAGCTCATGCTACTTTGTTTAGGATGTTACTATCACATGGTAGATAGCGTGCGTATCTGAAAAAAAACCTGTTTGTTGTTTTACATATACACTTCCCTATATATCGTACAAAACATCAATTATTTAAAACCTGTAATAAAATATTTTAATTTTAAATATTAAATTACTCTAATATAAGTCATAAATTAGACAAAAATAAATTGCAATGTAAGTAATAAAGCTGCGTTTCACTGAAAAGCGTTTTTAAGTAATTATTATTTTTTAAATAAATAAAAATACTTACTTTAACAGTATTCCACATGCTTCAAATTAGTTTAAGAAAACTAAAAAGAACATTTTGAGAAACCATTCATGATGATGAAATTATTAATAAAAGTGATTGTTGATCTTATGCATTTTTTAATTTTTGTCATATTTACATTTTATATTATCAAAAAACACCATCAACACAAGATTAGACTTATGATCTAATGTTTAGATTAAGTTCTGAAATTAAATTATTAATGTTCATGGAGTAGAATTTAAATTTGCTAGATAATGCTGACAGAAAGCAAAGTTATGAAGTAAGATAATAAACTTAATGTATACGAACCCATAATTAAAATATATCAAAATACCAAAATATATCCTTAAAAAACGGGAGGGGCAGCTGCTATCTGAAAAAATTATGATCAAAATTGGAGAACAATCGAAAGTATTAGCATCATGTAAATTATTTTTTAAGTGTTTCATCTTATAAGAATCCCTGTAATCATATACTTCTATCTACACTGATCAAAACAATTAAAGGATATTGTAAGTCTTGTATAAAATAACGGTATAAAATTTTTTGTTGTTGCATAAAATGGAAGAAGGGAGTCACAAATGTAAATTTTTCTTCTTTCCAAACTTCGCACTATGCAAATTTTGAGTTTGACGTAGAAGACGACGATTTAGACACAGCGAATTTGATTTGGCTTTAAGCTTAATGTTGCGAAAAAGAATGATCAACGTAGCTCGTTGTTTCGATGGGTGCAATACTTTCTGAATCAGAAGCTCGGAAGGTTATTGGCAGGTTAGATGGCGGCCAAATACAAGCCGAAGCAGCAGAAGCCACTCGAGTTTCACAAAGTGTTATTTCCAGAACCGTTATCTGGAACCGTTTTTTGGAGAATGGAAATGGAGGCCGAAGATCAGGGCAAGGGCGTAGACGAGAAACAACGCCCAATGAAGACCGATACTTAACTTAAATGATAAGACACCAAATATGAACGCCACTCTTCTCAAAACACCTTCGCTTGACTACTGGCACCACAGTTTTGACACAAACTGTCCGAAACAGCCTTCATGCTGTAGGTCTGTATGTTCACCAACCAATGTTGTGTCTCACGTTAACAGCAAGGCACCGTCGCACCCGCAGGGAGTGGGAAACAGAGCATGTGAACTGGAGGAGAAATGAAAGCCACAATACTCTTTTCTCTAACGAGTCGCTATTTTCTGTTCATCCTGATAATAGGCGCATTTTCATCAGGAGGGAACGATCCACTAGAAATAATCCTGCGTTCGTGCACAAAAGTGTAAGATTTGGCAATGGGAGAGTGATGGTCTATGCTGGCATCTCCATTTATAGGCGCAATAACTTCCGTATCATTGTTAATGGAGCTCTGACCGGTCGCCAATATAGGGATGAGATCCTGAGACCCATTGTAGTCTCTAACGCTGCTGCAATTGGCGATAACTTCATGTTATTAGACGACAAATGCTGGCCACATCTTGCTAACTTGGTGAATGATTTTCTTTTGAAGGAAGAAGACACGCGAATGGATTAGACAGCTTGTTCTCCAGACATGAACCCAATCGAGCTTGTTTGGGGCATTCTAGGCAGACGAATTGCTTGGCGCCTGCTACCCCCAGAAACTCTCCAAGAACTGGAAAAAGCTCTTCTGGAGGAGTGGGCCAGAATACTCAAGCCTCTCATAAATAACTATATTGAATCGACTATATTGATAACTGTATTATATCAGCGTTGCTGGCTGTCCGGGGAAACCATACTCCCAACTAGAAACGATTTTCTCTTAAAGGAACACTTTTTTAATTTGTTTTTCTCATATGCACAAATTTTGTTTTTTTTTCCTTTAGCTCAATAAAACGCATTTTTTTCTGTCAAACAAATGTCATTTTTATTTCATATACCCTACTAATTTTGTTGATAATGTATTAATCATTCAATATAAATTAAACCTGAAACATTTTCAAAATATATATTTTTCTAAACAAATTTCTACAACTATTTTCTACAACTATTTACTGCTTTTTCTACAAGAAATTGCTATTGTTTATTATTATCTTTAGAAAATTTGAATCTTAATATATATATATATATATATATATATATATATATATATATATATATATATATATATATATATATATATATATATATATATATATATATATTGTATATTGTTCCAAATTTTAAAGAATTAAGAATGAATAAATGTCATCATTGAAAATTATTACATAGACCACATTAACTTATTGTTGCAGTTTTTCTTCTCACAAAAGGCTGTTTGTATTTCGAAGGTTGATCCACTGTTATGATTTTAGTGTATAATAAGCTGTATTTTTGTAACAGTTATATATTTGTAACAGTTATTCATGACTGTTACATTTCTTTCAACATAATCTTCTCCCTTAATATTGACTATAAAAATGACAAAAGTTATTATGAAAAATTTATTCTTTTTGGGAATAAAAATTATCTAATACTTTAAATGTTACAACAATATGACATTGTTTGGGTTTATGAAAAATTCAAACAATGGACATTATTCATTGATTTTATTGATGACATTATGTTATCTTAAAAATCAATGAATGATGATGTTTTACGGCATTAAAATAATTAACACAAAGAAATCTTGCTAATGATGGTAACCTTACTGTCCTCAACACTTTATTAAACTTTTGTTATATAAATAGCATATTATTTACAAGTTATCTGTGGACTGAGTCATTGGAAAACAACTATATCCAATGTCTTATGCACACTGTCAAATATTTTTATTCTCTAAACTTTCCGAAATTACATCTTGGGAAATCACCTTTCAGAAAAGATACATAAATTTTAATCTCTAGAAAGAGATGGTTCTCATCAACTTAATGACATATATATGACGTTTCTATTTATATCTGGTAGTGTGACAAATCTCGACAAAGTACATGATAATTTAAATGCAATAGTCACATTGTTTTACGATACTCACATTGTTTTATTCGACATTATTGCGTAAGATTATATTTAAAATGCAATTCGATTTTAATATTTTTAAACTATAATTAGTTTTCACTAATTTAAATTCAGTAAGATCACGTATTGTCTCCCATTGAACAGAAAATAATCTTCTTAATTTATTGTACTTTTTAATTTATTGCATTACTTGTTCAGTTTTTTTTTAAAACGATCTCTTAATTCAAATATGTAAAACCTTAATACGCAAAATGGAATACAATATTTAACCAATATTTAATAATTTAATATTAATTATCAATATTAATCCAATATTTAATATATATATATCTGTATAATTTAACGCGCAAAATGTATGTAAAGAAGCTCATGCGTCAGATCATCAAGGATGTGCTAAATAGCTTTGTCAACAGCTTATTATAGGATATTTGATTTCAAATTTTATTGCTGAATTTTATTCTTTTTTTTTTTTTTTTTTTTTTTTTGTTGGTAAAAATAATATACGTATCGCTAGTTTAAAAAAATCATCGTAAACTCTAAAAATATTCAAAAAACTTCTTTCTTAAAAAAATTAATTTGTTAAAAATGGAGCAATCGAAATTTTGCTATTTTATAAAGTATGAGATCTTATGCAAAACTACAGCATCACAGATTGCATGAAACATTGGTTCTTGTTTTTGGTTCTTAAATTACTATGCAGCAGACAGAAATAGTTTAATAAGTTCACTAAATTTCTTATAGGTAATTTTGGCTTTAAAACTAACCTACAAAACTAATCTTCCCGAATAGGAAAAGTTATAATGAATTAAAGGTCACCTATGAGTCTGACCCTTCTCAGACATTGGAACAGAAACATAATACAATAAATTCGATGAAATAATGCAGAGCTTTAAAAAAAAACCAGTCTTAATTGGAAAATTGCATCGATTTCTACCTTATTGGTCATTCAGATTATTATCATAAATGTTGAACTAACAGTCACCGTTGAACCTGATCCATCTCAGACCAGTACAAAATAAATATACTACTAGGCTCAAATATCCTCCACTTCTTAATGAATTTTTTGTATGGAAAAAAATTAAGTTTAATCAACTGATTTTCCATAAATTTATTAAAACTTATCCACCAGGGTTCCAGAATAACCAGCCACTTAAATAGTAAAAGTGTACGGAAAATATTTAATTCATATATATTATAGAAATTTGACTTATTTTCTACAAATTTCATTCTTAACGATTTATGAGTAAATGCCAGGCAAAATCAAGCAAATTAATAGGAAAGAGAATTAAGAAGTTTAAGAAGAAATTAAGAAGTTAATGAAATTTGATCCCGATTTTAGGTAGTTTTAGAATTTTGTTTAAAAAGAAAATAAAGAATGATTATATATACATATATGTATTTGAAATTTATCGAGAGGACATTTTCAGACAGAATTTACAAGCGTTATTTGACAGTTAAAAGCAGTTAATGAACTTTATATTCTTTAATTTAAGTCAAATAAAACTTCACACATATTGTTTTTTTTTTTTTTTAATTTTTTATTAAAAAGAAAAATAGAAGAAACAAAAAGAAGAAAAAAAACTTTTTTTTCTGTGAAGTAGATACGAAATTGTTTAATATTATTTTCCATAAACTGAAGCCTTTATCCTTTATCCATTTAGAACGAATTCTTTTTTATTTTACAAATGAACGGGCTAAGAATTTGTTTTTTCATTCAATTGCGTCATAAATCAAATTAAGTTTTAAAAAAAATAAATATAACTCGATTTATTATAAATATGCTTTTACTCCTTTTACTCTAATGTTTCGTTGTTTTTTCTTTAGATTTATATCTAGCTGTTAATATAATAGCAATTAACATTAAATCTAAACATTTATTTCACAGACAAATAATAATTGTACACCTTAATTATAGGTTTCTGAAACATTTCTGAAAATAAATGAGAAAGTATCTAAATTTAATTAGAGTAAGACCTTATTTAAATGTATCATACTCTTATTGAGCTTCTTTTACACATGAAAAAAATAAAGTAATGAGTTCACATTTGAATTTTATATAGAATCCTTTTACGTTAGTTTTTTTAGGAAAATAATAACTGGTTCGTGTTTTTTTTTTCTGAATTTTTTTGTGCCTAAAGGAACATTTTTATTTGAACAAAGTGCCGTGAATTAGTCTGACAGTTATTAAAAAAATAACAATGATGAAAAAAAACTGCAACAAATTTGTGTAACAGGGCATCAATTTTTCTTGTTTCGTATTTTTAGTTCAAAAATATTTCAACATATGGCGCAACTTATAATAAATCTGCAAATAAATGAAGTTTACATTTGAGTTTTTCGAAGGGTTTTTATAAACGAAAATTGCATTACGATCATATGCCATAATCGGAAAGATCACATATCATAAATTCATAAAGGTAGAAAAGAATCTCAGCACCATCTGTAGGAAAAAAATTAAGTTTAACCGGAAACTCTGGTAGAAAAAAAATGTGCCTCCATACATAAATCTGCTGCAGGAATATTTTTTTTCTTTTTTCAGAAATCCTAAGCTTTTTTTCTCACAGCAAACATTTGAATACCTTTAAAATTAATTTAAGAATTTAGGAGACTAATTTGTCTTAAAAATGTTTCTCTCGATTTGATTCAGACATGTTTATTCAAATGTTACAACATTATTCATTGAATACAGAATTTAATTTCCAGTGTACCCAATGCGACTAGAGTACGTAATTCTAAAAGATATTATTCAATGAAATTAAACTAATGGTAACTAATGTGATTATGAGTGACGGACAGTGTGACAACTTAGATGAAAAACATCAAAACTAGTTTAATTCCGATTGAAACTGTACGATAGCTCTAATGTTCGGCTTTCACCTCCACTCAGTTTTCTTCAACCAAACTGGTTAGGATGGTTTTATACTTGTTTCTTGCTGTTGTTATTTTAACGTCAGGTTTGGAAATCATTTTTCTTTTTCCTTCGTTTTAATGTTAGTTTGACAACTCTAAAGTGAATGTTTTTTTTAAATTATTTTTTATAGAAATTTTTCTGAATATAGATATTAAAACTAGTAGTAGCGACAAATACTGTATGGAATAAGATTTTGAGAATGCGCAGATTATTAGGGAAATAAATTCTTTTGATCAAAGTATATAAAATTAAATATACTTAGCATTTTTTATGCAATCACGTTAAGCTTAAAAGGATCGAATATTTTTATAAGGGAACAATATCGGTCATAGGGTTAATTTTTCATTAATAACAATTTTCTCTAACCACTGTCATTTCCGCTATAGAAGTTACGGCTTACAGGGTTTCAGTAACCATCAGCTTATAGCAAATTCATGAAAAAGGAAACATTTAAAAAAAAAAGTTTGTCTAGTTACTTTTTTAATTTTTTTTTTCATGGAGTCCTTTATTTTTAAACTGCAGATTTTAAAACATTATTTCTAATATTTACTGACTCCACAGTCAACTATTTATTAAATTTTATTAAAAATTTGTCAGAGTCTACGTGATTAATGCTGATTTTGTTGTGTTTAGATTTTTTTTTATCTGAGTGCATGATACCTTAAGAGAACAAAGATAAAAAAAGAAAGGATTTATTAATGTATGCCAGGAAGAAAAAGAAAGGAATAAAAAATTATACAGCATTTTATGCATTTTTTGAAACTTTATGTTATGATAAATTTAATCACATAAAGAAATTTTGTAGTAGGGAAAGGATTAACGAAATAGAGTGATAGGGCAAAACGAAGTTGCTGATTATTCCGAAAATGAAGAATTTGGAGTTAAGTCAAAAAGAGGAACTAACCATTGGGATCCTTACCTTGTAGGTCCTATCGCAGCAAAAAGGGGCGAGAAGTTAGCAAAATAATCTTAACCCTCTGTTCTCAGAAACAACAGATTAACCAAACCACTGCAAAAGGGGGGGGAATTGTATGAAAACAATTGCAAAGTCCTTATTTTGGACACTAATAAATATGAAACTTTAGAGCTAAATTTATTCTCATGGCATTTTTGACAAAAAAATAATAATAATAAACATTCCCAGACATCAGAAAATGTTTCATTAAAAATCATAAATCTTCCCGGAATTAGCTTGGAGAATTTTTTTAAAAAATTCAGAAATATTCACAGCAAGGGCAAGAACGTTTTTTGATAAAATAAATTGAGGTTGAATTGTGTTTCTTCAAGTTACTACTAATTATGCTGCATGGCTTAGTGGATCTAGTCTTGATCCAGAGGTGCCATTTAGCGCGAGAGAGTGAAAGTACTTATGTATATCATGTCGTGAATCAGATGGCAATGAGCAGATATGTGACTCTTCCATGTTTGTCTGCGTGTTGCTATATCTTAGATACACCAAACGAAACTATGAAATAAAAACTTCACAGGTGTATCCTGAATGGAATGAATGTATGTTATCCGGGTTGAGATTCAAACCCTTGATCAGCCAGCCGTTGAGAATTGCAGTTTATCTCTACCAGTTACTGTATTTCCCTAGCTAAGTGCCATCCAGCTAAGGAGCTAAGAGTCTTCAAAATTCTCGACCACAAAATTTAAAAAAGTTAATAACAAACGAAATTACTTGATATTTTTAGCTTAATAATTCAAGTATTTAAGAATATATGCACTAGCCTACAATAATAGAAGAGAAACTTTCAGTTTTTGATGGATTTTAAATTTCTCAAGGAATACTTAAATGATTATTTTGCAACTTTAGAAGTGTTTAGTTTATGCGATTTTTCATTCTTAATAAGATTTAAAGCTTTCAGAGGTTTGGAAGAAATACAATAAATTACGACAGAAATCAAGTATTTTGAACACGCTATGCCAGAAAATCAAGCAAAAACCTTGTGGCTTGTAATGATTACTTCAGTTTTTATTTTTAATAACCGCATCAAGTTTTGTAAACCTTGAGTAAGTAATTATATGTAGATATGAGCATGTTTATAAAAATGTAATTTTTTCAGTTTACGTTTTTTTTTTCTTTTGACATAAATATTCAATCGAATTAAACAAAAGTTCAGGAAAAAATTATGATTAATATCAAAATTGTGGTTTCAAAATTTTTAAAGAATTCGTTAAAGACTGCTCAAAATATGAATATTTAAGCTAGTTCTTTTGCACGGCGCATGCGCAGAAAATGTTTAAGAAATTTTTTTCATTACGATTCCCTAATTTTGTAGGGAATCGTAGTTTGCAAGTAATGATGAAAAAAATTAAATGCTTCAAGCAATTTTTTAAGTAGTTTTTGTACTTTTGAAAAGCTCAAAACGTTAAGGGGTTATACTTAAATTTCATTTTGCTCTATTAAACAAAGTTGATTAAAAATGAGATCGGTATAGTGGGGGATCACTTCTCATTAAAATATGTTTACTTTTACGAGTTTTCTTTCTCTATTCCAAAGTTTAGTTTCCGGACAATTATTGTAAGGTATTATTATTTGCTATTAAATTTTTTCTTATGGTACAAAATATCATTTGCGAAAAACCTCTGTTCGTTTTGAGATTTGTTTTGAAAAATACAAAAACTACTTGAATTTTTTTAAATTTTTAAAATATTTTAATCATTTTTTTATTAGCTGCCAAAGACGATTCGCTGCAAAATTATGAAAAAACTTTTTCAGTGCATACGAAGTGTAAAAGAGCTAGCTTAAGTACTCACTTGCGCAGTTTTTAACGATTTTTTTTTTACATTTTAAATCTACGATTTTGTAATTAATCTAAAAATGTCTTAAAAGCTTTGTTTGTTAAACCACTGGGTATCTATAAAATTATGATGAAAAAACTTGCAGCGAATATATTATTTTTATGTAAAAATATTCATATCTACATAAATATATACTCAAAGCATACGAAACGTTATGCAGTTATTAAAAATAACAACTAAAGTAATCGATACAAGTTACAAGCCTAATACTTGAATGTCTGGCATAGGGTTGTCAATAATACTTGTTTTATTTCGTAATTTATTACCGATCTCTAAAACCTCTGAAAGTTGAAAACTTTATGACTAAGTATGAATAATCGCATGAACTAAACACCTCTGGAGTTACAAAATAATCTTTTAAGTATTTCTTGAGATATTAAAAAAAAAAAATAAAAACTGAAAGTGTCTCTTTCATTATTCTAGAATGCTGCATTATAAGTATTATAAGTATATAGACATTTTGAAAAACCAAAAAAATCACTAGATATAATAAACTCATCTTTAAGAAATGTGTTTTATTTCATCAGGAATTTGATGTAAACACGATCTGGAGATAATGCGTAACAAGCATAGATTCAAATGATGAAACTGTTACATGCTTGTAGTGTAACTACGTATACGAGAGGACATCAGATCAAGTGAAGTGAAGGTAACAAATAGCTCTCGACTTCGGTGACGTTGTTGATCGATGAGAATGATGACAATTTTGTATATGAATTATGTTTGTGCCTCATTTAAATCTACCTCAGAGTACGAAATTGGAAAACTTGAAATTACGAACGCGTTCTTGTAGAGACCCTAAAATATGCAGTGAATCCTGCAGAATGGCTGCTAAAAGTGAAAAATGATATAAATTCTAATTCTAAAATTCTCTCTATTCATCACAGATTTATTATTGAGAATAACCCCAAAGGTTTAGTTTACCATTGCCCACCTGTTGAATGACCTTTCTTCATACAAGCATCTGCAGGACAGATTTGTTGGCCATTCTTTCAGGGGAACCATATTAGGTGGGCCAACTTTGCTCCCACAGTAAGGCCAGGTAGTACAGAGAATGAAACAACACCCATGCCGTGCCCAGGATTCGAACACAGAACCTTTCTGATGTAAAGCCAGTTCCCTGACGCCAACACAAGCAATATCACCAAGGTTGGCAAATATCACCAAATTAAGTAATTGCATCTTAACCTATCCTTTAATCTTATGGTGGAAATGGAACACCGGTGTTCCTTTTACACATTTTTTCTGCTGTTTTTTCTACATATTTTTACAAGAAAAATATATTTTGGTATTTGGTATATAATTTCCCCGACACACAAAATTTTCAGAAACTGTATTGCAATTGACTACTTCTTAACCCTTTGACGTTGATCGCACACCTATTTCCCTTTTATATAATTTTATGAAGCTGTTGTTGCGAGAAAAAATGTATTTTGCTATTTTTTGACTATACGAAATAATCTTACGGTAACTAAAAATTCGTGTCAGATTTTCGGAATTATATTTGCTCTAAAATGTTTTTTTTTTCATATTTTTTTTTCATTGATATTCAAAAATCTATCAAGAGTAGATTTTGTAAATTAAAGAAATTTCAAATATGAATTATTGTTTCTCTTAGATCCAAATAACTTTAAATAAGTGCATATTTGAAAAATTATTGTTTGGAAGTGAGCCATGTTTTGAAAATTTTACCTTTAACGCAAAAAGGGGCACGTGTGCTCGATGCTGTATTTCAAAACCAAAAATTAGTAAAATACTAATTGTAATATTTTTCACTCATTTTGACTAATATTAATGAAAAAAAACGAAAAATATGTTTATTGAAAAATCAGCTTTAAAGGGTTAAATAAAATACCCCGCACAAATCCTATAAAATTCATTTTCTGTAAAATTGTCCGAAAATTTAATGTGCAGTAAATTAAAACAGTCTGATGAAAAGTTCTTAATGGCACAAAGTCCAAAAACTTACTGCGTCCGAGATAAGAAGTCTAAAACATAAATGGTAATCCTCAATTCTCTAATACTGTCACGACAT
This sequence comes from Parasteatoda lunata, assembly GCA_949128135.1. NCBI lineage: Eukaryota > Metazoa > Arthropoda > Arachnida > Araneae > Theridiidae > Parasteatoda > Parasteatoda lunata. Next base: position 24,923,457 of record OX421981.1, on the reverse strand, counting down.
TAGCATTAACCAATATGCACCGAGTGAAGCTTTTCGGATGGGATTTTGCATTTTAAGTTAGATAGTAATAAAAAAGATAGCAGCTTTCAAAACGTCCAAGCTAAATTGTACCTTGCATTACTTTTTCGCATTCACCTAAGACATTGTTTCGGTTTTTAAGCTCATTTTACCACAGAGGCCGTTGCCTATTCTTTATCTCTATTCTCTATTAGCCGTTGTCTATTCTCTATTAGTTTTCGAGATACGTTCCGTATCTCGAAAACTAAACATTTTTGGACTTTATATCAATGAGATGTTTTGATCAGAGTGCTTTAAACTACAACAAATCAAATTTTCAGCTGATTTGGCACCGAATTAATTTCCATTAGATTTGTATGAGGTCCTTTTTTTTAAAAAAAATAATAAGCAATCAAATATAAATTAAAAGGTCTAGAGTAATTAGGTAAAATTTAAATTACAATAAGTTGCCTAAAGATATTTTATTCCTACAGACTAAAAACAAAGACTAGCATATTACTCACAGAACATGTAGTGGTTCCTTTAAAATTGTTATAGTGGTATTTAACTTATCATCAAAGCAGTGGAAATTCATCTGGTTCATCTACCACTTAAATCCTACAAAATTTCACCCCCCCCCAAATAAAATTTCATCAAAATGTTTGAGTTACTGGATTATTGTGATGCTTAGGAATGCTTCAAGCTGCCTTTTTAAAGAGATAAAGCATTTTATAACAAAAATTTATACGCCACTACAAGATTGAGGGACCACTGGATGCAGTGTTCTTGTTATTACAATACCTAAGAAGAGATCGGTTTGAGAAATAATATAACACTTAAATACATGGAATAAATTTAATACAAAAGAATAGAGACTTGACTGCGGTAAGAATTTTTTACTCTAACTTAAGACATTTATTAATGGGTTTATTCTGAGTTTGATTAAAATTTGAAAGTAACAAAATCTTCAGTGAAAAGATTTCAAACTTTCTATTTAAGTCTTGTAAGAATATTGGAGTTTTTTTCTCGATTCGAACACCATTATCTTTTTAAGATCAAAAGCTTTAAATGGTAGCTTGAAAAAAGAAGCTGGGCAATTTTATGCGATGTTTAAGACGTTACTTTTATTTACATTTTTATCATCAATCATTATGTTTAAGAAGTTATTTTATTCTTTTGATAAGAAAGATAGAAAATCGATCACTAATGCTAAAATAATTACATCTTCTATTCAAAGTTTTTGTCAAAAAAGTGTTTAAAAATAAGCAAAATTATAGTAATTTTTCTTATATTTTCATTCTGTTTGCAAAAATATGCATGCTGAAAAAGTTTTGAAAGCATTGCGGCACTTACAGTCAAAATGTGAAATAAAATATACTAGTGTTGCCTAATTCAAGTTGCATTTTATTGAAAAGATGTAAAAATTTTATGTCTATTTAACATTTAACAAAAGGAAAATTTAGCAAAAAAGACCCCTAATAACCTTTAATCTAATGATCCTTTTCAGGTACTTAACGATTTCATTGCTTCTAGGAACACACAATAAATAATTTAATAAAAATGAAATACAAAACTTGCTTTCTCTTAATAATATAATAATATTTTTTAATTATTTTTATATTTTAGGATCTTAAATTTTTAAAATATGCAAATAATCGCATTTAAAAAAAAACAGCATTAATATTAATTTGAAATGATGGTCAAAAGCTCAGACTTATTTTATCATGTTAGTAAATTGATGTTTTTAGTAAATTAATAGTTTATGCACAGGGAAAAAAATCTGTTATAATTCCCCTACCGTATGACAATGAAATTTTTAGTAAAAAGAACCCGTAATTTTGGCTATAAAAACAAAAATATATGGTATTTAAACCATTCATTTAGTAGTTTTTCCGTTCATATGGCAACGGTTTACAGAAAATTCGGGTATTCAAAACTATAGTTCTCATTAATATATATTTAGTAAAAAATACAAAACTGAAAAGAAAATTTAAGCAATTAAAATGGTTTTTGGGCCATGCTCTAAAGTATGATAAAATGACTAAATTTTACCGCATTTACCATATTTTATTACAGATAATAAAACCATATTTCATTGCTAATTTGACGAAAACATTACCGAACTTTTTGACGTTTCCATAGAGGCAAAAACACACAAAAAATACCAAGTTCTGATACTTTTGACCATACTTTTTCCAAGTATGTAAAATCTCAGTAATTTTTTATATATATTAAAATGATAAAATAAATGTAGCACAAGCAAATATATTGTTTCTCAAACTTTGATTTTGAGTTGGTACTGTTCAAATCTTAAATTGTATCAAGAGAAAAACAATTTCGTTTTTGTGGACTGTAGAGCAGCGTAATTTTTTGTTCCTATTTTTTGTAGCGTCACTTCAATTTTCAAAGCATTAAGAGAGCTGTAGAGTCCAAATCGACACTGCTTTGTCTTTTATTTGATTTCGGATAACATTATTACTCTATCCCACAATTTCTGTCAAATTGAGTCTTACTAAGCATACATCGAAAAGACGCCGTCTGTTATTTTATAAAACGTATTGAATATATTTGTTATAATAAGGAACGATTTATTCGATTTTTTCCCTGGGTATATCAGCTTTTATATTTTCTCCTGAATAAGTTTTTTTCTCTATTTTGAAAAATTTGTAAGTGGTACTGCTGCTGTTTTGGGTGTTCAACTTTACTTTACATTCTGTCTTACAGTTAATAAAGAGTATAACCTAGAATTTTTGAATCACAAAAGCGTGGGAAAAATGTTCAAGAAGTATGATAGAATAAAAAAATTAACTTTTGATAACTGGTTCGAGAATAATTATTTATCAATCTTGCCGTGAAAAAAAGAATTATCGAGGGTTACTCTGCTGCCCTCAGAAATGCACAGACAGAGTTAAAACTTGACGAGTGGGATGGACTAATTCATTGTGAATTAACTCACTAATTTATACTGTGAATTTTGAGCAAGTATTTTTAAAAATCTTAGTTTTTTCGAATGTTATAGCTATTTTTGTGTTTTATACACTTCTTTTGTTTTAAAGAATAACTATTTATTATTGTGGAAAAATTTATCTATCTTGATATCTTCATTTTGTACACTGAGTTGATGTTGAAAGTAACAAAGAGAGAATTTAGATGCTGTCAGATGTAAATTCAAACATTTACATTGAAATATTTAAAAATATGTATATAAAAAAACTTAATACAAGTTAAAAGTAGTTTCCTATTTGGATATCTATAATGATATAAATACCGTTAATCCGTAAAATTTTTCTTTTTATGTAATTCGATCATTTGTACTTATGCAGTCAAAATGTTTTTTTCGGATAGAGTTGATTATTATTAATGTTAGTAAATCCTATATTTCGTTGCAATTAACATTTTGAAAAAATATTCCAGTACAGTAATAATTATGTATTTTACTAAAAAAATGTTCTTTGTTTGTGTGGGAAATATCAAATTATTGAGAAGAAAAAAAAATAACGAGAAACAATTGTGGGAATCGCTATAAGAGGCGGACAAGGAGGATATATATATATATACACCAGTGGTGGCCAAAAGTGTGGGCATTTTTTGAGAGTTTCACGTTTTTCAACTTCGTGTGCTAGTAGAATATAATAATTTTCACTTAAATACAAACGTTTATATATCAAATTGAAGGTAATTTAATGTAAAACTTAACAATAAATACAGTATTACAATATCTGTATTACAAAAAAAGTTATGCAACTAATAGTAAGATCTATCTTAGATTTGCATTTTTTTAAAGTGATACTTACACAATCAATACTTAGTAGGATAACCCTTATTTTTTAAGACAGCTTCACAGCGTCTTTTCATCGAGTGAACGAGTGTTTGAAGTCCATCTTTCGTAATCACATGGCGCCAATAATCAATTATAGCTTCAATAAGTTGTCTTTTATTGGATGAACGTTTTTTTTCGTACAAGAATTTCCAAACGTCACCACAAATTTTCAATTGGATTGAGATCAGGGAATTTATTTTTACCGGACAAGTTGCGCTATGAGAAATCTGATTTATCGTAAATTTTCTAGTATTTAATACCGCAAAATCATTAAAGCACTCTTATTAAACAAATATTACTATAAAAATCATATCTTACCAGATATCATATTTTAGCTTAAAAATGGATTTTACGGCAAACTGCACTTTACGTATGGTACACTAAAAATGCAGGTATTGTATACAGTAATTTAAAAAGGCATTTCTTACAAGAAAATTATTTAATTTTTATAATACACGATAGATAGATTGGTTAAATTATAATAAAATTAAGATTAGTATAATTATGTTATATATATGAATATTACAAGTGATGAAAAATTAAGATTACAAAATAATTATTATAATTTCATTATTACTAAATGTAAAATACGAGTATATAGACGAGGTAATCGGCAATAGTTATCAGTATTGCATTGTTATCTCAAAAAAGTGTTATTGACTGTTTCATGACAAAAATGAAGATCTAAAGCAAAGTATTTACTTTCATTTCACTAAAAATTACACACTTCAATGTTGATACTAAAAACACGATAAAAAAATTACTGCCAAAAGATAGTTTTTATTTTCTCACCGTTGTCTTAACATAACCTCGAAATATGTTTTAGATTGTTTTTTTGTTAAGTCCACCGCATCTTGGTTACAAAAGGGGTGTCCCATAAATATTAAGGATACGAGTATACTAAGTATTCTGTCGATACTAAGTATACTGTCGCACACTTACGTATTAGCACTTTTCGTCTATATTACTTAGAATAGTGATTTCCTTCAAATTTAATGGTATCGTAATAAAGTGTTTGAAATTGTGTTCTGTTTCTGTCGAAGTTGAAGCACATTATTGCTTAGTTAAGAGAAAAAATATACATTTGCCCGAATATATGTTTAAATTTTACACTATACAAATTTTTAATATGGTGATCAAAAAGTAATCATTACATACTTATCAAAGAAAAAAAAGTGAGGTAATTGTTGTGCTGCATGGATAATATCGCATTAAATATGCATTTTGTTTTTTCTGATATCTCTATGTATTCAAGTTTACTATTTGCTACTTTTTCTTACATTACACTGTTTAAATATTTATTCAAAAATAACGTAAAACAACCACCAGCTTCAAATAAATCCATTCCAGTGAGCAATTCTATTCAAACTCGAATAAATTCCATTAAATTAAACTTTAAGTTTTCGGTTAGAAACATTTTTTTTTATCTTTTCGTTCTTAAAATCGTTCACAATTTTAATGATTGCAAAATCGTGAATACAAAACTGTATGGCTTTAAAACATTTTACAACTTTTATAGTTTAAAAAGAATAAAAAGTTAATTTAACTGCACATGGAGCTTGTTTGTGTTTGAGTTGTTGCGAATTTAGTTTAACTATTTTTCTTTATTGAATTAATTATTTTTCTTGCGTTGCTATCTATCGTGAGAGATGGATATTACTATTTTTTTTCCTTCTCTGTCAAGCAGCTTGGCGGTGTTGTAATTTATGCTTGAACGACAGTTTCGTATTCTAATAGTATAGGGTCACCAATTGGGAATTGCAGGTCCCGTGGAAAATCTTCAGATGTAGGAAGAAATTTTATGGTGTCATCACTGGGACTCTAACCCCATTCAGCCGGTTATAAGATTGACAGATTAGTCCCCTTGGCTGCAGCATGTAAAGTGCGCAAAATAGAAAACGAAGCTTTCTAGATAACTTTTGATCCAATAATCGGATCTTCACGTTCCAGAACTTAATCACAATAATTAAAGGGAGTGACCTCCACTATGCTAAATAATTAGTGCAGACGATATTTAAAGTTACGAAATCAAAAACTTACTTTCTTTGAATAAACATACTTTTTTACATGGAAACGAATTTCTGACCCTCCAAATATAGGGGGTAGCAACAATCTGAGAAATATGGTCCCTATAGTTTAGTCGGGTGAGCGATTCAAATTTTAATGTTAATTTTTCTTTTTGCGTAATTCGTGATGTCTCGAGAACTTTTTTAGAGAATAGAAAATTTTTTGCACACAAGTATAATACTCGTTTATTCAAATATAATTCAATTCAAAATATAGCTTTCGGTAAATACTTATTATTTTTTATTATTTAATTTAATAACAGTCAAAAATATTGAATCGAGACAATTTTTGACATTATTTTAAGGATTATAATTTTAAATGGCAAAATATCAAATTTGAGCGAAATCGGCTTAATAGTTCCCACGACATGGAATTTTGAAAAAAGTCATAGTTTTTAAAATAACAATTAAATAAATAAATATTTAATCCTTTTTTCTCCAAGAAATAATCTTTAATAATGTACTAAATCTCAAATGTATCCCGAACTATATCGTTCTTCTTTATTTTTCAAATAATTAAAGCTTTTAACTACATAGAAATTTTATCATACAGAAAACTTAAATAGAAACCGTACATTTCTTATCCCTTGTTTTATGACTTTATTTTGAGAAAACCGATACGCAATGAGACTGATTTTTAGTTGAAACATTGTATTAAAGACTATTTTTAGTTCCTTTTGAATTTGTAATGATTGAATGAAACAAGGAAGTCGTAATTCATAACCTTTTAGTAGCTTGCAGTCTTCCCTTTTATCATTAGAAACGAAAGAAAAACGCCTTACATTTTAATTACCCATACAAGTCATCCATGTATAGTCCCAATTATACTTTTCTCAAGTAAGTATGTAAGTAAGTAAGTAAAAAAGAGTGAATGTTTTCACACGCTTTTTCAGCTTTGAAAAACTAAGCAATTTGTTTTTGTTCTTTGGATTCGTACTATAATAATGCACATAACAGAGGTACATAATTAAAAATACTTAAAAAATACGTTAAAAAGTACATAATTGTTTTAAACTTGAACAGCACAGTATAAATAATACTGGGGTAAGTTGTAAAAACTTAATTAATTTTAGCTATTTTTATTCTATTTCAGGATTTTTTTATTTTTTTTTTATACTTTTTATTCATTTCCAAAAATATGAATATGTTAAAAAAATCGATATGTTAAGAGCGTTCAAAGATATGTGCACATTTTTGTGCACTAGAAACTTCTCGACATTTATTACCATTTTAATAGTTTTTGAAGCATATATTTTTTTGGTTCTCTATCTTTTAATTATTCATTTAATATTTTTCTTATTAATTAACTTTCCTTATTTCAAAATGTTCAATAGTTTTAGAATTAATTATTACATTCATATGTACATTATACAGTGACAGATACTGCTATAGTAGGTCATAAGATAGCTCAATGATTATTTTTAGTTACTTAATTACCCTAACATGAATGATATCTATATGAAGTGACTAATTGAATCCGAAATTCCATAATCAGATGCACATTTAACATGGAGTATGTTTCATATCGCATGAATGCAGCTTAAACGAGGAGTGCTTGGTTGTCAATGATTAATTACACTCGTATTTTGACAACGAAATTATATCAACCTTTCACATGTAAAGTATATTTCCGTTGATGCTTTTCTCCATATCTATCAAAATATATTCCAGTATAAAATTATTACCAATCTGGCTTAACTTGTATCAACTACCCTTAATTAATTATTTTAAATTGCATTTGATATATATAAATGAAAATGACGAGGCATGCATTCATTTCGGAATCGTGTCTAATCAAATATGAATGATATTTAGTAGCAATAGTGAGGTATGCATTTTATGATTTATATTTTTATATTAAACAAGAACAAAATGATAGTGGCTGAATATATTGGAAAGAATTACTGATTCTATATACATACTGTAAAAATGGATACTCAAATTTCACGAAAATTTCTTTAATTTTGACTAAAGCGTTATGACAAAACGAAATGCGACAAGCAAAAATTTGGTCAAAGTGACATTATTTCTTCGAGGAAACAAATACCTGCAAAATTAAAGAAATATTTCATCATTCTACTTTCTGTCAGAGCAAAACAAATTCTTAGCTCCTAATGTATCTAACGTTTCAAAAAATCAGTATATATATAATCAGTATTTCTAATAATTGGTCAAAGTGACGAAATAACTGTCATTATTTCTTCAAGAAAACAAATTACTGCAAAATTAAAGAAATATTTCATCTTTTTTTTTTCTGTCAGAGCAAAACAATTCATAGCTCCTAATGTATCTAACTTTACAAATAATCAGTATATTAGTATAATCAGTATTTCAAATAATTTTCTAATGATCGTGTGTTGCGTATCGGTGGATCACTTTTGCGCAAACAATACCATAACCGATGGAATAGAGAGATAAATTACACCCATGCCGGAGGATGGATTCCAACCCGTGGTCTTTCTGGTACGACTCCAACTCCTTGACCAACTTGACCTGTTTGTTCCTTTATTTTCGATTGTCTAGTCATCATTCTAGTTTAATCACTTTAGTGAAAACTCTCCCACAATACACTGTGATGAGGTTTCGAGTTAGGGATACTTTTCCATCAAATTTTTAAGAGTTTGTTTCAAATCACGTGATTTCGTTACGAAACATTTCTCAAAATTCACGAAATACAGCTCCAAGATTACTGATTCATCAGAAATTAGAGTTTTATTTCGGAGAGTGCGTGAGAAAAATAACCTAATACCATAAAAATAAATCAATATAATATAAAATAAAAAAATATTTTAACTCACCAGCAGCCAACAACACCGCAAATCTTTTTAAGGAAGTAATTGGGCTCATTATAACAATGTGGCGAGGAGCAAAAGCTGCTGGTCAGGCTGATATTGGTTTGAACTTACACTATCATCTGGAACAGGTGAACTTAAAATAAGAAAAGCATTTTAAATATAACAGCTATCAAGTTTATTCCGAAATCATAATACAACCGACTTAGTTTCAAATCTGCGTACATTAATACCACAGCATCAACAACCATCCTTCCAATAATTGGATTGAAGATTGTGCGTCATAAATGAATGAAAGAGTCAATTACGGTATAGGCAACGTGGAAAGTGCAAACCACAATAAAGTAAATGCAAACGAAAACTTAAAATTGAGCTAAAACTTGATTATTAAAATAAATTTGAAAATTATTACAAATATATTTTGCTTTAAACTGATTAACTTTATTTTAAAATCAGCAGAAATTTCAAAGTATAGCATTCCAAAACGTATATTGATCAAAACCACCCTATTCTCTGAATCTCAAACCTTGTGATTAATTTTTGGAGGGAAATTTTTAAGACAAAGTTTACGAAAATAACCCGAAACCACGACTGAATAAAAGACGTCCATATATATTCATCGAGTTATATCCAATAAGCTACAATGTACCAATTTGCGGAAAATATAACGAACATGCCATAAACTGATTCCAGATAACATCAATTACTCTTAAAATTTGTATAAATTTTTTTAACCCAATCGTATGAAAATTTTACTTTTTTATTTCATATGGTTAATCTATTTTCATCCCGTATATATGTAAATTATATACATAAAAATAATTTATGTACAAAAGAATCTGGACAAATTTTTACATTTATATTAATTGTAATAAAAAGCTTAAGGCAATATAATGATCGGTCACAGTTTCCAAATTGATTAGGTGAACTTTTTTTAGTGTCCATCGAGGATATAAATCTTTACTGTATTTATGCTTTCATGTAGGGAAGAGTATCTAATCTGGAAAGCTTAGGAACGGAATGATGTTAGTATACCATGTTTGGAAAACCGTAGATCACAATTGCTTTTGAATTTATTAAATAGGATGATGATAGAAAAATAGTCTAAATATTAAATATATAATGACCTTATATGTTATATATATATATATATATATATATATATATATATATATATATATATATATATATATATATATATATATATATATATATATATATATATATATATATATATATATATATAAACGTAAACAACGTAAAAAAAGTATTTAATTTAAGGAATAAAGAAAATTATTTATTTTTTGGCTTGTATTGAAGTTATTTAGTTAATTAACTTTCGGTATTTGATAGTGAAGAAAAATTAAAAAAAAAACTGTTAATATAGAATTATAAATTAAAAAATGTTATGATTAGAAAAATATGAAGAAAATCATAGAAATTAAATAATAGACTAATTAAAAATTTTAAAAAAAAATATTTAATAAATTTAAGTCAAGAGTGCATAAAATAATATGAATAAAAATAATTTAAATCAATTTTATTACAGACTTAATAGTTTAAAATTGAAAATTTAAATTCAGTTTAATAATCCTCAATTTATTCAATGAAGCTTTGATACTTCTCAATTTTTTATCCACGGAAGTTTTAATTTGGGATATTTAATGTTCTTGAAGTTGCTTAAATTAGCTATCGAAAATTTTATCTTGAGCAAGTTATGTATCGTTGGTATAATTGGTTTATTGTTTTCTACTGTTTGACATATAAACGATGGCTTTACTGTCCCATTTTTATAATCTGAACAAGTTACTTAGCAACAGAATAAACTTAGCGCTATGACCACATCCAACCACATTTTTTTTACAAACGGTAATAAACGGTAAAAATAATTTTTTAGACATATTTTAAAAATGATTCTGTTTTAATTTTATATCTTAGTAATTAAAATATGCCAGAGGATTTTATATGTTATTAATTTCAATGTCAGGTGTATTTAACAAATATAACTTTTACATTAAATGTTTGTCATAAAACTTATAATTTATGACACTTTAGGCACACAATATCATGTAATTAAAGTTTGGATGGATGTAAAACAAAATCAATAAAACTAGTTATGTTTAATTAAATGACATGACACTATTACAACGCATAACATTAATTAATAACATGAAAGTTTAAAAAATTTCAAGACTCGTATTTAATAATATTTTCAAAATAAATCTTTCAATGCTAATCAGTTATTTTAACACGGCAATAGTTTTGTTGTCATAAGGATTTTAATAATGAAGTTTATAATTGTATTCAAAATATTGTTTACAAACAGTTATTATACAATTTAAACTATGCTACTTATTGTATACAATACCATATAAGTCACTATCATTGAGTCAAATGCAAAACAAAAACTGTTAAAGTCATAAATTCACTGCTGTTAAATTTATAAACATAAAAGTCAGATTTTAACAATTTTCTGAATTCACATTCTATAATATTTAAAAAAAAATTTCTTTTAATAAATAAACTGAAAATTCGTACAAACAATTCATTTTATTGCCAAAAACTATTTTCAAAATCAACTTTAAAAATAAATTATTTTTTAATTAGAAAAGTGCTTGCTCTAAACAATCAAAACACAAAGAAATAACACTATTTAGAATAAGCAACACAATAACAATAACTAAAGTTGAGACAATTGCAAAACAAAATCTATGAAAGGAATGGAATTAATTTTATTCAATTTAATGATAAGCCCCCTATCTAAGTTGCCTGTTCAAATGGCTTCTTTTTTCTTTTTTTTTTTTCAAAATTATATTAAAATAATCAGGCGCATGACTTCAGAGTTTCTAAAACAATTATTTCACTCCCTCAGGAGGCAAATTAATAATAATCATTACTTGTAATTACATGGCTAATTTACGCTGTATAAACGTTTTTATAAATATAAAAAAATCACAACTTCTTAAAATTAGTTTTGATGAATATAATCGAGTAAAAATAGTTTAAAGCTCATTAAGGATCTATGCATTTAATATTTAAAATGGATAATTTCTTACATAATTTTACTATGCGTATAATACTAAAAGAATACAATTAATATCTAAACAAAATGAACAAAACTTCTTTTAAAAAAATGCGCTAAAAAGCAGCAGAATTTTCAAAAAAAGAGAGAATAAAAATAGAAATAGAAATAGAATAATTTCTATTTTTATTTACTATGCGTATTTAATTTTATTTATGCTCCTTAAAAAATTTAGATTCAACAGTGGGTACACAAAAGAATAACTATTGAGATTTCCCTCTATAAATACTTTAAAAATAATCTTATATAATAAACTTTACAATTTATCGAATTTACTGTCGTTAAGTATAAATTCGTTTTTAAATTTAAAACATTTATGGCTGTTAATTCACTTTTAGAATTTAAAGTATTATAAGCATATTAACGAGCTGTCAACAATATTCTCTTTTTTCAGATATTAATTAACGCAAATTGCTTAATTTTGTGCATTTAATCAAGTATTTAAGGATGTTGTTCTTTTCAATGTTTACATGAATAATTAATATTTGTGTAGTTACAAGCTGGTTATACACTATCAGCAAAATCAGATCAAACAATTTCGATACCTTCAACCATGATTCGGTGCAAGTTTGCTGAGACTTTAATATGGTGTTAAATTTAACCTTCTTTCCGCTCAAGTAGTGCCATAACACCGAGTTATCTAGTTTGTGGTGTTCTGAACAGCTCCATAATATGGTCCAAATTATGACGGAAGTTGTGACAAATTGGCACCACGATTTAATGTTTCCGTGTCCTTCGAAATTTGTAACAGTGTAGTAGCTGGTATTAGTTTATGTCAGATATTATATTTATACACTGAAAAAAAATGTCTTCAAAACTATCAGAATATGGTAAAATGCACCGTGTTTTTTGCTGCGAAAACACCAAAAAAAATGGCAATTTTTAACTAAGCGCTATGGTAGCAATTTTAGAGAAATTAACAATTAAAGCTTATTTGTAACGAGTGATAAAATTTGGTAACTGTGGTAATTTTATTCTTTCTTAGAGCATGACAAAACCATATTCGGTTAAATTTGCTTTGCCGTTTTGTAATATTTGCTAAATATGCGGTTTTACGAATTATAATTTAAAAAAACACATTTTCCAGTAAACTGCTCCCACATAAATGGAAATTTACCAAATCAATGGTTTAAATACTGTATGTTTTGGTTTCATTAACCAGAATTGTGCTTTTTTTCATCAAAAATGGCATTGTCATACATTTTTAACCATATTATGGTTTAAGAAACTTTATACTTTTCTAACGATGTTGAATAAAAGAAAACTGGAGTTTGTGGTCCCAAAAATTGAAAGCCTATATTAACTTTTACAATATATATTTAAATAAAACGATTGATCGATATATTACAAGACATACCTTTTTCCATTCTCCTAACCTAAGTTAAACCTTTAACCACCTTTCAGACTGTAATGTTGCGAAATTTCTTAAAATGCATAATAAACTAGGTAAATTCTTTTTTTTTGCTTGTTTTATTTTGAATAGTATGCATCAAACAATATCTAATATTTTCGCATTGAATAAATATGCAATAGGTTTCTCTCAAAAAGCTACAGTTTTTATGCAATTTAATAACGCACTCCTAATCAGGATTTCTTTAAAATTCACTAAAGTGAATGCTAAGTGCCTTCTTCTCTACAACGTAAGACGTGGTAGAAAGTTGATCATAATACATTTCATTTTAAGATACGATACGGTAAGTTCACAAGTTTTTTTATCTTAATTGTTGTTTTTAAAGGAACACAAAAGTGTATATATGTATGTAAATAAGCCGATATGTTCGTTATAAACATGCACAATTAAACAAAAAAATAAACTAAACTAAAATAACCATTATGAAAAAAATGTAGCTCTCCTAGCAAAACTTATTTCTGATTTGAAATCCCCACACCAGAATTAAGATATAGTACCGGTCTAAATAAAAGAAGAAAAAAAAAATCACTCCCAAGTGATATTATTATACCCCGATCATATGTAATTCTAATCAAGGCAGAAAGCTTAAACGTTTTACAAGACAGAGAATTCGAGTTAGTATCAAGCCGTTAGTTAAACCAGTATATAAGCCAGTTGACAAGATATCAAAGCCATCACATCTTAAATAACTAAGTGATGCTGGTAGTAACTTCGCATTGTCGCGGTTACCTCACTCAAATATCCAAAATGTATGGTGATTATATATTTAATGCACTGTCTCATAGCTGTACTTCTTGGATAAAAGCAACATTATCTAACAATTAAAAGTTTATAAATGCTTCAATTTCACCATAACCAAAGCTGATAGACATTTAGGTCTCAAAGTAAGTTGATACCAAATTTTGGGAAATTGCTATAAGATGATTGACCACACATATAATGGACGGACATGAAAACTTTAAGCTAATCGGTTACAAATATTTCGTTAAGCCACTGGTTTATCAAATGGACAAAATTAGAAGAATGTTTCTAAGAATTACTTTACTTCCCTATCTAATAAAATGGAAAAATCGGATTTGCCATGTGGAGAAGACTGCAGGTTAAGATACAACTTCTTACACGCCGAACCGTCGGTGGGTTAAAATTTAATTAAGACTTACTATTTCATAGAATGTACGCAGAGAAAAGAAGTGTGGACAAAATTTAATAAAATATTTTAAAATTTATCGTGTTTCTGTGTCTCTAAAGGAAAAAAAAATTTTTTTAATAAATGTGTGGTAATAAGAATTATAACTTTGAAAATATAAAGTTTCGGTAAATCGTTGCAACGTGAACGGAAAAATTACCAAATGAAAGGTTGAAATACTGTATATTTTGGTTCTATTAACTAGAACTTTTTTTGAAAGAAGTGCTATTACCAGACAGTACGGTAATTTTACCAGATTTTTTTTTCTCCGAGTAAGAAATTTTGGATTGTGTTGAACCATAATATCATACAAATTTTCTGTAACCTTAATATGGAACTAAGATTAATCATATTATGACAATTCCTAAATTTGATTACATAGTACTACGGTTAAACCAAAAAAAGTAAACTTATTTACTAAGCTATGATAATAACTAAACTAAGACACTTTATTTGATAGACTATAAGAAATTTTAGATTGTGTCGGTCTTAAACTGTATGACATGATACTATTATTATACTTGAAAGGTAACCTTATTCCATTAACTTAAACTATAACTAAACTAAGAATTATATTAGTGAACGTAAATGGGAACATTATTAATTTTGTAGAGAACTCGACCCGTATTCTGCCGTGCAATTGAAAAAACAACCTAAGTACTTTACGATTGATTCCGATAAAAGTTGCTTGACAACTTTTCTCCTTCTATTGATACTGCTATGAACGCTAAAATAAACTTTCAAAAAACTGGTAAAAACAAAATTTATTTTTAAAATTTATTTTTTGCAATATATTGCTTACCATATAAAGATAACCAATATATAAAAATCTCAATGTTGAACATTCCGTCGCTTATGTTGATTTTTCAATTGCACGGCAGTATTATATTTCGAAGTATCGACGTTACGGTTTAACCTTGAACAGATTTTTTGGAGATCGAAGGATTAATATTTTGTTTATCATACGCAGATGAGAGTGCTTTTTAAATACTATCTTTTCTTTAATAAACAAATTAAACATATAATTTCTAAAACAAATTACGTTCATCTTATTATATATATATATATATATATATATATATATATATATATATATATATATATATATATATATATATATATATATATATATATATATATACACTGGTTATCATAAATTAAGGAAAAATCACAAAAATAGCGATAACTCTTTCAAAAGTCAGATCAATGGAGGCCTGTTCTCTTTACGGATGAGTCCAGGTTTAGTCTAGAAAGTGACAGTAGACGTTATTTGATATGGAGAGAACCTGGGACCCGTTATCATCCATCAAACATCCGTGAAAGAGATGCATACGGAAGAGGCAGTGTCTGTGTTTGGGGAGGCATATCCTTAGGAGGGCGCACATACCTCCATGTCTTTCCAAGGGGAACCGTGAATGCTCAGGTTTATCGAGACAACATCCTTGATGCTTATGTGCGCCCATATGCCGGGGCAATTGGTGATTGCTTCCTGTTACAGGACGATAATGCAAGACCACACAGAGCTCGCATTGTTGATGATTATCTTCAACAGGAAACAATTACTCGCATGGAGTGGCCAGCTCGATCCCCGGACTTGAATCCTATCGAGCACGTTTGGGATGCTCTAGGGAGGCGTGTATCTGCCATCAATCCGCCCCCTCAGACCCTTGCCACGCTTGCAACTGCTTTACAAGAGCAATGGCTCTCACTTCCTATTGAACTGATAGACCGCATAATTGAAAGCATCACACATCGCTGTTTGTGCTGTATTGCTTCTAGAGGCAATCATATTCCATATTAAAGGTACTTTTTCTATTGCAAACCGATACTTCCAATTTGTTTATTTTATACATGTGCTAATTTCTATACTACTATTAATGTCTGATAATTTCTTTTTATGTTGTTTAATACCTTACTATGTGTTGTATATTGTGGGTAAGTTTCATAAAATTCCATGTGTAATTTCTTGAGTTATCGCGATTTTTGTGAATTTTCCTTAATTTATGATAACCAGTGTATATATATATATATATATTTGCAGCTTTTTAACAACGTTTATTGAATACAGAATTAATTAATCTGAGGAATACTTGAGAACTTGTACAGTGCATGAGGGTATTTTTCCAAAGCTGTAGTTAGATGACACTTAAATTGCATTTGAAGACAGAATATTTTTTTCGTACTTTATCTGAATTTAAATACACCATCGTAAGAATAACATGTCCTTAAATATATGTTTAATTTATTTATTTTTTGGGGTGGTCACAATCCTTTTAAACTAATTTTATAAATCCAAGATATGAAAAAAGCATAAATTTTGCTACCATTTTAAATATAAAACAAAAAATCTCACAAAAAACTTTAAAGATTGGAAGCTATGCTGACCAGGCAATTCTGCTCAAAACCTAACCTAAATTGTACCAGGCACTAAAGGTAAAGAAATAAAGCAATCTCATTAAATTAAATTAAGTTTGATGCAAAAACAAATAAAAAATATGTGAAACAAAAATGAAAGAAGAGGAGATTGTTCACTTTATGGTAAAAAAAACGTATATACATAAAAGATGATAAAATAAGATTATATTTCAGACTAAATTAGAAGTATTCCGCTACGTACTTATCAGCTAAAAATATGGTCAAAATAATTCAGTTTAGAATATAAATTTCAAAGTTCATTAATGCTTTAAATATGCTGCATCAACTTTTTTATCGTTCTTCTTTCAGTTTCTGAAAGATTAATTTTCAAAGATATTAAATTATTTTTGCATAAAGTTAGAAATAAGTAAATGGAATTATAATACACGCGTCATTTAATATAAAAAGACTTAAAAATTCATTCAACTTCACTCTAAATTATAATCCTTTTTTAGAAATTAAGAATTTATTTCTTAAAAATAATTTTAAGATATAAGTATTTTAAGTTTAAAAAAAAAAAAACATCTAATCTAATTACCTATGCTACAAAGGATTATTGAAATTAGAAATTGTACTTTCAAAACATTTGATTATATAATCCTAAGAATTATTTTTACAGAAAACGCTCTTTCTTGTATTAATTAAACGTGTATGCTGTTTCGATTAGCTTTAATGTAAGATCGATATTCGCTGCAAACGTTTTAAAAATTTGCAAGATTTTTAGTTTCTGGAATGTTCTCAGGGATGTTATTACTGATTTGAGATTAAATAAAGTATTTAATGGATATTTGATCGCATCGCTGAAATTCCTAATTAAGTGAGATGAAATCAGAATAGTTATAAATGTTTCTTCTTGGCATGTTATCATAGTTAGGCTATTACCGCATAATTACACTTTAGAAGTCTCTAGGCATTCAAAGAATTTGCTGAATTGCGATGAAGGCATGAAATAAAATTGCCAGCTTTAAATATCCTCTTATGATGATATGTTGTTGCATTTAAGTTTTTTTTCCATTCAGTCGACGGCGTATCCGGATTTTTTGAACGTGATAAAATAAGTGTAGGTAAAGCTTTTTAATGAAATTTGTCTTGTTTCTTGATATTGTTCAAATCGCAAATCAAAATTAGTAGGAATAAAGTTAATTTCATTTGATTGATTAGTTTTGTTACTATTTTTTTAATATTATTTTGCTTCATTCTGAAAATATTGATTACTTCTTTTTTATCATAGTTATTATAGTTTTTTTTTTTTATCACAGTTATCATTTATCATAATTATCATTTTATCATAGTTGGGCTTTGACCACACAATTCAAAGAATTTTCAAGGTAAGAAATATAATTGCCAGGTTTCAAAATCAAAACTCTGTTAGGATGATGTTTTAAGTTTTTTTCTCATGCAGTCTACGGCGTATTTATTTTATAATTGCGATAAAATAAGTAAATAAAAAGTTTATTATTAAGATTTTCCTAGTTTCTTTATAAATTTTAGTGTTACTGAATACAAAAAAAAAAAATGGTGGTGGTTACTTTACACCACGTAGTGTAAAAGAGCATTTTTGTGTAGTGGAGCAATTAATTTTTACCACAAATAACTCTTTACCACGTGTTTACTGCTGTCTTTAAGCTTAATATCGTATCAATACTTCTGTACCTAAAACTTGATAGTACAAAACCAAATTATTACGTTATATATGTACAATGTTCACGAACAGACGATATCATATATATATATATATATATATATAAATATATATATATATATATATATATATATATATATATATATATATATATATATATATATATATTATATATATATATATATATATATATATATATATATATATATATATTATATATATATATATATATATATATATATATCAAAAAAGGATATAGCTTGAAATTGGTTTTTAGAAGTACGGATCGCGCTTGAAATGCTTGTTTACGAAAATAAACACAGCTCAAAATGAGTTATTATGAAACTTACCACAACAAAATTAAGCGTCTTTCAAGTTTTTAACCAGATTTTAGTAACTAAACGGAGCATTTCATGATTATATTTCTTACTGTTTCAAACACTAAGCAAAATCTTTTTGAGGTGACGTAAATGGGGGTTAGTTCCAGCAAAATAGTCTTTCACGAAGACTAGTTTTCCACACTGCATGATGTAGGAGTACCCTTGTCTTCTGGGTTGAGTTCAAAATTACTAGGGCCAACACAGCGCTGAAAATTAGTATTCGTAAGCTCAGAATTGGATCGGTTGTTCAACACCGGTTATAAAATAAAATATAATTACGGATTAAAATCCTGAACTAATTGCTAAGTATATTACAGATGTAAATTTTACGGCACTGTCTTCGTTTTCTGAAAAACAATAAAATGAGTTTCCAAACTCTAACAACGAAAATTTACGATTACTTTTATAATTGTATAGCGCATGTGCGCAACCTTGTTAAAACAACTGTTGACTTATAAAGTTTTTCCAGAAAAAAAACTCGTTTAACAAAATGTACCAAGTGATATATTCAAATGGATAATATCAGATTACGAATTTATTTGAATTCATTAGTTTATTCTTTAAAAAAAAGTAAAATTATTTCAAAAAGAATTTTAAAAACCAGAATCAAATGCTATGAAAATTTTCTGAAATATCTGTTTCGTAAATAACAAGTCCATTTTCGTAAACATGCGATTGGAGCTATGTTCATTTTAGTAAACACGCATTTAAAGCTGCTTCCATTTTCGCAAATTATCGCAATTTTCGCACTTAGAGTTGTGTCCATTTTCGTAAGCATGCATTTGGAGCTGTTTTCATTATCACAAGTATTCTTTTGGATCTATGTAAATTTTCGTAAACACGCATTTGGAGTTGTGTTCATCTTCGTAAACATGTCTTTGGAGTTGTGTCCATTTTTGTAAACATACAGCTGACGCTGTGTCCAAATAAAAAAGTTCACCATCAATCTACATTTTAAAGTCATTTTAAATTTAACCATTTTTCAATTTCGTGAAGCAATGATTGAAAGGAATTTTTTCCATACGCTCTTTGAAAAATGATCAACGATTCAATTTTTTCATTTTTTACAAGATAAATAAATGAATAAATTATTTTCATTTAATTGATAGCAATTGGAGCTCATCCAAGTTTTGTGCATTAAAAAAAAACTATTACGTTAAACTCCAATTAAAATATCCCTTTTAAAAAGAAAATAAATCTAAACATTACTCCAAAGTTTCCCATGCTTTATCGACAGCCGTTTTTAATAATGGGAAACATCATTTTTTTCTTGTTTTCATTACCGAAAAAACTGAACAAACGAACTCAACCATTCATTTGAAAGAAAAAACATTTTCTTAACTTTCCATCGAAAATAGTATTTTTAAATGAATCCTTTACTTCATGAAACACTCGATTTGCTTTTCGATCATTTACTTCATTTTGATTTCAGTGAATTTATTTAAACCAGTCGAAAAAAAATCTGCTTTCATTTCATATAAAAAGTAATTAAAACTCAATAATTATTTAATAAATTCATTTTTCAAGATTCAGAAATTTTGTACATCTTGAAATAAAAATAGTTTTAGAACAAATTTTTTATTGGAAATTAAATTTTTCAAATACAATAAACTTAAAATTATTGTAAAAAATGGTGTAGGAAAAGATTATTTTTATATATTATGTTATGCATCCTTTGAATATTAAAGAAAACATGAAATTGTTTAACCAAACACATTTAAAACAAAAAAAATTTGGACACTTTTTTCCACCGCGTGATTATAACTTAATAATTAGTTAAGAATACCTAATAATTCCTTTTCAAAACCCGATCACATTTTAACAACAAAACGTGGTTTATAATTCTCACGAAATATCAAAAAAAATACCAAAACACGCGAAAGTAATAAAAGTAGAGTAATGAAATTTAAGAGTGCAACTAGTTCGAATATTATGAGTATTAGTTCGAATATTATATTATACAACATTTTTTGATCAGGGCACCAAAATTTTGAAAACACTGGTAAGGTGGCCAAGCGGTTTAGCGTGCTAGAAGCCAATGGCTGAAGGTTTGAATCCCGCTCAGGGCATGGATGTTTCTATCGGTGTTTTGTCCTCTGTTGTGTGTGATGTGTTAATACGGCTCACCCTATGAACGGGTATCTGTTTCAGTCTTGAGTGTGTGTAATGTTGCTCGCCTCCGTGACATTCGTCACCAGGTGTTCAACAGGCAACGAAACAATTTTTCTAACTAAAAAACTTTTCCATATATATTCATGCATTTCACCAGCCATTACACCCTTTTTAAATGCTTGTGTTAAGTGTTGTGCACTCGCAATGTACTTTTAACATAAATTTGTTAAATTATGAAATGAAAAAAACTGTGCTTATATGGGGTCTCAAAAACATATTAACAAGGGAATGTAACAAATTCTGATGAAGCATTATCGAGTTTAAACAGAGAAAAATAAAAAATAAAAAAATTTGAAAATCAGCATATATTAGGAGAAACTTAAAGCACTTCAGATCCAAAGTACACATTTATGCATTTACCAAATACTGTTAACCTACAACCTGAAACGTTTAGTGCGGGCGGCCAATTGGCAGAGTGGTTAGCGTGCATGACTGCGAAGCCAATGGCGGCGGGTTCGAATCCCGCTCAGGGTTGGATGTTTCTCTCGGTGTGTTGTCCTCTATTAAGTGTGATGTGTAAATGTGGCCCATCATATGAACTGGTTCAGTGGCAGTGTGGCGTGGGTAAAGTTGCTCTTATCCGTGAACTTATCATTGAATTTCATCTGCAACTTCGTCAAAACTTCAAAAATTACTGGACTCAAAGAATTTCGAAGGCAAATTCTGAAATCACAAACATCGCACAAAAACTACAAACGTGCTGTAAATAAATCCATGGGGTTTCTGCATGATTTTCTAAAATTTCGATATTTTTAATAAGGTATTATTACAAGTGAATTTCGAATCAAGCTATGTGGATTATAACTTTTTGATTCACGCGTTTAATTTACACCAATTTCGTCGTGAATTCACATTGTTTTTCCAAGAACTTTTTTGTCGTTTATATACAAGGATTTTGACGCAATTTTAAAATCCTTAGATTTTTAAATCAAAACTATTACGACTCATGATTCGCACACATGAGTAATCACCTATCGATTCCATCACTTTCATTTGATTTCGCATTGCACTGATTTCATCTTAAATTCATGTGGTTTTTCAGAAATTACCGTTGCAGTTTTCCACACAATGTCTTGCAGTTTAGCTACATTAATTTAGATGCTGTTACGCAATGAAATTTCGAATCAAGTGCGTCAATAACTTTAGATGACACACTCATTGATATGTGCCAAACTCGTCAGATATTTACTTTTTTTATACTTTTTCGGAAGTTATACCCATGAATTTCAAAATAATTTTAAAAATTCGGATATTTTTAAATCAAAATAACATGCATCTCGAATCACTCATAGGAGTTCAATCCTTTCGATTATCGATCACATCAGTTCGATTTCGCTTCGATTTTATCGTAAATCCATATGGTTTTTGATCGCAATTCAGCAGTTGTTCTTATGGATTACTAAGTAATTATCTAAATTTCGATTCTTTTTAAAAACACGATATCATTGCAAAATTCGGCAAAATTCGGAAAAAATGCGAAGATAAGGAAAATAGGATTTTTCTCCGAGGGTTATTGAAAACACAGGCCAAAACAGTAAAAAAAAATACACTTGAGTTCAATTTTCAGATTGATTTCTGTTTACATAATTATTGAACAATTAAAAATTTCAGATCACAATTAAAAAATCTAAAAATATATGGAACCCCGATGAACGACATTCAAAAATTATGGATTGACAATGGAGACAGCATTTTCCGAACTTGTTTCTTAGAATTACTAAAATATGCAATACAACTTATTTTCCTTAGTGCTAACTCTTTGTTTATTTCAGGCTAACCATTAAAAGACTTCGTCAACAATAAAAAAATTTATTGCTATGATTTTCATGAATTTTGTGACTTTATTATGGTTTAAACAAGGCTGAAATTTGATCTCTGGATTAATCGGCTGAAGTGAGGATTAACTGTTCTAAATTTTTCTCTAACCCATCCCAATTGGTTGAATCCCGTATTCAATAGAGAGATTTTGCAAAGCACTCACCAACCTTACCCGCAATGCTAACCTTATTTCTTACCCTTTTGCCAAACTGAATTTTGCTGGGTTATTTTCATACACGCACAATGAATCTCAAATGACATTACAGATGGAATTAGAACCGTGACGCTTTGTAAAAATCACTCTAACTTCCTGCAATAAACGTTATTAATCGAGCAATAGCCTTTTAGCTTAAAAAGTGCTAAGGAAAGAGATACTGGGTAAGTGTGTTCAGGGTAATGACTCATACTGTTCAAGTACACACTGTTCAAGTATATATCAGGCAATGGTGTTTAATCTAAATAAATCATCAGTTTTATTGAGTTTTGATGGAGAAAAAAAATCCTGTTAAAAATACTACCATGTATAGTACTGACATTTCTGTTAAAAGAAAAAAAAAACATACCAAATTGTTGATAGTAACAAAGTTTCAAAATATAAGGTATTCAAACCATTCATTTGGCAATTTTTCTATTCATATGCTAACGGTTTTCCAGATATTTTCACAATTAATAGTTCTTATCTCCACACAGTTAGTAAAAAATACACACTGAAGAGTAAATTGTACCAAATAAATTTTTTTTTATTCCCTGCTCTGAGGTATCTTGATTAAATTATTAAATTTTAACACAGATTATAAATCTATATTACTTAATTTATCAAAATCATTTTCAAAAGTCTTCGATAAAAATTACCTAGCCTTTTCTTCTTCCCATAAAGCAAAGAAACACGGTCAATTTTACCTATTTCTGGTAGTTTTTACCATACTTTTTTTTCCCTGTGTAATATAATACATATTGTACTGGGCAAAGGATATTTATGTATTCAAAGACAATACATTGCATTATCAACTGGAATAAGGTAACGTAAGACTTTCACCAAGAAAAATTTATTAGACTCAGTTTTAGTCTGTTAAAGATGTATGGGTCGAGATTCTTCGAACTTGGATTAATGTCGTTGATTGTTTAAATCTGGAAGCAAATTTTAATTCTTGCTTCTTTCTTAGCATGCGCAATCTACAGAGTTATCTAATTATAAAGATTTAAAGAAGATCTAAAGTAAATCTCTTTGGACGAGGATGAAAAATATCCACAATTAGAACTTGATAAACTTTAAGAAATATTTGAAATATCTGATTAATGTTGTCACATGTTAAACTATTTTCTCACTCATTATTATTTTTTTTTTGTAAGTCCTGTTTAACTGTGCCACTTAAAACGATAGAATTATATCTTCGCAAATTACCTTTAGTTTCAATTCCCATTTTGGTTTAATTTATTCAAAATAAAAATATTATTCTTAACTCAATTCTTTCGAGTCTTAAAATGCTAGGATTAGTCCCTTTAATGTTATTCAAACTTGTAACTAAACAACGTAATTGGTTGAAGTAAAGCAAAAAGCTTGCAAAATTTTTAATTAATTTTACTTCACCCTAACAAAACTCTTAATTAAGTTTCATGTAATATCTATTTAACTTAGTGTTTAGAAATGTAAAGGAACAATCGATTTTATGCAAAATTCTTTGAATAATTTCCACTTTTCATCCTTTAACGAACAGCTCAAGCTAAATTTACATTCTGAGGTTTTAACGTGTATTGATTTTTCATTTTAAAAATAAAATGTTTATTTTCATTATTATTATATGTCGAAAATTTCATTGCTTTTCTTTTTATTAAATAAAATGTAAACTATGTTACAGTAATACTCAGACTTTGAAATTCTATATCAATAAAACTGAAAAATGATTCTTATTTAAAATTTCTAATTAATGCATTTATTATCAATAATGTATTGAATTTCAATATTTTTTTTAAATATAATAAAAATATTACAATGAATTGCCGTTTGAGAATTAATTGGTTAATGTCTTATGATAAAATGATTATTTTGAAATTATTTGGTGTATGATATTATTTGTTTTTCTTAAAATAAAATCTATTTACAGTTCTAAGAAAATTTTAATTAAACCATGAGAAACTTTTTTTTTGAACCACAATTAAAATAGCCTTCTGCTTAAGTAATTACTTACATTTAATGTTTATTTTCATAACGTTATAATGCATATTTTATCGTAATAATTTAATGTTTATGTTAGTCGCTACTATATATGAGTTTAATCATTTCTTTATTTTGTTATTAATTTATGATAGAGAATATTGTAATATATATTCTTTTTATTTTTTGTATAGGTATAACTTGGGACTATTTTTTAATCACGTAAGCTAAAATTTTACATACTACTTGACATTTGAGAAAAATAATTTTTATTTAACACATTTTTAACTGGATTTTTTTTAACAGACACATAAAACATTGGGACAGGTACCGTTTGTTTACATTTACTAATAAATTGGAAAATGAGATTTTCGATAATCATTAATTTGAACATTGGGTTATTGACAATTATCGAACGGCATTCAAATTACATGAACTCCTTTTACGTTCATCTTTTTTCAGCTCCCTTCAAATTTTCATGATTATTCGAAATAAAATTTTATATACTGGCCCAAATCAAACTAATTTCATCAAGATTCGGCCAAAGTTTTTCCATAAATCCTTTATAAAAGAAATCAAAACCAAACTTTTTAAACTGAAGAACTTTTAGGAATCCCGTTTAACTAAGAATGGGTTCGTAAACTTGATGGTGTTGAACTTCTAATCATCAAACTCCACTTAAAATGATTAGCTTTGGCATCATTCTCAAGAATAGCGACGCTAAAGTGGCTATTGAGTAGATTTGAAGGCAGACAAACATTGATTATTTCAAGAGTGCAATTATTTAAGTACACGAACAGGTCATCGAATTTCCCTAATCATGGAATTATTGGATGAGGTGGTGCCATCCTAACTTTGCTTAATATGTGTGAGATGAATTTGTCTTCTCGTCAAAATCCCTAATATAACGAATTGAGGCGAGGAAAATTCCCCACAAATCAAGAAGAGACTCTACCAATTCCCATTGGCAAATGTTCTCAAACTGTTCTAAAATTATACGGACGAAAAACCGCGTCTTATAAGTGAAAGTAGGGAAAAATAAAGTGGAAGTAGGGAAAAAGGCGGTTGGGGAATCGCCAAACTGATTTCCTGGAAACGTTTTGTGGAAAAAGTTCATCATCATGCGCGAGGTTTCGAAGCCTGAAACAATCACTTCAGAGCAATAAAATACGAGTTTACCGACGCGAAAATCGCGAACTAAATGTAATAGAACGGAATTCTGTTAGATAGGGTGAGGGGGGAAACGGTGTTAGAAAATCGAGGAGGGGTTGAAAAAGAATTTCAGAGGAATAATGAATCCAAAAGAATAGGACGAAAAACCTATCTGAACGGAATGCACTCTGCCCTTAAATAGTCTATCGTAGAGGGAAAATTGCAGATTGAAAGAAAGGGTAAAATGAAGAAAGAAACAAAAAAATAAAACCCTAAGAATTTAAAGAAGACCTGCGTTAAAAGGAGAAAAAAGCACGAACTTTTCTCCAAAGAAAAGTTGAATAAAAATGGGGACAAAGAATTAGAATCGAAACTTCTTTTCTATTTCGAATTAATGAAAATGTTCAACCACCAAAATGTGTCGAAAATCACGAAAACAATGAACCGAAAAGGGCTGAAAGCGCGATTTAGAGAAAAATAATGCTATAATAAGAGTCATGTAAGCTAAAATCATGTTAACGTTTTATTAATTGATTTTTTTTTTATCAAAAAATACAGCAGACTTCAATCAGATATAAGGATTTTAATTGTCATTTTAATCTTACTAGAATTTTATTGGATTATTTGTACTATGTTTTATTTCATAAAACCGAAAAACTATTCTTTTCAATTAAATAATAAAAACAGTTAAGTTTAGTCATGATATTTAAATAATTTATGGAATAACAAAAAACAGTCAAGATAAACAATAAAACTAATAAACTGCTCTGATATAACATGTAAAATCTTAAAATAATAGCTCGGAAATTAATGGAAGACAGCTGAAAACTACATGGTAAAAAAATGAATACATAAATATCACGAAACTTACTTCGCTTTTGACGAAACTGTTTCCTTTTAAATTCTTTGAACAAAAATTTCGTTAAATTATCGAAATAACAATCGTCACTTCTTCGATGAAACGAATTTCGTCAAAGTTAAAGAAATATTTTCTCATTCTATTTTTAAAAAAAAAAAAAAAAAAAAAAAAAAAAAAAACTTGTAATGTCTAATGTAATTACTTTTCTGAAAATCACTTTTTCTTAAGCACCATATGGGTGGATCAATGTCAACCTAACGAGAACAGATAGCATAGAGAGATAATTTCCACTCAAGCTCGAAGCGGGATTCGAACGAAGGGTCTTTACGAGACCTTGATCGCCATACAGTATGAACGGCTTTCTTCGCCACTTTCTTTTCGATCGTCTGACCATCATTCTAGTTAACACTCTCATACAATGCTCTGCGCTAAGTTTTCTTGTTGAGGAAACATTTCTGTGATGTATTTGAGAGTTCGCGTTTCCTCACAAATCACGTGATTTTTGGACGAAATGATTCTCAAAACTGACGAAAAAGAACACAAGGATTCCTGAATTGTCAAAAGTGAAAGCAGATTTTTATTTTGGAAAGTGCATTGGATAGCGTTCGAATACAGCACTTCCTGCTCTCAATCTGTAATAGTTAAACTGCAGGTTAACAACGGTGTAACTTTCTGAAAACAATGTGGGGCATTACCACATTGTAAATGGAGCTGAATTCTAAGATTAAATGGTATGTTTTCCGTATAAAAATATAGTTTTTGGTCTAGAAAATTAACTTACTTCATAGTCCGCGCTTATTATGAAACATATCTTGAATAGTTCTGGAAAAAAAAACAACCAGTTTTCTTCCAGAAGAGGCAAAATCAGAGTATTGATTCAAATAGGCAAAAACTTTTGCTTCTTTTTTTCAGACTGAATACGAGAAATTTTTTTTCAAAAAATCATTGAGACTAATGAGACCCTCACTTAACTTTCTGAAATGATTTACTGGATAAAATTCAGTGATATTGCCTAAAATTTCTTCCTTGAATCGAAATTGGAATGATTAATTCAATTTCAATTATGCATTAACACTGATCCTTCAAGGATTAGGGAAGTATAATGCATATAATATTTAGTAGATATATGAAAAGAAATATCTGAATTTTCCCACCTACTGTTTCCTATGTAGTTTGTTTTTATATTGAATCTAATAAGATCAATTTCAAATCGATATTATTAAAAGTTTCGATGTTATGAGGATTTATAAATGAGTCACAAAAGCACAATAGCTAAATCTCAAAAAATATAAGTAGTTCAGTTTTCTAAAATTAAAAAGTGAATTTCTTTATATAAAACGCTTATGAGATCTGTTTTATTTTATCCATCTAAGATACAGACACTAACATCGAGAAATGAGGAGGCATTGGCAATTTTTGAGAGAAAAATCTCAAGAAGTACTTGTGGTATAAATCTTGTGAAAATTCATATAAAATTATATAAAATATTTAAATTGCCTGGTGCCATGAAATGTTTGAAAGTAGAAAGGATAAAATGGGCTAGATATGTTGTTAGAATACAGGAAGATCGAAAACTATCTCTAACCAAACCAGTAGTACCTGGAAAAAAACGACTGACCTAGTCATCGGTAGATTGAAGGTCACCAAAATAACGTGGACATTTTGAAAACCAAAAATTGGAGGACAGTTGCCAAATGGAGAGACGCCTGGAAAAGATTTCTAAACGAGGCTTGGGCCCACCCAATGTTTCCGTGCAACTGAAGAAGAGGATTTTAATTTATATTGAATTTATTAATTTTATCTACTCACTTGTTTGACATTGATCTAAAATAGCGATGTGTTTTTTTTAAATATATTTCTATTTTTTTAAATTGAAATACATTAATTTATATCAAATCCAAGTACAGAGAATAATTTGTTTCTAATTAAGCAAAGTTCATATTTCTATCGACGTAATTCTGATTTCTCAGCTTAAAAATACGCAAGAAACAATGCCTAAAATGTGTAAATATTAGACACTTGGATAGTTATGAATCAGAAAAAGTTTTTTATACACAATAAAAAGTTTTATATTTTTCTAACCATTTAT
Organism: Parasteatoda lunata; assembly: GCA_949128135.1. Taxonomy (NCBI): domain Eukaryota; kingdom Metazoa; phylum Arthropoda; class Arachnida; order Araneae; family Theridiidae; genus Parasteatoda; species Parasteatoda lunata. The sequence goes on along the minus strand of OX421981.1, from coordinate 24,894,424 downwards.
CCTAAAGATTCTGTTTTATTTCATTCAGATAATCGAAAAAATATGCATAAGAAACCTTATCTCTTTAGACTTGATAGAAATATCAGACACAATTTTACTTTTTATACATAAAAACACTTTTAACTTCTAAACTACCATTCCTATCGAATTAAACTTGGTTTTATTTGTTTGTTTCATGAAGGATACATAATAGAAAATGCATAAAAAAATATACGTAGAAGAACATTATTTGTCTTGAAACTAATATTAAATGAGAAAATAGATATAAGTTAAAAGATTTACTTCTTTTATTTAAAATTGTTGTTATTAGTTTTTACATTATTAATTTATTGACTTGGGTTTAATATAATTTTAATTCAGGCTAACAATACATTGAAACACAACATCTCACTTGTCTGGAAAGCCATGTTAAATATATCACCCATTTTGACCTTTGCCCTTTCTTTAAATTCAAATTAATAGCTAAAGCTAGGAAAAGAAGACAAATTTTAGAGGTCTATATTTGGAATTGTCTCCAACTAATAAAACATTTAAGCTTTTCACATAATTGTGTCCGTATTCAACTACTTGAACGGAGAAAAAAATTCTGGTAAAGTTACTAAAACGTATTGTAATGTCTTTTCTGATTAAAAAAAATAATTATAAACTATTAGTTTACTATTAAAAACTTAAAGAAAAATTTAATTTTTGATTTTTAAAATTTCATTTTTATTTCTAATATTTAAATTTCTATTTTAATTATTTCAATTTCAATTTCTAATATTTTAAGTTATATTAGCATTTCTAATTATGTCTTTTTTTTCGGGCTATATACAATTCCTAACATTACACTAGAGATGTCCAATATTTTCTGGAACAGGTATTTGGAACCTGTTATTTAATCATACCTGTTATAAAAATAACAGGTTACTTCCAAAGGCCTGTTCCAAAATACTAGGCAAAAATTTTAATTCAATTATCTTGGCAAAAATTTATTTTTCTACTTTTTTTAAAATGTTAAAATGTTTTTTTTTTTTTTTAGCGATCTTTGTGCAGTTTATAATAAGAAAAAAAAATCACGTTTTATTTATTATTACAGGGCCGTAGCCAGACATTGCTATGGTCTATACAAGTTTTGTATTTCCAGTATTATAATTTTTTAAGAGCTGTTTTAAATCTAATAATTTAACGAGTAACTTTGCTAAAATCAAACGAATTATTCTAAAAATGTTTATATACATGACTTCATTCGAATTTTGCATTGTGTCTTTTAAAATTACATAGTTTAAAATGATACATGAGTAATGTGCATTGGTATTCGAAATTGTTTCAACCATTATTAAACAAATTAGGATAAATTAAGAAATAATTTCAAAAAGATTACATTGTTCTTCCCTTAGTTAAACAAATTTTATAATAATGAATAAAATTTTTTTAATTCGTTTAATTTTTTTTTTTTTTTTTTTTTTTTTGCATTGAATACGTAAAAAGTAAAATTAACAAGCCTAAATAGAGTTAAAAGGAAAAACAAATAACCCAAATTCATCGAACAAACGATCGGTTTAGTCAAAGAATGTGTCTTATTATAGATAGCACTTAAAACGTGAAAATCCGATCAATAGAAAAAAAAAAAATTCAACGTTCTTTTTTTTCCCCTCCCTGTAAGTGTAAACATGATATTTCTAAACTTAAAAGCAATTTATAGACTTTAAAAAACTGTTTACTTGTATCAGCAAGAATTAAAAACTTCTCGCGTGAGTATAGCATACGTTGTAGTACATTTATGTCCCACTAGAACTGCACAATGGGCTATTGGCGACTGTTTGGGAAGCATCCCTGAGGATTATCCGAAGACATGCCATCACAATTTTGATCCTCTGCAGAGGGAAGGGCACCCCCGCTTCGGTAGCCCACCGAACTGCACGCGAATTCGAGCACTTTACGGTAGAACAGTTTAACGAGGACCCATACCGCGCACCCTTGGTCCCTACGCAGACTGATCCAAGTGGTCACCCACCCGCACACTGACGGCAGCCAGTGATGCTTGACTCCGGTGATCTGATGGGAACCGTGTCTTAACAATCAGTCCACTGCAGGACGTGAGTAGCATACGATAAGTTTCGTAACGTATATGTGAAATCATGGTAAGTCTCAATTTCTGTGTTTTCATAGTCTAAAAAATAAAAGAGCTGTAATAGAAGTCATAAAATTTAGTTCCAATAAAACTAAATGTCGTTCTATAAACTTAAATTTAAATATTAATTCCAATCGTAAATTAATAATAGTACTTGAATTTCGCTTCGTTAAAATTATTTTGCGTACGAAGTAAATCATTAAATGCTTTTTTTTATTATTTCACTAAGAAAATGATTATTCTGCAATTATATTGTTAAAATACATTTAGAGTGTCTTAAATTTCTTAATAAGAAATAGCCTTTCTAAAGTTTAAATAAAAAAAATAAAAAAATTTAAAATTATTGATAGTCCACTGCTAGCCCCCCCCCCCCCCCCCCCACCCCCTTTGTGATTCTACTTCTGTGTCTTAACAACCTGTTATTAATAAAACTACCACCTAATATTTTAAACATGCTATATCGGAACAGCCTGTTATTTTTATCACAGGCTAGTATTTTGGAACAGGCGATATTTTTTCACAGCTAGTATTTTGGAACAGGTGATATTTTGTCACTGGCTAGTATTTTGGAACAGGCGATATTTTTTCACAGCTAGTATTTTGGAACAGGTGATATTTTGTCACAGCCTAGTATTTTGGAACAGGCGATATTTTTTCACAGCTAGTATTTTGGAACAGGCGATATTTTTTCACAGCTAGTATTTTGGAACAGATGGTATTTTGTCACAGCCTAGTATTTTGGAACAGGTGAAGCAGGTTGGTATTTTTGAACAAATTTGTATTTAGGAATAGGCAATGATGCTCGGCCATATAGGGGGGGGGGGGCAGGTTGCTTCTAATTACATTTTCCTGTTTTAATTTTTTTTTCTGTGATGCAAATAGTATAAGCATTTAAATATTTTTCGTAATTTTGATATTGATACATATTTCCTACATGTGAGATCGAAAAAAAATTCACAAAAATTTCCTACAAAATTCATTCTTACTCTCTCTCTCTTTCGCATTTTTTTCTTTCTTTTTTCAAGGTAATAACTATTTAAACTTTTTATTTCCTTATAAGAAAGGGGTGTTAAAATTGTTAAAACTATATTTAGTATGCGAATTCAAGCTATATTTAAACACTTTATTTTCGTTGTATGCAAGCTATATTATTGTGGCTATATTATTGTATATATATATATATATATTTTTTTTTCATGAAAAAAGAGAAACAATTCTTAACTTTCAGCCAAAGGAAGCAAAGGTTGTCGATTATGGACTCTTAAGACTAATTACATTGCTATTATTTTTATTAAGAAACTATCTAATAGATGTTTGGCTTGAACAAAATATTTTATGAATGTGATTTAATAGTGAAGTTTAGTATAAAGTTTTAGGGGTCATTAAATTTATGTATTTTATACATTTAATGAAAAATTCAGAATATTTTTTTTGAAATAGTGAATTGCCCACTATAGTGTAACTACGGCCTGCATTTACATAAAAATGCTCCAATTTCCCCCCCCCCCTCTTTTTTCCGACTACTGTATCTACTGCATTAATTACAATCGTCTTTTGGGGGATATCTAACCAAGTAGTTTACTTCGAGAATCCAGGCACCTCTTTACGCCATTGGCCCCCTAATATAACTTTCGGTTCCTTTTTCGACCGTGACCTTCAAGGTTACGAATCGACTCTCTCAATATCTTTACATGAAGGCGTGTCCTTTATTTCCCTCTTAGTTATTTGTAGTAGTAATTCAATCAATGTTCTATGTGAAGAGTGATTTGTCATTGTGTTGAATTTCGTCCACTCGCATAGAAATAGATGTCTCTCTGCCATTGCCTATTATTTTGTTGCTTAAAAGATCTATTTATTTTGAATTTTTGAAGAAAATAAATAAATATTTTTAAATAATAATATTCTGCAGGAAAGGAAAAAATCTATTACAGTTAATTTGGCGAATTCCTTTTTTTTATTGTTTTGAATTTTCCTTTGACATTAAAATTATCATTAAGGCTGCATAGTATGTGATATTATGAAATTAATGTGCTAATTGTTTTGAAAGAAAAATATTATTTAAATAATCCAAGAAAAGTTTGGAATTGTTAAAAATGCTTGTTTCTTTAAAAATTATGCTAAATTCGTATACTGATGTTTATTTTGAATATTGACTTTTAAAAAAATGTTTAAAAGATTGGGATTATGCTCTATTTATATTTAATTTGCTAAATATTTTAGCTGGTGCAAATTGATAAAGCTCAATCAATTAAATTTTTGTATAAATATTTTTTTAGTTTAAAACTATAAAATGATAATATTCGAACTATTTAAAAAGTTGCGACGAGGTTGCAATGTATGCAGTTGGACTATTATTTTTTTCTTCTTGTCAAATGAAAAAAATATTGGTTATTCTGCCACATATACAGAATATGATGCGCAACTCCTACATTGTTTTGATTTAAAAATAATAATACACTATATGTTGTATTTTAAATTCAGAGATAATTTTTTTTTTTAAAATTTCTATCTCAATATTTATGAAGTTCCATTTTTCCCCTCTTGTAGATATGAAAAGATTCTGGTTATATCGTCAAACAGAATGTAATAGGGAATTCCTAAATTCTTTTTATTTAGATTTAGAAACAATGTACATTGTAATATTCAAAACTTTTTTAATTCTCTAAGCTTTCTAAGTTATTTTATGCTTGTTAAAAAGAGGCAAATTTTGTAAAATAATTTTTTCTGCGTCTCTCATTTCTCCTAAAAGTGCCTTAAAAAGAACTATATTTTTTAACAAAAATTATTGTTTCTATTATTATTTATTATATTTTATTACACTAACAAATATGCTTTTGAAGTGTTTTCAACCATTTTGAACTAGCCAATCTAAATTATAATCACAAAAAACAAAAAAAAAAATATGTATACATAAAAAAAGACGAAATATAGTTTTTTCGCCGAGCCTAAACAATAGAGAATAAAACAAAAATTACTTGTAACTGCTTTCTTTTAGTTTTAAAAAATAAATAGAAAAAAACTTCGCGATATTTTCTTACTCTTAGAAAGAAAAAATACTTTTCCTAACAACTTTGTCAAATAAATAGAAAAATATGTATCTGCTACAAAAATACTTGCCATTCTAAGTTATCTTTCAAATATAAAAAAGTGAACTTTTTTCCTTAGACCTGTTATCTTGGAACAGGTATTTGGAACAGGTATTTTTTTGTATTGTAACAGCTGGAACCTGTTATTTGAAAATACCTGTTATTGCCCATCACTACATTACACAGAGAAAAACATTCGGTGTAAGACAGAAATTCTGTCTTTTTATATAGTTTGGTTAATAAAATCAAAAGATATGATAGTCATACCATTGATTTGGTTATTTTTCTGTTGATATAATAATGGTAAAACGGAAGTATTACCACACATTTAGTATAAAATACAAAACTGAAAAGTAAATATAACTGAATAAATAGTTTTTATGCTAAAGTATTATGATAAAATTATCAAATTTGTCCATATTTACCAAATTGAATTATGTGTGTAATTGAGAATTGACACACATAATAAAGGTGTTGGTCATATTAAATAAAAATTATTACTAATATATTAAAATATATTTTAAAGTGCCTGACAAGGGTGTAATTGAAGAAACGACGAAAGTGCTTCACGATTGATTCCGCGAAAAGAGGTTTAACAACTATTTTCTTTTCATTGCTATTGCTATGAACACTAAAAGAGAATTTAAAAAAATTATAAAACAAACAAAAAAAATTAAAAAATCTTTTCTTGCAATATGGCTTACCATACAAAGCTGCCAAATATATGAAAATCTCAATTTCAAATTTTATGCCGCAAACGTTGATTTTTCAACTCCACGGCAGTACTATAGGATCATATTTAATTGTTAATTTTACGAAAATCCTAACCAATGCAAATCGGTAAAAATTGTCAAGCTTTTTGTTCTGTTCCAATAGAGCCAGAAAAACGGTAAAATTTACCATGTTGTAGTAGTTTTGATCGTACTTATTCCCGGTATAGAACCTGGTTTCTTTATTAAAATGACCTTTTTGTGAACTCTTTTATGAAAGACTGATCTCACAACGTTTAAATAAAAACATTGTTTTATTTCGTATAAATAATTTATTCATAATATAAGAGAAATTTTAATTGAAACTATAAATATCTTCAATTTTTAACTTAAACAATTTTTAAGCAAAAATTTTTAACCTTTTAAAAAACTTACACAAAAAGCAAAAGTAAAATTCTTTATTTTATTTTGTAATTATTTTGAACAGTTATTAAAACTAAAATTAAAATTTAAAATTATAATCTTATTAAATAAAAATTATTACTAATATATTAAAATATATTTTAAAGTGCCTGGCAATCGTATTGATGTGCTTAAATAAGACAATATGTAATACAGTGTTAAAAATTTAAAATATAGCGTGATAAAATAATTATTTAATAAATCAACTTTATATGCATTAATAAATTTGATTAAAAATATCTATTAGAAAATAAAAACTATTTACTATCTCGATTTTTAATAAAATAGCACAATTTTCATATGTGTGCTACGTTATATCTCTATACATAGTGAAAAATTTTCTTTAAAATTTTATGTAAATAACTAAGCAAAATATTTAATTCAATAATTTAAATTTTTTTCAAAACTGATATTATTAATTACAATACATTTTCAAATGAAAATTTTGGAGGAAAGACAAAGGCCTTTTAATTTACTGTTATATGACATATTACATTGAATCTAAATTGAAACTCTATTCAAACTGTACTAGTAAATAAAATTTGGAAATTGCGCGATACCAAATGTAGTTTGTAATTAGATCTTACAAGTTATCTGAAAAATTGGTTTGATAACTCTTTGTTTCAAATATGAATTATTGAAGCACATGAAATATACGAATTTGCATAATTACATAAGAATTCGAAAACTCATTTCTTGCTTTCTTTTAGTTAGTTTAAAAAATTAAATTTTTCAATATTATAAAATATTCGTCTTGAAGGTCTTCTCAACTAATAGGTAACAATAAGGTTTACTTAATAACTGCAGTTTTTAATTAAATTTTACAAACCATACGAAACATTGGTTGAATTATTGCTTTAACTATGTATTGTTGAAATATCAAGCGAATAAAATATCATGATTGTATAAAATTCCATATACATGTCTCTTGGATTTTTAACAATAAAAATTTACATTTAAAAATTAAAAAAAAACCCAATTTTTGTTTTTTAAATTTAATTTTTATTTCAAATGTTTTAATTTCTATTTCTAATATTTAATTTCTATTTCAAATGCTTTAATTTATATTTATAAGATTTTCATTTCTATTATGATTTTAATTTCTACTTCTTAGATTTTAATTTCTTCTTCTTAGATTTTAATTTCTTTTTCTAATTATTTAATTTCTGTTTCTAATATTTTAATTTCTACATATTTCTAATATTTTTATATCTATTTCTAATATGTTTATATCTATTTCTAACATTTTAATTTCTATTTCTTGTATTTCAACTTCTGTTTGTATTTTAATTCGGGATATTTGAAATTTCTAGCATTATAAATAGCTTAATTACAGCTTACCATTATGTGATTTAATATTAGAAAAAAAATTTGCCTGCTGCAATTTAAAAAAAAGCATTAATTATTATTATTAACGTCACTGCAAAACGATTAATAGTATCAGGTTATGAAGATAAAAGATATATGCTAATAGCATATTAAGTTTTTTTTAATCTGTCTCTTTAATGTACGTAATTATAAGCAAATTATATTTATTAAAGTTCAAAAATAATTTAAATTTCGGGCACCGAACCCAAAATCATTTTAATTATTCGATAAATGTCATACAATCTTATAAGAATATGATCTAAGTCTGTGACATTACAAAAAAAATGAATATGGTAAACCATAGAGCGCAATATAATTTAATAAACAAAAAGAGACATATAACTTTTTTTTTTAATATTTTCAACAGATAAATAAGCTAAAAAAGAAGGAGAAATGTACTGAAATTTTAATTAACTCTCTAAAACATAGAAGCACCTGATTTTCAGAATAATTTATCTTTATATTGTTTCATTTATTTCTCTGAAACTTTTAAAAAATGATTTTTCATTCATTGAATATAAAATAATTCTTTTGGATATTGTGTAATTAGATATTTTAAAAAAGCCAATAAATTTAGTAAAAAATAAAAAAAAATCTCAGAAACATTTTTCATGCAATTTTTTCCTCATTACTTATGAATCTTTACGTTGCACGCTAGATCACCCTATACTTTATTCCAGTTTAAGAATACTCTATTAAATTCGTGGCTTGGCAATGTACAAGTGGCTTATATTAGTGCGTAAATAAATTTTCTAATGGGATGATACATAAAAAGCTTCATATATGTGATATATATATATATATATATATTGAATACACATGTAGTGAGTAGATAATTAGTAATGATCACTCGGTGATACATAATTACATTAAAGTAATCATTATTCCTTTTTCCAATATAACTTTTTAATTGCTTGGCCATCAAATTAAAATTTTGCAATCAAAGCCAAAATAAAGTTGTTTTTTTTTTAATTCCATAAAAAAGCAACAGAAAAAAAAAACATGTCTATTGTTAACCTGGTAATATAGATGAATAGATTTTGGTATTTTTGCATTTGATAAATCAGCCTAAACCTTATCCAGTTTTATGTAGATGTAGTTAATTTACGTCGCATTAGAGCTGGAGAATGGGCTATTGGCGACGGTCAGGGAAACATCCCTGAGGATGATCCGAAGACATGCCATCACAATTTTGATCCTCTGCAGAGGGGATGGCACCCCTGCTTCGGTAGCCCAACGACCTGCACGCGAAGTCGAGCACTTTACGGTAGAACAGTTTAACGAGGACCAATACCGCACACTCTCGGTCCTTACGTAGACTGATCCAAGTGGTCACCCACCCGCACTCTGACCTCAGCCAGTGATGCTTGACTTCGGTGATCTGCTGGGAACCGTGTCTTAACGATCAGTCCACTGCGGGACTTATCCAGTTTTATGGGTCGGCTACTGACTAGAATTCTTGGCTAAGCAATGCGCAATTGTTTTATTGTAGAAATGATGCTTAGTGAATGCACAGTTAATGAGTAGTTATTAAATAATAATTACTCGGTGATGTAAAATTACATTAAAGTAATCACAATAATTTGCAAATTATTCTAATGTAATTTTTGATTGTTATGCTATCATGTGAAAAGTTACCTATCAAAGCTAAATTAATATATTTTTTTAAAAATGCACAGGAAAAAAGAATAATGTATTATTTTCCTGATATTATAGGTAAATGGATTTTGATATATTTGAAAATGAAAAAAAAGATTGACTTAAAAGCTAGAAACTTATAAATCTTAAGCAAAATAAAATATTTGATGTTCGTGGATTTTATTATAAATTGAATTTGATTAATTTTTAAGAAAGTTATTTTTTGGTCAAAATTTATTTTTTCGCATACTAAAACTTTTCTTTTAACTTTCAACAAAACATTTTAAGGAATTTTTATTTATTTTTGTTAGTAATTATTTTTTCTTATGAGCTTAGAAAAATTTTCAAACAAATAAAAAGTTTCAATTTTAATAATAATTTAGAAAAAAGATTAATAAAGCGGAAATGTGCTATTTTCTTATTCCAGAAACTTGCAAAAAAAACAACAACTAAGAATACTTACTAATGAATATAAAAGGAAGTTAGCTAGTTTTGAAACTAAATGCGAAATGAGTTGTAAAAACTAATTATAGCATTTACATTACAAAAATACCTACTACATTTTGACTTAAGACAGAATAATCCGATAATTTTTTTTAATATTTCATTTATTTTAGCATGCATCTCACACTAATTAAGCTTAATTACACATTTTTTACTTCTATAGAAAAAAGTAACATCAAATACAAATATAATTTCGTTTAAATTAATATTATGCTTACTTGCATAAAATATTCTATTTTGCTCTAAATGTAACAAAAAGCAACCAATCCCAAAAAGTTATTCCTTTGAAGAAAAAAAATACTAGAAAAAAATCAGACTTATCAGCGAAAGCACTATCAAAACAAAACAAAAAAATTTCAATTTTTTTTTCCGCAACTTTGTTTTTTATCACGTGTAGAAAGATGGGAGCTTGTGAAGATGCATTGGAGAAAAATTTAGTCAAATAAGGCATGCTTCCCATGTTAATCATCGTTTCTTCCAGATCGTGGATGTTGCCTTCATGAATATGGCGTAAAAAAATTTTTTTATTGAATTTTTCATCCAATGCGGCAGCCATTATACCAAATTATGAAGATTAATGAGGTTTTGGGCCCTTATTCTAGTCACGTTTTTAAAGTGGAAGAAATATAAAAACCATAAAACACATTTTAAACAAACATAAAAGATTGCAGTAGAATCAGATTAAAATAGGGCTGTAAGCAGCTGCTTGAACGGTGAGGGTATCCCTTTGAAAATATTTAACGTATGAAATCAAAATAAAGGACATTTACATAGATTATTTACATTTTAAGTCACATTAGATGAGAACGCAACTGAATTTTATTTCTAACTGCTTTATACTTTCTTTATGATAACAGGTTGTTCTTGAATGTTTTTTTTTTTTTTTTTAAACTGCTTTTAATGCTGAGTCTAAATTTAAAAAACACATTGTTGGTTAGCTCTTAACTTTTGGAAAATGCTTCAACTGTGCATTGTAAAATTATACATAGCTCAAAACGTTCGTATCAGAAAATGAGCTATTTAAGAAAATGGACATAGTATTGAAATTAACTACACTCACTTTAAAAAGAGAAAATAAGGTACAAGAGTAATATTAGATTATTTACGTCGCACTACAGCTGCAATGGACTATTGGTGACGTTCTGGGAAGAACCCCGAGGATGATCCGCAGACACGCCATCACAATTTTCATCCTCTGCAGAGAGGGGATGCCAACCCCGTTTCAGCAGCCCGACAACCTGTGAGCGAAGTCTGGCAATTTATGGTGGAACAGATTAACGAGGACCAATACCGCACACCCCCGGTTCCTTCGCACGCTGATCAAAGTGGTTACACTCACACACTGACTGCAGCCAGTGATGCTTGTCTTCAGCTTTGAACGATTTGTCTTAACAATCAGTCAACTACGGAAAACAATGTAGAAGATAGAACAAAATGTAGATAGATTGAAGATTCCCCATGTACTAAATGGTGACTGATGAACGTTAAATCTATCGAGTCGCAAAGTCCTCCATGTGCCCATAAAAAATCAATACATCTGGGGTGTTTCCTTGTCCAGGTGTTTCATTGTCTTCCGGATTGGTTCAAAAAAATACAAGGCTAAGGAGTTGAACATTCGTAGTAGTAAACCCAAAAATTGGGTATGTTGTTCAACGACGGATATAAAATATAAAATAAAATGTAACATTGGTTTCGAAAATTTGGGTTTTCTGTTTAACTAAGAAAAGGTACATTTTTCATTATTTACAGTTTATTTAACTCACATCTTGTTTTTTTTTTTTTTCAAATTTTGCCTGTTACCTGATCATTAAACCTTTCTGATCATTTAACCGTATATAAACGATTTCTTTCACATTTAACAGTTTGAATACCATCTTTTTTAGTAGTTCTTTGACGGTTTTGGCAGAATATAATCAAACAACAATTAAATAAATAGTTAAATAACCATTTATTTCGAGATATTTCTAACAATGTGGATCTAACTAAATAATAGTGAAGATATGAATTGCCCAGCTAACTCTCCAGACCAATTTCCAATGGATAATCTCAATGCAATTTTTGTAAAAAACTGCTCATATTTGTATAACAACAAGAATGAATATCAACCAGAAAGACAAAAGTGGTGGATCATCTGTTGAATAAATATATGTTTTAATAAGTTATTAAATATTTGGTTGATTATTAAAGTTGTGAAATTAAAGATATTTTTCATGAAAGGCATGCGTAGTTCTTCGTAATTTAATTTTGCAATAATTTGTCATTTCATTATTTATCTAATTTGCATATTAATTGATTTATTATCTGTTTAAATACATTTTCTTCAATGCAATTAATAGCTTTAAAAAAGATTTCATACAAGCTTAATTTAACGGAAATTGGTAGAGCATATATAATTTTGAGTCTAGTATAAATTCCGGAAACTTAGAAAGTATGTATCAGCATATAATAACTATGAAAACGTGAAGATCACTTTTGGAAAAAATATGAGTTTTCATATTTTTTAGAGCATATAAACATGGCATTCAATTGACAGTAATAACAAATAATAGTTAATTAAAAGCAGTTCAGTTCTTAGAATCATTTCCATATATTGTTTTTTATATTTTTCTAGCATTTAATTTGAAATAAATATATTATTAGTCATATTAATATACATTTGCAAATATTAGTATACCCTTGCTAATATAAAAAGAAAAATGTAGAAATGTCCATGTAAAAGAGTAAAAAAGGAAAATGAATATAAAATTTTCATAAAAAGAAAAATAAAGAAATATCTTATCAACCATGATTAAAATAATATTACTAATCTCTAAAATATATTTAATTTAAAATTAGTTGACACAGAAAAAAAAATGCTTTTGAAAATCTCTTTTAATAGGAGTTCCAATTTACTAGCTCTATAACTAATAAAAATTGAAATGAATTTTATTTTAAATAAATATTTGGAAAATAAAAAAAAATTGCAAAAAATTATTTTATATGTAAAAGGAAAAATATAAAGTTTCAAAAAATTCTTCTTTACTTAGACAAAACCATCATCTATTTTCTTTCAAACCCAAATTAGTTATGCTTTAAAAATACTTTCATTCTTCAGACAGAAGTGAAATATCAATTTACACATTTTATTTCATTGAAAAAATTTTTTATTTTTTTTGTCATTAAAATAATTCTTTAGGAAATGTGAACACAAAAGAATTTTAAAATATACTAATATTAAATTTTGAGCATTTTATGCGAAAGATAATAGGTTCTTTTTTGTCATTAATGTTCGATAACTATTCCCTATATTATTTGATATTTTGTTTCTTAGTACTAAAAAATTATTTTATTACCAGGGACAACAAATCTAGTGCAGAGTAAGATAAAATCTTTTTTTTATATGTAAATACAAAGAATATTCACATAATGTCTGCATCTATCAAAATATGGCTTATTTTTGTCCATAAATTAGACGCACATTGGCATAAAAAGTTACAAATCACAATTAAAATAGGAATTAGCTGTATATTAATATATATTAATATATATATATATTAATATATATATATTAATATATATATATATATATATATATATATATATATATATATATATATATTAATATATATATATATATATATATTAATATATATATATATATATATATATATATATATATATATAAATATATATATATATATATATATATATATATATATATATTAATATATATATATATTCGTGATTCTCACGAAATATGACAATTCGGACCAAAATATTGCTTCAAATTTGAAGTCGTCAAAATAATCTAAAATTTTTTTTGTATACTTCTTTAGTTACACTTATTAATATCTTACAGACAGCAGTATAGTTTATTGACATTTGCTCTGGAAAAAAAATAAAATTGAAATTCACCAAATCTTGAATACCAGGAAAATGACATATTAGCTTAGAAGTTTAAAAAACAGTCATTTTAAGTTAATAGTAAGTAACTCAACTTAAGCCTTTATGTTAGATGGACCATAAATTGCTTAAATTGATTCTTTTTATCCACTGTAAAAAGAATATAAAAAAAATTTTGTTGCTGATATGTACAGAATAAAATTGTGGATAATAATCAATCATTAAATAAATTAATAACTTTGATTACACCCAAGCATGTTACAATAATGCATACACTTGGTATTGGGTTAATATTTGCTTTCCCTCCTTACAGTATTAGCAGTTAAAAAAAAATTCTGGTAAAACTTCAATGTCCTGGCGTTCATAAGCCAGGAAAATGACAGCCAGGATAATGATAAATTCTCCATTTTATAGCATATAACTTTGCTTTAATTAAATATTTTGTCCTAAAACGTTTATATTCTGTAGAAAACAACAGGATTTCTTAAAATAACTCAGATAAATCTATGTAATTTTTGTTATTAATGGTTTCAAGAAACCAGGAAAATGACAACATACAGACCTACTCACCTTGAAAAAAAAATTTTCAAAAGATTTTGAACCAGAAAAATGGTTCTTTATTAATGCAACAAGACATGTTCATATAGGAGGGTATCTAATCAATCTATTAACATAAGATATTGATTGATGGCTCTATATTTTTTGGCTATAAACCACTAAATAAAAGTAGCCAGGAAAATGAGAGATTTTCTTGGGACAAACAAATTACTGACAGAAACAATTAATTGAGAGGAAGTTTTTGTAAGTAATACCCTCTGCGTATATTCTAGAAATGCTTACACCGGTTGAGATAAAAAAATTTAGATATTGAAAAATTTATAGGAAGATTTGAAGCTAGTTATTATTGGAAACATTGTTTGGGACATGCCAGGAAAATGACATTTTGAAGTTCAATTAAATTTTTTAACCATACAAAACAGTCAATGCTAGTGAAAAGTTATTTTAAAATGCTAACAGCAATGGTATTTAGAATTTTTTTTTTAAAAAAAGTTCTTTTAGTATTATAGTATTAGACCTTGGAGCAAGGGACACAGTGAATTGTCATATTTCGTGAGAATCATATATATATATATATATATATATATATATATATATATATATATATATATATATATATATATATACAGTACCCTTCCAAATTATTAGGGACACTTAAAATTTCTCAAAAATTGTCATTTTTCAAAGTGTCATAACTTTTTCAAAAATGAATCAATTTTCATAAAACTTTCAAGGTGTCATGTTCAGGTCTACTACTTTCTTCTAAAAATTACCAATTTAATTTATCTCAATTTTTTTGCAAACATTTGCACATTTGAACAAAGCAAATTTTTTTTTAAAAAATGTCAAGTCTGACAAGTTGCTACTTTGTAACAAAATTTTTTGCATAAAAATTATTATTTACACGTTAAAGTACAAGTCATGAACTTTAAAACGCGCTAAAGTAAATGACATTACGGTTGTTTTTGACCGAGATATGAGATTTTGAAACATTTTGTCATTTATAGTGAAAACGAAATTATTGTAAATTCGAAAATTATTTAGTATTTAGTATTATTTTTTTGCAACCTTCTTATTCGGATTAATTAAGTTTTTTATTTAAAACATTATTACAAATAAGAACATTATTTGTAAATTTGCAATAACAATTTTAAAAGACGACTCAAGAAATTTTTAAGAAATTTAACTTTATTATAAAATTCAAAATTTTTTTTACGAAAACAAGTATAATAAAAAAACTCTTAATATTTTGTAACATGTTCTTTTGCTTGTATAACTGCGTTTATTCTTCGCCGCATACTTTCAATACAAGCTTTTGCTTTAATAATAATATATATATAAATATATACTAAATAATCCTCAAATTCACAATAATTTCTTTTTCACTATAAATAATACAAAAATTTCAAAATCTCATATCTCGGTCAAAAAAAATCGTAAAGTCATTTACTTTAACGCTTTTTAAAGTTAATGACTTGTACTTTAATGTGTAAATAATAATTTTTATGCAAAACATTTTGTTACAAAGTAGCAACTTGTCAGACTTGATTTTTTTTTTTTTAAATTGCTTTGTTCAAATGTGCAAATTTTTGCAAACAATTGAGATAAATTAAATTAGTAATTTTTAGGTGAAAATAGAAGACTTGAACATGATATCCTGCAATTTTTATAAAAATTGATTCATTTTTGAAAAAGTTATGACACTTTGAAAAATGAAAA